>CP139503.1:298348182-298680022 GCA_021014915.2 Artemisia tridentata subsp. tridentata
AAAAATAAGAGTAAATTACAAATATGGTCCTTGTGGTTGGCGTTGACTTTCAGATATGGTCCTTTGACTTTTTTTTTTTTTGCATTCTCGGTCCATAACTCAGAAACTATTAACACAGATGGTCCCTTGACCAAACGTCGTCAACTTTGACCGTTAAACACCCCTCATGTGACTTGCACATGAGGGTATTATGGTCATTTAATGTCCACAGAGACCATATGTGTAATTTACCCTCACACTTTCTCTTGTACCTATGGCATTAAAACTTGTACAATTTAATTACTTTGCCCACTCCAGCCACCACCACCAACTCCTGCCACCACCACCACCACCCACTCCGACCACCACCGCTTCAAGATCACACTCATTCTCAAGTACTTCAATCAAAACAACAAACGCTTCATTCGCAAAATTCTTACTAACAAGACCACAAACCATTATCTCATATGTTCTACTATTCGGGCAACACCCTTTTTTCCTCATTCGTTTAAATTGATCAAGCACCAAATCAACCCGGTCATTACCAAACAAACCCTCAAACAAATAATTCAACGTATCAACATTCGGCACAAGACCACCTTTCACCATCTCCTTATACACAAACAAAACATCCTTAATCCCTTTTTTTTCCTCCACAACAACACCTAACAACCTATTAACATCCTCAACCGACATCTTAAAACCGCGCGAATTCACCACCCCAAACATCCGTAAACCCTCACTAACCTTACCAACCTCAACTAACCTATCAACTACCTCCAACAAAACTTGCCCACAACCCAAGAAACCTTCTTTTAACATCTAATTAACATACCCTTCCATTTCATCAATTCTGGAATCCATCCCTAACCTTAATATTATGTACTTATATGTATCGATATTGTGTCGAAAAGGGGTTTGAAGTGCAGCCCATTTAAACAGCTTTAAAGATGCATTTAAGTCATTTGTTGAAGACAATACTTTTATTAAGGCTTCTGGGGTGCAATTTTTTCATTAAAAACTGAATCTTGGACTCAAATTCAAAAGGGTTTTGTAAAGATTGAATATTTGACTGAAATTCAGATGGGTTTTGTGGGGTTTGATCATTTGGGTATGAAGAAAGGTGTAAACTTGATTGTGCCCTAATAATAATTGTGCTAAAAAGATTTGATTTTGTGAATTTAGTAATCATGAAATGTGTTTATTGAAAGTGAGTGGGTGATTACTGACCTCTGAAATGAGTGTGGAAGAAGCTTGAACCCTAAAAGAATTTGATCAACCTTAGAACCACTTTAAACCCTATTAACCAACACAAATAAGACAAGCTTCAATACTTGATCACCCAACAACCAAACGTGCACTAACTCAATCGTTTGCTTACCAAGGAAAAAAGAAAAAGTAGAAAAGATGGTGGATGATGGCTGGGTTGTTGATGGTGACAGATGAAGGTGAAGATGGTGGTGGTTGCGGTGTTGACGATGGTGGAGCACCACAGTGGTGGCAGCAGGTTTAAGGAGGGGAGAGGGAAGTAGGGTTTGAGTGGTAGTGGTGAAATAGGCTTTACAAGGGTGTATATAAGATTTGATCTGGTTTTCGACATTAAATGACTATAATACCCTCATGTGCAAGTCACATGAGGGGTGTTTAACGGTCAAAGTTGACGACGTTTGGTCAAAGGACCATCTGTGTTAATAGTTTATGAGTTAGGGACCGGGAATGCAAACAAAAAAAGTCAAAGGACCATATCTGAAAATCAACGCCAACCACAAGGACCATCTTTGTAATTTACTCAAAAAATAATTATAGTTTAAGGTCAAAAGAAGCAATCATCAAATATTGGTAGAAAACTCAAGAGTAAATTAATGGGTAAGTTCATGAAATAAAAAAGCTCTTTACGTAGACTTTGAATTGACCCAAAGTGTCAACGTCATTAATCTTAAAAAAAACATATGATTTCTGTTATTAAAATATCTACCTAAGGCAAATATTAACCAAATATTTTCTTCTTATACACGGCATATTTATTGTTTTAATTATATATATACAAGCTTATAAACCCGTGATAAATCATGAGCAGCCTATAACAGTTAGAAAATATAACCTTAAAAGGTAAAAAGCCAAAAAAACTAAATAATATTAACTCTCAAACAATATTGTTCATTTCATTAATAAAAATGAAAAGTAAAAAGAACATTGAATTTGTTAAAAATAACAAAGAAGAATAAACCAAGAATCTCCAAAACTGGATAATGTTAAACTTAAGTACATATAAGATAGGTAAAAATAACAAAGAAGAATAAAGCATTTTAACTAATAGCGGATCAAATCTTTTGCAGCACTTCATGGTAAACAACATTCAAAGTACTATTTGAAACTTTACCATCCTTGTCGTATATCAAAACCTTCAATCATTTCCTACTTTTTACTCTAGACACAACGACGTAAAGCTGACCATGTGTGAAGACTGGGTTAGGCAAAAAAATTCCAACTTTTGATAAAGACTGGCCTTGACTTTTGTTGATGGTCATGGCGAAACATACAGCTAATGAAAATTGGCGTCGATTAATCTTCAACGGAAGCCTCTTGTCTGAAGGACTGAGTTTCAACCGTGGGATGATAGTCTGTTCAAAGTGCTCAGGAACCAAACAATCTCAGTGATCAGCCAACCCATTCAGACACTCAGGATCCTGAAAATTCTCAAGTGTCTGAATCTGATCCTACACCTCTACCCAATCAGGCCTCCATAAGTTCCAATTAGTATCCTAGACCTCAGGACAGTTGGACTAGGTCTCAGGACATAGAACTTGTCAACATCATTGGAGAACCTACTGAAGGCATGCTCACTAGAAGCATGGCTGCTAAACTAAGGGCAGCCTCAGCCAATGAATGCCTATTTGTGGATTTCATTTCCACCATTGAACCCAAAAGTGTCAAAGAAGCACTTACACATCCTAGTTGGGTTCAGGTCATGCATGATGAACTGGAACAGTTTGACAGAAATAAGGTGATGACCTTAGACAAATGTCCTGATGGTGTCACAGTCATTGGCATGAAATGGGTGTTCAAAAACAAATCTGATGAAAATGGCATAGTCATCAAAAACAAGGCCAGACTGGTTGCCAAAGGCTACAACCAGCAGAAGGCATTGACTATGAGGAAACATTTGCACCAGTTGCAAGAATGGAAGCCATCAGGATCTTCCTTGCATTTGCAACCTACATGAACTTCAAAGTGTACCAAATGGATGTTAAAAGTGCATTCTTAAATGGCTCACTGAAAGAAGAAGTTTATGTCCAATAGCCTCCTGGATTTGAAAGTTGTGAGTTTCCTGACTATGTCTGTAAGCTTGACAAAGCCCTTTATGGACTGAAGCAAGCTCCCAGGGCATGGTATGAAACTCTCTCATCCTTCCTGATCCAAAACAAATTTGTCAGAGGCAAGATAGACAACACCTTGTTTATCTACAAGACAAAAGATGATGTCATACTTGTTCAAGTATATGTTGATGACATCATCTTTGGCTCAACAAGTTACAAACTTTGCAAACAGTTTGAAAAACTGATGGCAAAGAAATTTGAAATGAGCATGATGGGAGAACTGACTTACTTTCTTGGATTGCAAATCAAGCAGAGTGATAAAGGTACCTCTATCATTCAAGAGAAGTATGTCAGAAACATACTAAAGAAGTATGATCTCAGTGACTGTGCCTCAGTCAAGAATCCCATGGTTCCTCCAAACAACCTTGGTCCTGACCTCACTGGTAAATCAGTCAATCAAACTCTATTCAGAGGTATGATTGGGTCACTGATGTATCTCCTTGCATCAAGACCTGACATCCAATTCTCAGTATGTTTGTGTGCCAGATATCAATCTGACCCAAGAGAATCTCATCTCACTGCTGTGAAAAAGGATCCTCAGGTACCTGAAAGGTACCCCAAGCCTTGGATTATACTATCCTAAGTGCTCAGGCTTTGATCTCAAGGGATACTCAGACTCTGACTATGCTGGTTGCAACATGGATAGGAAAAGCACCTCAGGCTCCTGCCAATTTCTTGGTGGAAAACTAGTCTGTTGGAGTGCCAAAAAGCAACAATCAGTTGCCATGTCCTCAACAGAAGCTGAATATGTTGCAGCAGCTAGCTGTTGTGCAAATGTACTTTGGATAAAAAGTCAGCTCAGTGACTATGGCATTCAGTATAAGATGGTACCCATCTTTTGTGATAACACAAGTGCAATTGCAATATCCAACAACCCTGTTCTTCATCAGAGAACAAAACACATTGATATCAGATATCATTTCATCAGGGACCATGTCATGAATGGTGACATTGAATTACACTTCATCCCTACTGAATATCAGTTAGCTGATATCTTCACCAAACCTTTGGATGAACCAACTTTCACAAGACTGAAAGCTGAATTAGGAATGTTGGATATCGAGAATCAGTCCACTGATTGAATCCTTCCAACTGAAGTGTAAATTCTTAAAACCTCAGGTCCCTGACTCAATGTGTTCGTCAGTGCACAAGATCACTGAATCACCCTTCCTGAACCCCTCAGTGAATGAATAATCGTTCAGGGCCCTCAAGATGTCATTCAATACTAACTTAAATGCTATAAGTATTTAGTTAGTAAATGTCCTAGGTTGGTGACTGACTTCTTATTTAATATAGGAATATATGTCTCTTTACCCTTCTGGCATACACATCTTGGGCTCCCACATTCCCACTTGGCATTAAATGCCTTTCCAATCACATAATAGAAATGTGATGACTCAGCTCTGCAAATTACACTTTTTGCAGACGGCATAACTGTTCACCATGACAGTTGCCGAATACATGGGAAGTGGAAACGTGGCATTGAATGCGGACTTCAAATGTTTTATAAAATAATTTTCAAAATTTTGAGAATAACCGCTTTATGCCCAAAATACCCTCAACCTCCACTTCCCTATAAAAACCCAAACAAAAGATAACACACACACACGTTTTATTTAGAAATCATAAGCAAACTCTTGCCCTTTTCTCTATCAAACAAATTGTGTGTGTTCTTAGCAATTAGAAACCCAGACCATTTTTTCCGACCAAAACCCTAACACAAAAATGGCATCTTCTAATGCTATCACCCTCGCCCCAAATGTGAATTTCACAATGGAGGGCGTGGATATGACCAAGAACAACGTGGTTGGGAACTTCCACTACCCCCAACAATATGAGGGGTACAAGGATGTGGTTAAGCATTTACATAACTGCTTCCTTACCACGGCCTTTACCAAAACCCCATCAGTCATTTATCATGACTACCTCAGGGAGTTCTGGTGTACCGCAACGACTACTAGCCCTAAGGACACCAAAGAATCAATCATCACATTCACTGTGATGAATGGGAAGAAACCCCTCTCCCTGGACTACAAGACCTTTCTCAAGGCCACTGGTCTTGATTTCGCCCAGACCTTTGAGGCAAACCCTACTGACCAGGAAATTAAAGCAGAAATGCTATTCCTTGGGCCTCATGACGCTAAGCGTCCTACTTTGTCTCCTGAAGCCTTGTTAGAAAAGGCTCCCATAGTGAAGACATGGTTTCACCCCATCTGGAGACTCATGATGACATTTGTCATTCAAGTCCTCGGAGGGAATAAATCCTCCACTGAGCAAGTGAACTCATCATAGCAAATGATGATGTTCAGTCTCTTGGAGGGTAGAAAAATTGATATCGGAGGTATAATCTTCCGTGACCTCGTTGCCAAGCTCTCAGGGAAACATAGGCAAAGACACATGTCTTATCCTAGGTTCATTTCCTGTGTGCTTCAGGACCTTCTTGGTTCTGACTACTTAAGGTCTGACGATCAAGGTACAAAACCTGACGTCTTGCATAAGACCAATTTTAGTAGTGACATCACTGAGGCACAACCCACCGCCCTGACCAACTACATGTTAGTAGTCATTCAGGGTGAAAATGCAAGCTCCCTAGTACCTTCACCAACCAAGAAGGTGAAGAAGAAGAAAGTGGGACAGTCCAGTAAGGTGGTTAGACCTAAACCACTCGTCACTGAGACTGTTGCCTCAGGCACCCTTAAAATTGTGGCCCAGACCTCTGAGACACCCACTGCAGAGACCCTTCTGACCACAAAAGGGGTGTTTAATGGACTATAATACCCTCATGTGCAAGTCACATGAGGGGTGTTTAATGGTCAAAGTTGACGACGTTTGGTCAAAGGACCATCTGTGTTAATAGTTTCTGAGTTAGGGACCGGGAATGCAAACAAAAAAAGTCAAATGACCATATCTGAAAATCAACGCCAACCACAAGGACCATCTTTGTAATTTACTCAAAAAATAATTACAGTTTAAAGTCAAAGAAGCAATCATCAAATCTTGGTAGAAAACTCAAGAGTAAATTAATGGGTAAGTTCATGAAATAAAAAAGCTCTTTACGTAGACTTTGAATTGACCCAAAGTGTCAACGTCATTAATCTTAAAAAAAACATATGATTTCTGTTATTAAAATATCTACCTAAGGCAAATATTAACCAAATATTTTCTTCTTATACACGGCATATTTATTGTTTTAATTATATATATACCAGCCTATAAACCCGTGATAAATCATGAGCAGCTTATAACAGTTAGAAAATATAACCTTAAAAGGTAAAAAGCTAAAAAAACTAACTAATATTAACTCTCAAACAATATTGTTCATTTCATTAATAAAAATGAAAAGTAAAAAGAACATTGAATTTTTTAAAAATAACAAAGAAGAATAAACCAAGAATCTCCAAAACTGGATAATGTTAAACTTAAGTACATATAAGATAGGTAAAAATAACAAAGAAGAATAAAGCATTTTAACTAATGGCGGATCAAATCTTTTGCAGCACTTCATGGTAAACAACATTCAAAACACTATTTGAAACTTTACCATCCTTGTCGTATATCAAAACCTTCAATCATTTCCTACTTTTTACTCTAGACACAGCGACGTAAAGCTGACCATGTGTGAAGACTGGGTTAGGCAAAAAAATTCCAACTTTTGATAAAGACTGGCCTTGACTTTTGTTGATGGTCATGGCGAAACATACAGCTAATGAAAATTGGCGTCGATTAATCTTCAACGGAAGCCTCTTGTCTGAAGGATTGAGTTTCAACCGTGGGATGATAGTAGTGTGGCCGACATTTGTTCCCGTTAAGATTTGTGCCTCGATAACGTGTTCACCAAGTTTTAGAATCCTTAGTCTTGTCCCATTGCATAACCAGCAGTTTGATCAATGTTTCGAAGAAGCATGACCGGTGCACCAACTTTGAGAGCTAATTTGTGGTTAGGTATTCCAGACAACTTTAGACCATTCAACACTTCAGGAGAGTACAATGATTCGGTGTAATCATTGTCTAGACCTTCGGATTCGCATATACTATCTGAACTATAGTAAACAACCTCGTCACTTGGAATTTGAGATAGCAAATGCTCGTTTATAACTTCAACAACTTCGTGGGTGGGAGCAAGAATTGCCCTCTCTTGAAAAAAAGAAGAATCCTGTAAGTTGTTGAGAAACGATGGATAAACAAATTTGACCAGTGAGGGAATAGGATTAACATTATCAATTATGAGTAAATCATCCGGAATATCAACTGTTGCCTCACCATCGTTAGCTCCACCTAAACGACCATCTCCCATCTTTAATATCCAATCTCCAAAATCCTTGATTTCTTGAATATTACACTTATCAGAACCTTAACTCAAGTACTGTACAATCATCCCATATATAAGACGAATTAAGAGATGCGTGTACAATGTCCTGCCTTGTTTCACCTGGTATAACTGGCAAAATTTGCCTAAAATCTCCTCCAAAGACGATAACCTTACCACCAAACGGCATATCTTTTGCATTTGGGTTAGTGGTCCCATGTTAGGAGCTTGGTATGTGCTTAAAGACATACCTTTTCTTGACCAAAATCGAACCCAAATAGACCAAAAACCTAACCAATTATGCCAAATATATTGTGTTTTTGTGTTTTTACATATGCAGGCACGGATATCGAAGAAAACGACAAAAGACACAAGAAAACCGGGAAAACGAGCACGAGTCGTGGAAAGGATTTAAAAAGCCGGAGCCGGGGAGAAAAATATGGTCAAATTATCAACTAGGGTCCTCAAATTATCAAAAGATGTCAAGATCAGCCCTTAGATTCACTTTGAAAAATTAACAATTTCAGTCCCTTGAAAATCTGAAATTACACAAATGGTCCTAAAGCTTTAAACACCTTTAAACCATTAAATCTGGATCCCTTTATAACCCACTTAACCCACACCCTAAATAACCCAGCCCACCAAACAATGATCCTAGCCCAGTCCATAACCCGACCCATTCATCACTAAAACCCAGTCAACCTTATTCTAATATAAGTCAAATAACTAAAAATCCACAACCTCACACCCCGCCCCCAATTCTTACCCTGCACCTCCTTTTCCCTCCTAAACATAAACCCTAGAATTACCATCCCTTAAATTACCACTTCTCACACAAATTTACCTTCAATTAACTCTTCTAGAAGCATTTCCCACGTGCTCAGAGCGTGTCAGAGAGATTAATCATTGGGATTGCTTACGTGGACAAATGGCAGCTCATGATTGGTGCTAACACCTCATCCCAATCATTGGATACCCTTTCAAGAAGGTCTGACAAGGACAGAGAAGGTGCACACTCTCGGATTGCCAACATGTCACAATGGCAGCTTCTGATTGGTCAAGCCACCTCATTGAAATGATCAAACGGCCACAATTGGATGGATGATGATAAGATTGATCTAAGGGTGAAGAATGAACGATCCAGGACCTTCTGAAGCACAAATTCGACCTAACCTCAGCTCCTATATATAGAAGACTCCTCACTCACAATTCGGTTGGTTAGCTAGGAGTAGGAGTAGTGTAGTTATTAGATAAATTTTAGTGTAATCGTTTGGTTTATTAAAAGTTTAATTTCTGCTTTCTAAATTCTCAGCTTTGTACTCTTTTAAAGGTTTTAATAAAATTCAAGTTTGCATTTAAATTTCATTGCAATTTAAAGTTTCAATCTGTTTCAAGCTTTCAAATTACGTTTCTATTATGCTCATTCAAGCTTATCAGTAGCTTGTAGTGAGTTTAGGTGCTTTGTTTCTGCTTAGATTAGTTGAATGGTTTCTGGTCAACTAAAGTCAAAGGAAGATAATGATGAAGATTTCTGGGTTTACTAGTGTTAAATTCATGGTTAATGATGTATTTTGGGCCTAACTAAAGATAGGCTTATGGTCAAATGATACCTCAATTTAGCTGAGGTGTGTTCAGTGAGTTTCTCTTTTCATTTTCTAGTCTAATATTGCATAATCTGATTTATTAGCTTAGATCTGTGGAATTTATTTGTTAACTGTTTCATTAGCGTAGCTTAGTCATAATATAGCGTAATAACAGTAGTTTGCATCATAGTAACTTAATTTGCATCATAGTTTATTGTGACGGTTTCATTATCTGCCTTTGCGTTTTGCGTAACTGTGGTTTATTTAAACCTGAGATTCTGGAATTTAGAGTTGTTGTTAGTTGCTTTTATGAGAACTTCTAATAATAGTAAGTGATGTCTGATGCTGGTTATTGATTGGTTAAGCCTAATCCTGAGTTAGCTAGTTTTAAGATTTGTTAAAGGAGCATTTGGATCTGTGATTTGCTAAGTGTTTTGGTTATTATGGTGAAGTAGTTTTGACCCAAATGATTTGAGTTCATCATTTAAAGCTTATATTAGCTGTAATTTCAGTAGGTCATTTAATCAAATAGTCAAATCAACTTGATAGCTCTTAACTGCTGTGGTCTGCTAATATTAAGGAACTGCTATGGGAAATTTTGATTAGATCATTAGTGTTAGCTTATTAGAAAATCAGTTAAATAGCTTAATTTCAACTAGATTAATAGATCTAAGTAGTTGAAACTCACTTTAGTCAACCATAGATATCGTTTTATTCGTCAAACTTGTGTTTAAATCTGTTGCATATTGTTCTTAGTGACTGCTTTCATAAATCAATTTGAATGATCGTTAGTGCTTAATATCGTTTGATTTCGTGTTTCTAAGTAGTTCACCTAGGATAGTTTTAGCATCTTTCATTTCAAGTAGTGGCGATAACATCTGAATATCTAAATTTGCACTCAAAATCTGTTCCTCGTCTGCTGAATGAATGGCTGCTGCATGTTCATACTTTGTTCATCTGTATTTGCCTCGAATTGAACTAGCAATTGAGTGTTTGTGATAGGGCTTTTTGGATATTTGTAATCTCTGCTTTATAAGCTTTCTAGAACAGCTTTTATTTTTAAATTTGGTTAAGTTTTGAGCTTGTTATAAGCTAATGATAAAGGCTTGTTGACTGATACAAGAAGAAAAGAAATTAAATTCGTTTCTGTTTTTGTCATTTTTGGTCCCTGTAGTTTTAGTTTAATTCGTATTAAATAGTTTGATTTGTGGCAAATTTAGTCCTTGTCTTTTATTTAGTTTAATTAAGTTTCAGTTTTTGCACTTTAGTCCCTAGCTTTTATAAAATTTTAATTTTCTTACATTTCTTTTATAGGTTAATTTTTCTAAATTACATTTTCAGTCCCTTGAGTTTTAAACTTTGAATTTTAGTCTATAAAATTTTGTTTTCTTTATAAAACTTACTTCAATAAATTACATTTTCGGTCCCTTAGGTTTTTACTTTTGCATTTTTTCACTATTAATTTTTTTAAGTCTCGGGATTAGCCCGGGATTTGCGTTTCTTTTTGTGTGCTTTAATTTGATAAACGTAGAATGCTTTTAATTTTTCATTTTCTAGCGTAAACAATACCAAAATAATCATTTTCACGTTCACTTATTCACTTCACATTTTCACGACACCGAATCGATTTAAACGCCGTCAAACCTTCGTTGGGAGAACGACCCGGGGAAATATTTTCGCGAATATTCCTTCGGAAAAATCGTACTTTAAAAATATCAAATCAGAGCGTCCCAATAACATCTCTCAAAGATCGATCTAAAGCTTCTAAACAATGTTTTTGCATCATTGGAGCCTCGTCCCATATTATCAAACTTGTCTTGATCAATAAAGCAGCAAGATCTGTACCAGCGGTTATTGAAAAAAAGGAGTCCTCGTTGAGATTAATAGGTATACCAAAGCGAGAATGGGCCGTATGACCACCTGTCAGAAGCAAAGAAGCAATATTGAAGGTATGTTAGACATTGAATATCTATATTTGTAGATACACCAATAAAATTTTATTATTACATTAGATCAGATCGGTACAAACCTGTTAGAAGCAAAGAAGCAATACCACTCGATGCCACATTTAAAACAATATCTCCTTTAGAGCGCATAACAGCAGATAATGTTTTCCATATATATGTCTTTCCCGTACCACCATATCCGTAAAGGAAGAAAACACCGCCTTTTTTTTTATTTTCAACAGCTGAGATAACTGTTTGATATACTATTTTTTGTTCAGCTGTTAGACTTGGAAAGAGCGTGTCATGTTCGGCTTTCATTAAGTCGATGTCATAGCAAATTTCGTCCTTGACTGCTAACGTGCTAATCTGAGTCTGTGTAAAACCTTCCAACAAACTCCCTGCATGTTTCTAGATGATCAAAAAGCATATAATATTAACAAAATGAAATGAAGTAGCTTGGCCAAATTACATATAAGTTACAGAAATTACCTCAGTAGGGGCTACATAATCAGAAAAGTTAAGGATCTCTTTCAAGTTGTGTGATGATGATGACCAATGCATGAGTGAGTAGTTAGACATGATATACATCATGTTTCGAGGTGGCCCATACCAGGTTCCTTAGCTGCAACATAAAATGCATACAATCAATTGAATTTTCCACATTGATCAACCAATAACATTACCGAGCCAAACAACATTTACCAAATACAAACCTAGATTGGAATTGCAGAGGTGGCAATATGGGCCAGGTTGGGTTGACCACTTGACCATGAAATTTTTTGTTGCTTCTTTTATTAATAGTTGTGTTAAACATGATTACAAAACTATTGTGATAATAATAGCAATCCAAATTATATATAAAAAATAGGAGCCAGTAAGTACTAAAATTAAAATTTGGGTGACTGTTCAACCATTTCATTTCAACACATCCAAAGTAAATGGAACGAATTTGCCACCTCTGGAAAATCCGGAAATAATTAAAAGATAACGGTCTATACCTGAAAGTGAAGGATCGTAGGCTTCACCAATCTGGTATTGTGGAAAAACTCATAGTAGTTGCCACCCTTCTGCTTTTGTTTACAGTTCTGGACGCATATAAGAGAGTTAGAGAGCCATATGTATGATATATAAAGAAACTATTATTGTTAACATTTGTACCTTATCAACAGCATCACCCTACAATGGAATGTTCTCATAGTTTCTGTACTGTTCCAGCCTTGTACGTCTGTAACTTTCTCTTTTTATATTCAATCGGTCCCAAGGAATGCCTTGAATACCTTTGCCTTTCCTTGCTTGTGCAGATGATGTATCCGTCACCTTCACAAGATACCAAAAAGTTATTTCCAAAGTACACTTAAAAAACATAATTCAACGTGACAATGCTGCCATAAACAAAGGGTCACAACAGCTAAATCTTTATTCTTATGGTTCAATGTAACAGCGCTACCATACTACAAAAGTATACATGTGATGCCAACTTCTGGAAACTAAATGAGTAACTAATGAAAATTATAAGATTACAATTTATAAACTGTACTTTCATAAAAATCCAATTTTTAAAAGCCGTTATAGGACAACACTTTAGACGGCTAGTGAATACACTTTAGGCGACTTAGGACAACACATTCCTCTCATTACAGCTTCAGCTAAAAAATGCAACTTCTCACAACCCAATAGAGATGCAACATAACTGATGGTGCGTGATGTGTCGTTGCGGTTTAGCAGTATTAATGCCTACTCAAGTTTTAAATTTATATTTAGCCGACTTATCAATAACACACACACTTAACGAGCAGTGTACCCGGTCAGTATGAATATAATGGTAAGTAGAGTGTCGATCACCAAGAGTGGAACGTATTATCTAGTTATTCTAATCAGTATTTTAGTATTCTAAGTTAGCTATACAACCTAATCTAACGCAAGGGGGTTCAGCCTGAGAGACTGGCACGTTTTGGTTGCAATTAAATAATAAACTAAACTAATGAGCACGAATCAGCGATAGACATGCACGTACACAGATAAATACTCGAGACAATAAGAAGACCTGTCCTGATGATTAAGTAGATTGTCACTTGTTTTATTGATAGTTTTATATGAAGTGTATGTAATTAACCCTTTCTCGTTGGCCCTAATCTTATCGGCGAGTAAACCCTTAATGATTACTTATGTCTAAAAGTTATTCCTAAGTGATCAATTTAGTAACAACCGTGGGAGCCACATTCTCTTCCGTAGTCAAATGCGCATGTGATGAACTCAAATAAGTACATTTTATTACTATCATTTATCCTATTAATTTGACTTGTTTTACTATATTATGTATGAGGATTGATACTTAATTGTTTACTTTTGTAATTCTCAGGTAAAAACAAGCATTTGGTGAAACTTAGCGATTATGGACTAATAATGGAGCAAAACGTACATAAAGTGGAAGTCTACTGACATGGACAAGATCAAGTCAATTCTGTTCCAGATGCGCCGCATCTCACTATCAACATGCGCCGCATCTCTATCAAGATATCACCAGATACGATCCAAGATACAAGCGGACATGCGCCGCATCTAATAAAGAGTTACGCCGCATCTTCTGGCGGTGTACGAATATTCCTGAATATTATAATCTTGGACCCCACGCGAAGTTAAGTACATGCGCCGCATCTACTTAAGTAGATGCGCCGCATCTTTCCTCAGACACAAACTATAAATACCCCGTAGACCAGACGCATTAAAGAGATTCGGAAGTTCGAAAACCTAAAGACCGAACAGAAGAGAAGGACGAATTCAGTCAAGAGGCAGCACAAGACACACCCAAATCGAAGATACAAGAGCTGTAAGAAGGTGCTGCATGTATTTAATTCATTAAGTAGTTTTGTTTTATTGTTTTAGCAAACTTTAATTCATCAGGATTGGTGGCTTGTGTAATGTGACAACGGAAAGATTGCACTCCCTTTAATACTTGCTTTCCCATCAATTAAAGTTTATATGTTGATGTCTTTGGTTACTACTTATTAGTGCATTGACCACCTCTGTGTTTATTAGTGGCTTGCGGGCACCCGACTGCGGGACAAGGTGTGGCTCCCACGGTTGTTTCTAAATTGATCACTTAGGAATAACTTTTAGACATAAGTCGTCATTAAGGGTTTACTCGCCGATAAGAATAGGACCAACGAGAAAGGGTTAATTACATACACTTCATATAAAGCTATCAATAAAACAAGTGACAATCTACTTAATCATAAGGACAGCCCTCTTATTGTCTCTAGTATCTATCTGTGTACGTGTGTGCTACTTGCTGATTCGTGCCTATTTGTTTATTTTATTATTTAATTGCAAACAAAACTGTGCCAGTCTCTCAGGCTGAAACCCCCTTGCGTTAGGATATTAAAATACTGATTAGAATAACGAGATAATACGTTCCACTCTTAGTGATCGACACTCTACTTACCATTATCTTCATACTGACCGGGTACACTGCTCGTTAAGTGTGTGTGTTATTGATAAGTCGGCTAAATATAAATTTAAAACTTGAGTAGGCATTAAAACTGCTAAACCGCAACGACACATCACGCGCATCAAGTTTTTGGCGCCGTTGCCGGGGAGTGAATTGTTATTATCTGTTAATTTGATTAGTATTTTAATTAGGTTTTTCTTTTTGTTAGATTAAATTGCATCATTGTACTATTTTGCATATTTGTTGTATTGTGTGTTATTTGTTTGCTTTTGTTTTTATTTTTGTGTGTTTTATTTTTTTGTTTCGTGTGTTTAATTTTTATTTTTATTTTTCGTATTTTTCTGTTCTGCTATCGTTGTACTGTGCTAAATCAAACGATACGGCGCATCTGATATCTCAGATACGGCGTATTGCGTTTAATTTTTATATACAACGCGTTTAATTAATTCGATACGACGCATCTTTTCCCCAAGATACGGCGTATCTGTTTTTAACAAGAAAATTTTTCTAAGCGATAAAGTAATACGACGCATCTGCTTTTGTAGATACGGCGTATCTGTTTTGATAAAAATTTTTTTTCCTAAACGTTAACGCCATACGACGCATCTTCTTTTGAAGATACGGCGTATCTATTATTTTAATTAAAAACAGTTTGCGAATTATTAAACAGATACGGCGTATCGATCTCCGTCGATACGGCGCATCTTACTGAATCAAAAATCTTTTATTTTTAAACGTAACGAAAATACGGCGCATTAACTTTCGTTAATACGACGCATTTAATTTTAATTAGATAAATTGATTTTTGATTGATTAATTCGATACGGCGCATTCATAAATTTAAAGCGGCGTATCTATTTTCTGAATAAAGTCTGATTTAATTTTAACGATTATAAGATACGGCGTATCCAACTTTTTGGATACGGCGCATCGTCTGCAGATATCAGCTATTTGTATTCTTATATCCGTTTCTATATTCATTAATTTCTCTCCTAGCGAACAAATCCTACTGATGATTTTACCTTGGATGACAGATTTTGCTATGGAAGACATGTCAGTTAACGGATATCTTGCTAAGGAATGCTTGTTTTCAGATTCATTCAACGTACTCATGATCGATGCAGATTTATTCTCCTGGGAGACTCCTCTTGAAGCTGCTTTTAAGGAATTTATGCGTTTATGCAACATTGACAAAGAGGTATTCTCTTATGATGTATTTGTGAGGTACACTGGAGAAGAATTGTCGCTCTTATGGCCTAAGATTGAAGCAGAAGGATTGAACTGGACTACTATCGAAGAGGATGATGGGAAATTCTCTCTTGCATACATGGACTCAAGCAACAACAACTGTGGTGGAGACAATACCCAAAACTCTTACATGCCTTATTTCGAGTGGTACTGGGGATTAAATGAGAACTATCAGGATAATGACATGAATTATGCTTTGGCGGAATTACTATTTCATGGCAGAATAGTAAGATTGATAGACCTCTCCCTCAATGATTGGTTAGAACTCAAATATGGTAGTCCGGAATTTGCCCCTGCAAACGAAGTCAAGGAGATTATGACTTCATGGTTGACTCGGAGTTTTAAGAAGCAATTTAACGAGTTCATGGAGATAAAAAAGAATATGATTGGAAAGGTTTGCTTTGACGTTAACCATGACCCTAACGATGTTGATTTTTCAGAATGGTTAGCTAGTAAGTTTAATAACCATAAGAGCATGGATCGAGCTACTAAGGATACATTATGGGTATATTGGATGAGAGGAGAAGACGAAGAAGTAGAAAGCAATTATGGGTCGTCACTTCATGATTCAACAATCAATGAAGGCATTGAAGAACTTTTCAGAATTGACATTGATTTGTTAGAGTATGAGACACCCTTGTGCAAGCAGTTCAAGGAATTTAACTACCTTCTTCGAGTCGATGATGATGTGCTTACTGGGGATCTACCAGGATTTAAGACTTATGATGATTTCAAAAACACCTGGTACTATGAATGGAATGACCAAGTACCATGGGTATCGGATAAACCATGGGAATTTGAGCACATTAATCATACCTGTACACCCTTCGTTTTCAAGGACGGGAGTAGTGTTTGGCCAACCTGTGATTATAAAAGTGACGGAACCTGTAATGGGGGAAGTATAATTGGGATGAAAAGAGTTGGAAAGGATGTAACCTTTGAAGATTATGAGTGGTACGATAACGTTGAAGACTGCCCACGAAAATCGGAGGCTTTACAAGAAAAGGGCAGGATTGAACGCTTGAAAGGACTTAAGGGGACATCGGATACTACTTTCTGGGAATGGGTGCATAAACAGTTTGATGATTTCACAAAGCTTAGTCGACGGTTACAATATGATTTGGAAAGAGAATGGGAGGCGATTCAAGATGATAATAATGATAAGTCGTTGATTGAGGAACTAGATGATTATTTGATTAAGGATCCTTATTTTAAGTTTGTTGACAAGGACGAAGAAGAGTTCACCAAAAGAAAGTGTCAACTACTTGGGATTCCATACAATGAGCCACCCATGATTATTTCTGAAAAATTTAAAATCATCAAATATTCTTTGGGTCCTGATGAAGAATATACTGCTGTGATGACCAAAAGTTATATTAGATTAAGTCGAACGGAGGAAAACGTCGCAGAGATATACGGGAAAATCTTTCGGATGAAGGAAGAAGGATGGACCGTGACAAGGACCGAGTAAAGAGCTGAACGTGAGTCTAACTTGAAGACTCTGGAATAAAGACAAGTGCTTACCGGGAGACAACCCGGATTTATCTTTTATTATTCTGTTTTCTGAGTCGAGTCAGTCCAGGCCGCACGAAGATACGGCGCATCTCAGTCCTGAGATGCGACGCATCCTCTGCAATGGTCATATCTTATTTTATTTTTCTGCATTTTTATTTTTCGACTTTAAAACTATTTATCAGTTTATTTTAATGCGGCGCATCCCTGGTTAAGGATGCGGCGCATCTTTATTCTGATCCGTATTTATTCCAGGATCGATACGGCGTATCTTCTTCAATAAGATACGGCGCATCGACTGACCTGATGATTTTCAGTTTTAATTATTTTTTTAGTTTTATTTTTCCTAACTACTAATGTATTATGCAAGTTGAACCTTTCTTATCTTAGGTGTGTTTTAAAAGTGTTGGTGGTATTATAGTTTCCTGGATTTCCTGTGGATAAATCAAGTATGAAGCTTTAACGTTCTAATCCACAAGAAGTTGATTTTTGCTCATATACTAATGGAGGATCATACCGAGCAAATCTCAGGGGAGTTTTTCCGTTCTAATTCTTTTATTTCCAGTTTTTAACCTTTTATACAAACAACGAGGACGTTGTTTAACTTAAGTGGGGGGATAGGAGAATTAGAACACTTAACAATTACTTGTCCTAAACTTTTTCAAAAATTATGCTTAAAATGTGCTTAATATATCAAACTTAAAAAAAAATTTAGCATGTTTTTGTTTAAGATCTAAGTTGCATAACTGCACACATGACGTTATTTTCAAAAATTGTGATTTTTACAAAATTCACAAATCTATGAGTGTGCCGGTGACTTGTAAACTTTAGAACTTGGCTTGTATACTATTCGAGACCACCATAATGAGTATTATTTATATAATTGGAATGACTTGTCTAACTTGGTAAAATTCTAGGATTACACCCAAATAGCCTTTATATGTTATGTGTTATTGACTAACTACACTGGTTAGTTAACCCCCGTATAAACCCTTTTGTTACTCTCATTTTAAGAGTAAGATACCCCTAGAAAAACACTCAGAGCCATTCCTTTCGTTTCTTACACCTATGTTTAAAATGTTTCGTTACACCTTAAACCTTAGCCTACCCTGTAGATTAGAATCCGTGGTTGGTTAATTGCTATAGGCAGAGTGTGTTTCCTTACATTACCTGTGTTCGCGTGCGTAATTCATTATCTATGGTTAGGTCGGGAAATTGCACAATGCAAATTGGAGTGAAAGTAAATATTGTATATTTCTGAGTTTATTTTTCGTGTGTTTACTACTTTCACTATTAGCGTTATTTCTGAAAGTATGAAAAGTATGAATAAAAATTATCCGGAAAGAAAGTTATAGTGATGTGGTGAAATTTTACACATCTATGTTTATGTTTAAAAAAAAAAAAAAAAAAAAAAAAAAAAAAAAAAAAAAAAAAAAAAAAAATGAGAAAAAAAAAAAAGAAAAAAAGAAAAAAGAGTTGGATGTTTATTTTAAGCCAACGATGTAAAGTTATGTAAGTGGTTCATATGGCCACTATTTGTTGTACTATATCTATGGATTGAATGGGAATTGGCAGTTATGGGAATGCCAATTAAGGATTATTCTTTGATTAAGATTTTGTTGAGTATAATTCGTGTCTACCTAAAGCGTGTGTTTCAAGTGTTAAAGCGTGAGTTATTCAATGATATGAGTCTTATTCATGGGATGGTTGGGATAGTGATTAACCACACTTAGGATTTTAATTTATTTGTTTTGTTTATTTTTTTATTTTTACACCAATTTATATCCCAAATAGTATCCATACCCTATATTATTCTTTATCCAACCAAACCTTTGATTTATTGAGATTAGGGATTTGAGCAATCTTAAGTATCGTAGTCGTGGATTCGGCTATGTATTTATGATTTTGTCGCCCTTTTTGATATATTATTATTGGTGAAGTATGGACCTATCTTTAGCCTATTCGAGTTAAGGATTTGAGCAATTGCAAGTATCGTGTTCGTGGATTCGATCATGTATTTGTGATTTTGTCGCCTTTTCTGGAATTTGAGATCGATAGTGAAATAAGAATAATTAACCCTTAAGCCTAAAAACCCTTTTTACCGCTTTAGACTTGTTATTCCTTAGCTTTAGTGGTGGAGATGTGTATACTTGCCAAGCTTATGATAGAATATTCGTCGCGACTGGACAGTTAAACGATTAGATTTGCTTTTATCGACTTATTTTATTTTACTTCTAATTCGTTAAGTGTTTAGTTGTGTGATTACGAAATAAACGTGATGAGGCGAAAAGTGTACCGCTTTTAAGGGGTCATTTAAGCCCGAAATCGTATTTATTTGATCAAATATTGCCCTAAATCGTTCCTTTTGTCATTTTAGGTACTTTTGAGGAGAAATCTGGAAAAGGAGGCATTTTGGACGTTTTTGGAGCATTAAAGTGAAGAAAACGGCAAAGTCTCAAGAATCGGCTAAAAGTTACTCTTGACGGCGTCACAATTAACATGGGACGGCGTCATGCCTTGGCAAGAAAAGTTGGATGTGAAATTTACTCATGACGGGCCAGTGAGTTTGCATGAGAATTCTGACGGCGTCACGCTTTAACTAAATCAAGGGCGTCACGGCTTAAATCATAAGGGGACGGCGTCACGTTCAGGATCCGACGGCGTCAAGCCTTGATAAGCCAGAATGGATTTTTGAAGAGCTAAAGAGGGACGGCGTCAAGATGGTCATCCGGGAACCCTAAAAGCGGCGAGGTGACGGCGTCACAATCCATAAGGTGACGCCGTCAGATGTCAAAGTCTATATATAGTTTTCTAATTTTTTGTCATTAGAGGAGAGCTTAGTGTGTGGAATTTTGGGATAAAACCCTAAGACGATTTTAGCTACTTTTTCAGGGCTTCTTGCCTTGAGATCTTCCATGTTTCATTGAAAGATAAGTTATCAATTAATCATTCAATATGTCTATGTGTTGTTTGATTCTATCTTATGCTTGTCTTTTGTTTAACATGTTAGGCTAATTTTATCTTGTGTTTGCTTAGATCTAATGAAACCTAGCTATTGATTATTGGTTGTTAGTGTGTTATTAGTTGTATTGGATGATTGTTTATCTATGTTAGGCTTAAGAAAACTGGCTAACTTCCTATTCGGTAACTTGCTTGAACGTCTTAAGAAACATGAACCAAACGCGTACTAAAGGTTTTTATGGTTGTATTTAATGCACAAGCGAATTCTAGTGATCCCATGTTAGGAGCTTCCTAGCCGGCTCGACATAGGAGTGAAGTAGGAGCTTGTAGAGTTTGGGGAAGTAAGTACGCCACCCCACGAATGGTATTAAGGAATACACCCGTCATCCACGCGACTAATGCACACTAATTAACCGGTAAAAGATAGTTAGGGAGTAAGGAAATCTAAGTAAACACATTTCTCTACACATAAGTTTCTCACCACTTTTCATTTTTGTTATTTTATTTTATTTGCATTTGTAGTAATTTGGGTTAGTTGACTAGCAACTAATTCCGCCCACTCCTTCAAAACCCGAGATTTTACTTGCTTTCATAAAATTATAAAAACATAAAAAGAATCTTCCTCAACCCTTAGACCTAATTAGAGTAGCCTTTCACACCTAACGAACACTATTCCCTGTGGAGAACGATCAATCCCCCGTACTTACCACTACACTATACTACATCGGTCAGGTACACTGCCTGGTGGGGTTGTAAGCCTCTTGAGATCCCTCGAGAGGTAAAACCTGTTGTAAGGTTGCAAAACCCACGCATCAAGTTTTTGGCGCCGCTGCCGGGGAATAGTTATTGTTTAGGTTGAATTTTTATTTCTATTAGGTCTACTCACTAGATTCCTTTCTAGTGAGATTTTTATTTTATTTTTCTAGGTTTTCTTTAGTCTATCTATTTTCTTCGTGTCTTTGTTCGTAACCATTACCATCCGACATCATGGAAGATGGTAATATCCTTAACCCCCACAACCCACCACCACCTCCTAGAACCCGCACTTTAGGAGGATATTCCCTAAGTTTGGATGATGACCCCCCTAATCTTAGAATCACTAGGAGCCGAAGCTCGATAAAGACTCTTGCCACACCCTATGCTGAACCCGAAAGGGAAATGCATAAATTAAGGCGACTCCACCAAGCGGCTGAACCATCCACGATCAATTTTGATGATGCCCTCTCCGAGGAAGAATCCAATCATCATTCTACACCTCCTAGCCCTCAACCCAATCACGATATGGAAGTTCCCGAAATCCCAATCCCCAAATGTCTCAAGGACTACTCTTCTCCCACCCCTCGTGGTTTTTCCAATGCTATCGTTTTTCCAAATGAACACACGGATGGGGTCTTGCGTGCAACTGATATTTGGCTGGTCCAAAGTGTATGCAAGTTTCACGGATTGAAAACTGAAGATCCAATCCAACACATCAAGGACTTCCTGAAAATAGTGGATACCCTCCACACGGACGGAGCCACTAGAGATACCTCCCGGTTGCGATTCTTTCCCCTTACCCTTCATGAAAGAGCCGGAGACTGGTATAACCAACTTCCTTCCGAATCCATCTTCACATGGGAACAGCTTATCTCAAAATTCTATGAGAAATTCTTTCCCATAGGAAGAACTTCAAAGTTGAGAGACGAAATCCTCCGCTTCCATGTTGGACCAGCAGAACCTATTCACAAATCTTGGGTTAGATTCAAGGATCTAATTAGACAGGTCCCTCATCATGGCATTGAACTCTGGCTTCTTGTCCAAATCTTTTATGACAGTGTCTCCAAAAATGACCAATTGGGCATTAATAATTCATCAAAAGGAAAAATAGCCAAATTAAGCGTTGAGGAAGGATGGAATAGAATTGAGGAATACGCGAATGATCAAGACGATACCTGGGATGAACCCGATTCGATCATGAGCGTTTCCAAGATCATGAAAGAGCCTCCTTTTGCTAGCCGGGTGAGTAGATTGAATGATCAGGTATCTTATCTAGACAAGTCGCAACCAACTAAGCGGTTATCAAACCCATACTTGATCTGTGATCAATGTGGTGGCCCGCATGAAGTAGAGGAATGCGAGGATGATACCACCACCGAACAAGCATGCTTGTCAAGCCACGACATCTTCGATGATCCTTCGCTCTTAACTTTCTACCAAAACAATGATTTCACCCCCTGGGGAAATCTTGTGAGAGAAGAGGGAGGAGGAGAATATCCTGACTACAAGGTTAGGAGCACTTTTGAGGATGATCTTGGGCACTTCACGTTTGAGAAGAATCTGCAACTAAGTGGTCTCGACAACCTCGTCACTAGCCAACAAAACGACGTGAAGGCCAAATTCGCAGAACTCAACGCCATTCTCGACGGCCTTGGCGAACCACAAAGAGATCCTTTACTCGCCATCACCACTCGTGCTGGAACAACTACTAAGGATCCACCCTACCCAGCTCAACCATCTAACGCCATGGAACCCAACACCCCTCATGAGGAGAACGATAATGTGAACGACGAAAATCCCGAGCAAACCCTCCGGTAACTCCATCCCCACCTACTCCTGCCAAACAGCCCCTTAAAGTCCCATACCCATCTCGCCTCAAGAATCAAAAGGTCGAAAGTGATAATAAAAGATTCTTGTCATATTTAAAGAATTCGGTCGTCACCATACCCCTTCTTGATGCATGTTATCATATGCCCAAATATAGTACATACTTCAAGAGGCTGCTCACCAACAGGAAAGGGCTCGAGGGTCTTGTAACCTTAGGAGAAGAATGTTCTGTGGTGACTCAACGAGGGCTACCAAAGAAGGTGGACGACCCAGGTAGTTTTACCTTGCCCTGTTCAATTGGATCTCTTTCAGTCAAAAATGCCTTAGCCGACTTAGGAGCAAGCATCAATCTTATGCCGCATTCCCTGTTCCGCAAGCTAGGGTATTCTGGGTTGAAACCAACCCGTATGAGCATCCAACTGGCCGATAGATCAGTCAAATACCCCTTAGGAATATGCGAGAATGTGCTGGTTAAGGTAGGGAAGTTTAAATTTCCAGTTGACTTCGTCATCCTAGAAATGGAAGAAGATGATCTTGTGCCCATCATTCTAGGAAGACCCTTCCTTGCTACTTCTCGTGCTGTTATTGATGTTCATGACGGCAAACTAACCTTACGAGTGGGGGCCGATAGCTTAACCTTCGACATCAAGGACACAATGAATCTTTCTCTCGAAGCAGATAATCAACTGTATTTCATCGAAGAAATCGATGAACTATCCGACGAGATTGATAATTGTGTAGATGAACAGGTGGAAGCCGGTTGGTTGCGAGATGAAGCTTTCTTACCCATCTTAGAGGAGGAGAAGGCTATGGATGTGAATGCAGTCTCCTTCTATCCCAGACAAGAAATCGAACAGCTTGAGCTTCGTAAACCCGAGAACAAACTTAAACCTTCCATCATCAAGCCACCTGCGGTAGAACTCAAGGAGCTCCCAACAAACCTTGAATATGCTTTCCTCCAAGGGTAAGATCAACTTCCGGTAATCATAAGCTCTTCTTTGAAAAGTGAACAAAAGGATCAACTCTTAGGAGTTTTAAAAAAATATAAAGGAGTTATAGCATGGAGTGTAGCCGATATCAAGGGTATTGACTCTACCTTTTGTACACATAAAATCCTCATGGAGGAGGATTATAAACCCAGCGTGCAACCTCAAAGGCGAGTAAATCCCAACATAAAGGAAGTCGTAAAGAAGGAAGTCATTAAGCTCCTAGACGCAGGACTAATTTACCCGATTTCGGACAGTCCATGGGTAAGTCCTGTACAGGTTGTACCAAAAAAAGGAGGAATGACGGTAGTGAAGAACGATAAGGATGAGTTAGTACCTCAACGAACAGTAACTGGATGGCGTGTGTGCATCGATTATAGGAAGTTGAATGATGCAACCCGAAAAGATCATTTCCCTCTCCCATTTATCGACCAGATGTTGGAAAGGTTAGCAGGGCATGAGTACTACTGCTTCCTAGATGGGTTCTCAGGGTATTTCCAAATCCCTATCGCTCCTGAGGACCAAGAAAAGACCACGTTTACATGCCCTTATGGCACCTTCGCCTACAAGCGAATGCCCTTTGGACTATGTAACGCCCCCGCCACTTTCCAGCGCTGCATGACGGCAATCTTCCATGAGTTAATGGAAGACAGCATGGAGGTCTTTATGGATGATTTTTCAGTCTTTGGGAACTCTTTTGATCGCTGTCTTGCTAACCTTGAGAAAATGCTCAAACGTTGTGAGGAGACCAACTTGGTACTAAATTGGGAAAAGTGCCACTTTATGGTAAAAGAAGGGATTGTGCTGGGGCACAAAATTTCAGGAAGTGGAATCGAAGTAGACCGGGCAAAAATTGAAGCTATATCTAAACTTCCCTATCCAACAACTGTCAAGGCAATCCGTAGTTTTTTGGGTCATGCTGGCTTCTATAGGAGATTCATTAAGGATTTCTCAAAGGTAGCCAAACCGATGACTCAGTTACTCATGAAGGATGCCCCGTTCGACTTCTCTCAAGAGTGCAGGGACGCATTCGATCTATTGAAGCAGGAACTTACCCAAGCTCCAATTATGGTTACCCCTAACTGGGAGTTACCCTTTGAAATCATGTGCGATGCTAGTGATTATGCTGTTGGAGCAGTATTAGGCCAAAGGCTTAACAAACACTTTCAGCCAATATACTACGCTAGCAAAACCATGAATCCTGCTCAAGAAAACTACACTACCACTGAAAAGGAATTACTAGCCGTGGTATTCGCTTTTGATAAATTTCGCCAGTATCTTGTCCTTTCTAAAACGGTTGTTTTTACGGATCATTCAGCTATTCGATATCTTTTCGCTAAACAGGATGCTAAACCACGGTTACTTCGTTGGATCCTATTATTGCAAGAGTTCGATGTTGAAATTCGTGATAAGAAAGGAGCAGAGAATCTTGCGGCTGATCATCTCTCTCGTCTCGAAAACCCCAGCCTCGCTGAATCTGACAAGAGTGAGATTCGGGAAACATTTCCTGAAGAGCAGCTCATGTTAATAAATGATTCTGAACCTTGGTATGCGGATTATGCTAACTACCTGGCAAGTAGAGTAATCCCTGAGCATATGAGCAGGCATGAAAAAAAGAGGTTCTTTAATCAATTAAAGTACTACTTTTGGGATGAACCCTTCTTATTTCGAAGATGTCCAGATCAGGTAATCAGGCGTTGTGTTTCGGAAAGAGAGGCTGTCAGAATTATGAAAGAATGTCATGCGGGTCCATCTGGAGGACATCACGGAATAAGCACTACTGCACGAAAGGTCTTCGACGCGGGATTCTATTGGCCTACAATATTTCGTGATGTGAAGGGAATGATACAAACGTGTGACGCATGTCAAAGAGCTGGGAATATCTCTAGGAGGGATGAAGCCCCACAGAATTATATACAAGTTTGTGAGGTTTTTGATGTCTGGGGAATTGATTTCATGGGACCATTCCCATCTTCTGGAGGGAATGAATACATCTTGGTGGCCATTGATTATGTTTCGAAATGGGTGGAAGCACAAGCCCTTAGGACTAACGACGCTAGGGTAGTCATTCATTTCTTAAAGAAATTGTTCGCTAGGTTCGGAATTCCGAAGGCTCTTATTAGTGACAGGGGAACCCATTTTTGCAATTCACAAATGGAGAAAGTCATGAAAAGATATGGAGTCTCTCACCGATTCTCCACCGCTTACCATCCTCAAACCAACGGTCAAGTTGAAAACACTAATAGAGCCATAAAAAGAATATTAGAGAAAACAGTTAATCAAAACAGAAAAGATTGGTCTTTTAAGCTCGATGAGGCTTTGTGGGCATTTCGAACCGCCTATAAGACGCCAATCGGGACAACCCCGTTCCGTATGGTATATGGCAAGGCATGCCACCTTCCAGTAGAACTGGAGCACAAAGCATATTGGGCACTTAAGGCTTGTAATTTGGATTATACAGTTGCGGGAACAAATAGATTCTTACAGCTCCAAGAGCTTGATGAGTTGAGATTAGAGGCTTATGAATCTTCCATCACATACAAAGAGAGGGCGAAAAGATGGCATGACCAACGGATTAAGAGACCCAAGGAGTTTTCAGAAGGAGACAAGGTCTTATTATATAATTCTCGCTTAAGGCTATTTCCTGGGAAACTTAAATCTAGATGGTATGGACCTTTTACCGTAAGGAGCTCCTCTAAAACCGGAGCTGTTGTATTAATTGACGACGAGGATAGAGAATTCACTGTGAACATTCAACGAGTCAAGCATTATCAAGAGAATGGTAATGAAATGATCAATGAGGAAGACATTACTTTCGATGAAGAAGTCACGTAATGTACGTGACTTTGAGTCTAGCTACAAGACTCGTTAATAAAGAAAAGCGCTTCTTGGGAGGCAACCCAAGCTTTATTAGCTTTATTTGCTTTGTGTGTTTATTTATTTGTTTGTTTGTTTTATTTGTTTCCGTATGTGTGTTTAATTTTTATTCTTATTGATTCATGTTCAAGACTAAAATTGTGAAAATGCTTTATGTTGTTTTTAACTTCGTCTTAACTACATATAAAGGTATTTTGCAAAAGATAAGTGTAAGGGAAATCTAAATCGGTTTATTAGAACACAAATTAACATGAATCGTAATAATATTAAATTAACATACATATTCGTGTTTGTTTGAGTCAAATGCTTGTATCGAGTCATAATGATGTTTTGCAGAATTTCCAGGAAGTAAGGTAAAGGTTTTTCCAGAAATTTTCCGGAAACTTAAAATGAAAATTTTTGTCAGGTCATTTCTGACGGCGTCAGGGGTTATAACCTGACGGCGTCAGATTTAATTTCCAGAAATTTTTGAAAATTTTGTTTTCATAAAAAGTTTTTATTAAAATCTCCAACTTATAATCTCCAGGAATCTGCAAAGTTATCATTCCACAAGCATTATATCCTTATATATAGATTTTATCCCGCCGATGTTATGCAGGTTTTCGTGTTTGTTTTCTCAGGTTCAACAGGTTATTTTGGACAAGGAAATGTTTTGAATCAAGCTTATGGCGATGCATTAGTCATGGAGCTTCAACATTCTCTTTGGAGGAAGATTTAACCGTGTAATTTCATTATCCAACGAGCGAATCAGGGGAGTATTTGATTTCATTCTTTTACTTTATGCTTTTACATTTGTCATTTGAACATTGGGGACAATGTTCATCTTAAGTGTAAGGGGAGGGTAAAAGTACGATTTTAGAGAATACAATTGCGCTTGATTTTTGTTTGTTTGATGGTAGATGTGTAATAAAACTGAGAGAAATACTTGTTAAGGTAATTTTAGTGCCAAATTTAAAATTTTTTACAACATATAGGAGTGAAACTTTGATCTTAATGAGCGTCTCACGGATAGGAGTTATATGACTAGCACAAAAACCATACCACTAAAAAAATTTTCCACCCCCCAAATATGTGAGGTTCGCCCCTAGAATTGGTAGGAAAAGCATTTATGCTATGATGTGTGTACCGGTAGCACTTAGATTCTAGAACTTGCGTTAGGACCATTCCGAGGCCACAAGTGAGACTACATTCGTGTAGTTAGATTTACTACATGATAAGAGGCATTAGGATTAACCCATGTTTTACACCTGTGTTTTTGTTATAATTACATTGGCTACATTGGTCAAGTAATTCTCCCACACCCTTTGCGTTGTACTCATTTTTAGTACACGATACCCCTAGTACACCCCTCAGAGCCTATCTTTTCGTTTCAACCTTTAAGCATTTTACTTAAAGGAAGAATTTGTTACACCCCACTAAAATGTACACCCAAATCGCCTTAGCCTACCTTGTATGCACTCATTTTTAGTGCATTATTGTGACAACATTTGTTTAAACCCAAGTTAATTATCTAGTTGATTACATGGTTGCTAAGTCGAGTCATATCCTTGTACATATTGTTTTGGGACGATTGGGACTCATGGGTAAAGTACTAGTGTAATGGAGTAATGGGGAAGAACATCATTTATTACCCCCATATGTGCTAAATGTTTTAAAAGTACTCCAAGTTTTTCAATTATCTTAATTCGAGTCATTAGATTAGTATTTGTAAAGTTATGTAAAAGTTCAAGTGTAAGGGGATGCAACGCCCCTATGATGTATTATTTTGGATGGTAGGGTAAAAGTGTATGCAACAAAAAAAAAAAAAAAAAAAAAAAAAAAAAAAAAAAAAAAAATCGAAAAAATCAAGAAAAATACAAAAAAATGAGAAAAAGAAAAATAGAAAAAACATACGGACTACCATCCCGTTTCATTTTATGTTTATTTTATGTTTATGTTTTGTTATTTTCTTTCATTAGCTTAAGATCGAGTCTAGTCTTGGCTTAGCAACATTGTATAGTACATGTAATTGATCAAGATCTTTAACTCGCCACCAGTAAAATATCCTTTATCCAACAAAACCGTGTTTTCCTTTTCCCTACACCTAACGTTATAACCCATTTAAAAGCCCTCTTTGATAGTTTATCTTAGGTGCTTACGCCTAGTGGAGGAGGTTTTCGATCCTTTCCCAAGCCTATGGTAATCTATTTGCTATGACAGGTAGTGAGAGATATTTTCCGTTTTCATTTATGAGATTTATTTTGATGACACTTGAGAGATGTGAGTATCTAAACACTACTTGTGAGGTGCTAGTATGTAATCTCCGTGCTTATTATGATTGAAGTGGAACGATTATTTGTTGTAATTACTTTTATGTTTGCATTAAATGACCCCTAACTTGTATTTTGATTAGAATAAAAGCGCATTTGCTTGAGGACAAGCAAATCTCAAGTGTAAGGGTATTTGATGAGGCGAAAAGTGTACCGCTTTTAAGGGGTCATTTAAGCCCGAAATCGTATTTATTTGATCAAATATTGCCCTAAATCATTCCTTTTGTCATTTTAGGTACTTTTGAGGAGAAATCTGGAAAAGGAGGCATTTTGGACGTTTTTGGAGCATTAAAGTGAAGAAAACGGCAAAGTCTCAAGAATCGGCTAAAAGTTACTCTTGACGGCGTCACAATTAACATGGGACGGCGTCATGCCTTGGCAAGAAAAGTTGGATGTGAAATTTACTCATGACGGGCCAGTGAGTTTGCATGAGAATTCTGACGGCGTCACGCTTTAACTAAATCAAGGGCGTCACGGCTTAAATCATAAGGGGACGGCGTCACGTTCAGGATCCGACGGCGTCAAGCCTTGATAAGCCAGAATGGATTTTTGAAGAGCTAAAGAGGGACGGCGTCAAGATGGTCATCCGGGAACCTTAAAAGCGGCGAGGTGACGGCGTCACAATCCATAAGGTGACGCCGTCAGATGTCAAAGTCTATATATAGTTTTCTAATTTTTTGTCATTAGAGGAGAGCTTAGTGTGTGGAATTTTGGGATAAAACCCTAAGACGATTTTAGCTACTTTTTCAGGGCTTCTTGCCTTGAGATCTTCCATGTTTCATTGAAAGATAAGTTATCAATTAATCATTCAATATGTCTATGTGTTGTTTGATTCTATCTTATGCTTGTCTTTTGTTTAACATGTTAGGCTAATTTTATCTTGTGTTTGCTTAGATCTAATGAAACCTAGCTATTGATTATTGGTTGTTAGTGTGTTATTAGTTGTATTGGATGATTGTTTATCTATGTTAGGCTTAAGAAAACTGGCTAACTTCCTATTCGGTAACTTGCTTGAACGTCTTAAGAAACATGAACCAAACGCGTACTAAAGGTTTTTATGGTTGTATTTAATGCACAAGCGAATTCTAGTGATCCCATGTTAGGAGCTTCCTAGCCGGCTCGACATAGGAGTGAAGTAGGAGCTTGTAGAGTTTGGGGAAGTAAGTACGCCACCCCACGAATGGTATTAAGGAATACACCCGTCATCCACGCGACTAATGCACACTAATTAACCGGTAAAAGATAGTTAGGGAGTAAGGAAATCTAAGTAAACACATTTCTCTACACATAAGTTTCTCACCACTTTTCATTTTTGTTATTTTATTTTATTTGCATTTGTAGTAATTTGGGTTAGTTGACTAGCAACTAATTCCGCCCACTCCTTCAAAACCCGAGATTTTACTTGCTTTCATAAAATTATAAAAACATAAAAAGAATCTTCCTCAACCCTTAGACCTAATTAGAGTAGCCTTTCACACCTAACGAACACTATTCCCTGTGGAGAACGATCAATCCCCCGTACTTACCACTACACTATACTACATCGGTCAGGTACACTGCCTGGTGGGGTTGTAAGCCTCTTGAGATCCCTCGAGAGGTAAAACCTGTTGTAAGGTTGCAAAACCCACGCATCAGTTGTGTGATTACGAAATAAACGAATACATGCTTAAATATAAAAATAAATCCTAACATCTTTTAGGATACATTTTCATGAGATTTAATCTAAGGTTTACTTGGGGACAAGTAAAGTTCAAGTGGGGGGATATTTGATGAACTCAAATAAGTACATTTTATTACTATCATTTATCCTATTAATTTGACTTGTTTTACTATATTATGTATGAGGATTGATACTTAATTGTTTACTTTTGTAATTCTCAGGTAAAAACAAGCATTTGGTGAAACTTAGCGATTATGGACTAATAATGGAGCAAAACGTACATAAAGTGGAAGTCTACTGACATGGACAAGATCAAGTCAATTCTGTTCCAGATGCGCCGCATCTCACTATCAACATGCGCCGCATCTCTATCAAGATATCACCAGATACGATCCAAGATACAAGCGGACATGCGCCGCATCTAATAAAGAGTTACGCCGCATCTTCTGGCGGTGTACGAATATTCCTGAATATTATAATCTTGGACCCCACGCGAAGTTAAGTACATGCGCCGCATCTACTTAAGTAGATGCGCCGCATCTTTCCTCAGACACAAACTATAAATACCCCGTAGACCAGACGCATTAAAGAGATTCGGAAGTTCGAAAACCTAAAGACCGAACAGAAGAGAAGGACGAATTCAGTCAAGAGGCAGCACAAGACACACCCAAATCGAAGATACAAGAGCTGTAAGAAGGTGCTGCATGTATTTAATTCATTAAGTAGTTTTGTTTTATTGTTTTAGCAAACTTTAATTCATCAGGATTGGTGGCTTGTGTAATGTGACAACGGAAAGATTGCACTCCCTTTAATACTTGCTTTCCCATCAATTAAAGTTTATATGTTGATGTCTTTGGTTACTACTTATTAGTGCATTGACCACCTCTGTGTTTATTAGTGGCTTGCGGGCACCCGACTGCGGGACAAGGTGTGGCTCCCACGGTTGTTTCTAAATTGATCACTTAGGAATAACTTTTAGACATAAGTCGTCATTAAGGGTTTACTCGCCGATAAGAATAGGACCAACGAGAAAGGGTTAATTACATACACTTCATATAAAGCTATCAATAAAACAAGTGACAATCTACTTAATCATAAGGACAGCCCTCTTATTGTCTCTAGTATCTATCTGTGTACGTGTGTGCTACTTGCTGATTCGTGCCTATTTGTTTATTTTATTATTTAATTGCAAACAAAACTGTGCCAGTCTCTCAGGCTGAAACCCCCTTGCGTTAGGATATTAAAATACTGATTAGAATAACGAGATAATACGTTCCACTCTTAGTGATCGACACTCTACTTACCATTATCTTCATACTGACCGGGTACACTGCTCGTTAAGTGTGTGTGTTATTGATAAGTCGGCTAAATATAAATTTAAAACTTGAGTAGGCATTAAAACTGCTAAACCGCAACGACACATCACGCGCATCAGCATGCCACTAATAAACACAGATGTTATCAATGCACTAATAAGTAGTAACCAAAGACATCAACATATAAACTTTAATTGATGGGAAAGCAGTTTTAAGGGAGTGCAATCTTTCTCGTCACATTACACAAGCCACCAATCCTGATGAATTAAAGTTTACTAACACAATAAAACAAAACTACTTAATGAATTAAATACATGCAGGACCTTCTTACAGCTCTTGTATCTTCGTTCGAGTGTGTCTTGTGCTGCCTAATCGTCTGAATTCGGCCTTAGGTTTCTGTGGTCTTCGTACTTCGTATATATTATGTCTCTCGAAATTCGTCTGGTCTTGGGGTATTTATAGTTTCTGTCTGAGGGTAAGATGCGGCGCATCTAATAAGTAGATGCGGCGCATTGACTTAACTTCGCGTGGGGTCCAAGATTAATATATTCAGGAATATTCGTACACCGCCAGAAGATGCGGCATAACTCCATTCTCAGATGCGGCGCATGTCCTTGCTGTCTTGGATCGTATCTTGTGAAATCTTGATAGTGATGCGCCGTATGTAATAAGCAAGATGCGGCGCATCTGGAGCAGAATGTCTTGATATTGTACATTTCAGTAGACTCTTAACTTCTTGCTTGTTTTGCTCCATAATAAGTCCAAAATCGCCAAGTTTCACCAAATGCTTGTTTTTAACTGAGAATTACAAAAGTAAACGATTAAGTATCAATTCTCACAGATAATATAATAAAATAAGTCAAATAAATAGGATAAATGATGGTAATAAAATGTACTTATTTGAGTTCATCAAATATCCCCCCACTTGAACTTTACTTATCCCCAAGTAAACCTTAGAATTAATCTTATGAAAATGTATCCTAAAAGATATTAGGATTTATTTTTATATTTAAGCATGTATTCATTTTTGTCATAATCACACAACCAAACACTTAACGAATTAGAAGTAAAATAAAATAATTCGATAAAAGCAAATCTAATCGTTTAACTGTCCAGTCGTGACGAATATTCTATCATAAGCTTGGCAAGTATACACATCTCCTCCACTAAAGCCAAGGAATAACAAGTCTAAAGCGGTAAAAAGGGTTTGTAGGCTTAAGGGTTAATCATTCTCCTTAATCTCTATCGATCTCAAATTCCAGAAAAGGCGACAAAATCACAAATACATGATCGAATCCACGAACATGATACTAGCAATTGCTCAAATCCTTAACTCGAATAGGCTAAAGATAGGACCAAGTAATCTTCACCAATAATATTATATCAAAAAGGGCGACAAAATCATAAATACATAGCCGAATCCACGACTACGATACCTAAGATTGCTCAAATCCCTAATCTCAATAAATCAAAGGTTTGAATCAAGAATAATATAGGGTATGGATAATATTTGGGATACAAATTGGTGTAAAATGAAAAATAAACAAAACAAATAAATTAAAATCCTAAGTGTGGTTAATCACTATCCCAACCATCCCATGAATAAGACTCATATCATAGAATAACTCACGCTTTAACACTTGAAACACACGCTTTAGGTAGACACGAATTATACTCAACAAGATCTTAATCAAAGAATAACCTTAAGTTGGCGTTCCCATAACTGCCAACTCCCATTCAATCCATAGATATAATATACAACAACCAGTGGTGATATCGACCACTTAATACAAAACTTTACATAAGTTGGTCAAAACAAACATCCAACTCTTCCTTTTTTTCTTTTTCTTTTCTATTTTTTCGATTTTTTTTTTTTAAACATAAACAAAGATGTGTAAAATTTCACCACATCACTATAATGATAATTCTGGATAATTTTTCCATACTTTTCATGACTTCAGAAATAACGGTAATAGTGAATTGAAAGTAGTAAACAAACGAAAAATAAACTCAAATATATACAATATTTACTTTCACTCCAATTGCATTGTGCAATTTCCCGACCTAACCAAAGATAATGAATTACGTACGCGAACACAGGTAATGTAAGGAAACACACTTTGCCTAAAGCAATTAACCAACCACGGATTTTAATCTACAGGGTAGGCTAAGGTGTAAGGGTGTAACGAAACATTATAACAAAGGTGTAAGAAACGAAGGGAATGACTCTGAGTGTTTTTCTAGGGGTATCTTACTCTAAAAATGAGAGTAACAAAAGGTTTTATACGGGGGTTAACTAACCAGTGTAGTTAGCTAATATCACATAACATATAAAGGCTATTTGGGTGTAATCCTAGAATTTTACCAATTTAGACAAGTCATTCCAATTATATAAATAATACTTATTATGGTGGTCTCGAATAGTATACAAGCCAAGTTCTAAAGTTTACAAGTCACCGGCACACTCATAGATTTGTGAATTTTGAAAAATCACAATTTTTGAAAATAATGTCATGTGTGCAGCTATGTAACTTAGATCTTAAACAAAAACATGCTAAAAAATTTTAAATTTTGATATATTAAGGACATTTTAAGCATAATTTTTGAAAAGTTTAGGACAAGTAAGTGTTCTAATTCTCCAATCCCCCCACTTAAGTTAAACAACGTCCTCGTTGTTTGTATAAAAGGTTAAAAACTGGAAAATAAAAGAATTAGAACAGAAAAACTCCCCTGAGATTTGCTCGGTATGATCCTCCATTTGTATAAGAGCAAAAATCATCTTTCTTGTGGATGAGAACGTTTAAGCTTCATATTTGATGTATCCACAGGAAATGCAGGAATCTATAATACCACCAAGACTTTAAACACACCTAAGTTAAGAAAGGTTCAAACTTGCATAATACATTAGTAGTTAGTAAAAATAAAACGTAAAAATTAAAATGAAAATCATCAGGTCAGTCGATGCGCCGTATCTTATGGAAGAAGATACGCCGTATCGAGACTGGAATAAATACGGATCAGAATAGAAGATGCGTCGCATCCTTAACCAGGGATGCGCCGCATTAAAATAAACTGATAAAAAGTTTTAAAGTCGAAAATAAAAAATGCAGAAAAATAAAGTAAGATATGACCAGTGCAGGAGATGCGTCGTATCTCAGGATTGAGATGCGCCGTATCTGCTGCGGGCCTGACTGACTCGACACAGAACAGAATAATAAAAATTTTCCGGGTTGTCTCCCGGTCAGCACTTGTCTTTATTCCAGAGTCTTCAAGTTAGACTCACGTTCAGCTCTTCATTCAGTTCTTGTCATGGTCCATCCTTCTTCCTTCATCCGAAAGATGTTCCCGTATAGCTTTGCAACGTTTTATTCCGTTCGACTTAATCTAGTATAACTCTTGGTCTTCGTCGCAACATATTCCTCATCTGGTCCCAAAGAGTATTTGATGATTTTAAATTTTTCAGAAATAATCATGGGTGGCTCATTATAAGGGATCCCAAGTAGTTGACATTTTCTTTTGATGAATTCTTCTTCGTCTTTATCAACAAACTTAAAATAAGGATCCTTAATCAAATAGTCATCAAGTTCATCAATTAATGACTTATTGTTATCATCATCTTGAATTGCCTCCCACTCTCTTTCCAATTCCCATTGTAACCGTCGACTAAGCTTCATGTAATCATCAAATTGTTCATGCACCCATTCCCAGAAAGTAGTATTCGATGTTCCCTTTAGCTCTTTCAAGTATTCAATTCTACCATTTTCTTGCAAAGCCTCCGCTTTTTGTGGGCAGTCTTCAACATTATCATACCACTCATAGTCTTCAAAGGTTACATCGTTTCCAACCCGTTTCATCCCAATTATACTTCCCCCATTACAGGTTCTGTCACTTTTATAATCACAGGTCGGCCAAACACTACTCCCATCCTTGAAAACGAAAGGTGTACAGGTGTGATTAATGTGCTCAAATTCCCATGGTTTATCCCAAACCCATGGTATTTGGTCATTCCATTCGTAGTACCAGGTGTTTTTGAAATCATCATAAGTCTTGAATCCTGGTAGATCTCCAGTTAGCACATCATCGTCGACTTGAAGAAGGTAATTAAATTCTTTGAATTGTTTGCACAAGGGTGTCTCATAATCGAACACGTCAATGTCTATTCTGAATAATTCTTCAATGCCCTCATTGATTGTTGAATCATGAAGTGACGACCCATAGTCGCTCTCTACTTCTTCATCTTCTCCTCTCATCCAATATACCCATAACGCATCTTTAGTAGCTCGATCCATGCTCTTATGGTTATTGAACTTACTAGCCAACCAATCTGAAAAATCAACATTGTCAGGATCGTGGTCAACGTCAAAGCAAGCTTTTCCAATCATTTTCCTCCTTAATTCCATGAACTCGTTAAATTGTTCCCTAAAACTCCGTGTCAACCATGAAGTCATAATCCGCTTGACTTCATTCGCAGGGGCAAATTTCGGACTACCGTATTTAAGTTCAAGCCATTCTTCAAGGGAGATGTCCATCAACCTTACCAACCTGCCATGAAATAGTAACTCCGCCACAGCATAAATTCTTTCATCGTCCAGATAGTTCTCATTTAATCCCCAGTACTGTTCGGAATAAGGCATGTAAGAGGTTTGTATAGGTTGGGTATTGCCTCCACCACAACTTTTATTGCTTGAGTTCATGTATTCAATTTGGAATTACCCATCATTCTCTTCGATAATAGTCCAAGTCAATCCTTTAGATTCAATGATGGGCCATAAGAGTAGTAATTCATCTTCAGTGTAGCTCATTAGTAAATCATAAGAGAATATCCCATCTTCAATATTGCATAAGCGTTTGAATTCCTTATAAGTAGCTTCAAGAGGGGTTTCCCAAGAAAATAAATCGGCACCAATCATGAGCACATTGAAGTTGACATCATCAAAAACTTTCACCTCGAATGAATCTGAAAGCAAGAGTTCCTTAGCAAGATTTCCGTTCACTGACATGTCTTCCATAGCGAAACCTGTCATCATAGGTAAAATCTTCAGTAGGATTTGTTCGCTAGAAGAGGAATTAATGAATATAGAAACGGATATAATAATAACTGATATCTGCAGACGATGCGCCGTATCCAAAAAGTTGGATATGCCGTATCTTATAATCGTTAAAATTTAATGAAGACTTTATTCAGAAAATAGATACGCCGCTTATAAATTAGAATGCGCCGTATCAATTTTAATTATCAAAAATCGATATACTTATAAAAATTAAATGCGTCGTATTAACAAAAGTTAATGCGCCGTATTTTCGTTACGTTTCAAAATATAAGATTTTTTATTCAGAAAGATGCGCCGTATCAATAGAGATCGATGCGCCGTATCTGTTTAATAATTCGAAAATTGGTTTTAATTAAAATAATAGATACGCCGTATCTGCTAAAACAGATGCGTCGTATCGCGCTATCGCTTAGAAAAAAAAATTCTTATTAAAAACAGATACGCCGTATCTTGGGGAAAGATGCGTCGTATCGAATTAATTAAACGCGTTGTATTTTATAAAAATTAAACGCAATACGCCGTATTTGAGAAATCAGATGCGCCGTATCGTTTGAATAAGCTCAGTACAACAATAGCAGTATGCAGAAAATACGAAAAATAAAAACAAATAAAAACAAACCAAAATAAACACAAATAAAAACACACAAAAACAGAAAATATGCAAAATAATACAATGAATGCAATTTACCCTAATATACAACAGAGTTAGCGGTTAGATTAAAAATTAAAAAGAAAAACCTAATTAAAATACTAATCAAATTAACAGATAATAACAATTCACTCCCCGGCAACGGCGCCAAAAACTTGATGGTGCGTGATGTGTCGTTGCGGTTTAGCAGTATTAATGCCTACTCAAGTTTTAAATTTATATTTAGCCGACTTATCAATAACACACACACTTAACGAGCAGTGTACCCGGTCAGTATGAATATAATGGTAAGTAGAGTGTCGATCACTAAGAGTGGAACGTATTATCTAGTTATTCTAATCAGTATTTTAATATTCTAAGTTAGCTATACAACCTAATCTAACGCAAGGGGGTTCAGCCTGAGAGACTGGCACGTTTTGGTTGCAATTAAATAATAAACTAAACTAATGAGCACGAATCAGCGATAGACATGCACGTACACAGATAAATACTCGAGACAATAAGAAGACCTGTCCTGATGATTAAGTAGATTGTCACTTGTTTTATTGATAGTTTTATATGAAGTGTATGTAATTAACCCTTTCTCGTTGGCCCTAATCTTATCGGCGAGTAAACCCTTAATGATTACTTATGTCTAAAAGTTATTCCTAAGTGATCAATTTAGTAACAACCGTGGGAGCCACATTCTCTTCCGTAGTCAAATGCGCAGGCCACTAATAAACACAGAGGTTATCAATGCACTAATAAGTAGTAACCAAAGACATCAACATATAAACTTTAATTGATGGGAAAGCAGTTTTAAGGGAGTGCAATCTTTCTCGTCACATTACACAAGCCACCAATCCTGATGAATTAAAGTTTACTAACACAATAAAACAAAACTACTTAATGAATTAAATACATGCAGGACCTTCTTACAGCTCTTGTATCTTCGTTCGGGTGTGTCTTGTGCTGCCTAATCGTCTGAATTCGGCCTTAGGTTTCTGTGGTCTTCGTACTTCGTATATATTATGTCTCTCGAAATTCGTATGGTCTTGGGGTATTTATAGTTTCTGTCTGAGGGTAAGATGCGGCGCATCTAATAAGTAGATGCGGCGCATTGACTTAACTTCGCGTGGGGTCCAAGATTAATATATTCAGGAATATTCGTACACCGCCAGAAGATGCGGCGTAACCCCATTCTCAGATGCGGCGCATGTCCTTGCTGTCTTGGATCGTATCTTGTGAAATCTTGATAGTGATGCGCCGTATGTAATAAGCAAGATGCGGCGCATCTAGAGCAGAATGTCTTGATCTTGTACATTTCAGTAGACTCTTAACTTCTTGCTTGTTTTGCTCCATAATAAGTCCAAAATCGCCAAGTTTCACCAAATGCTTGTTTTTAACTGAGAATTACAAAAGTAAACGATTAAGTATCAATTCTCACAGATAATATAATAAAACAAGTCAAATAAATAGGATAAATGATGGTAATAAAATGTACTTATTTGAGTTCATCAATAACCCAAAAAAAATTGACCCTTTTTATATCAAATTGTTGTACCTAACTAACACACAAGTACTACATAAAACTCAAAATGCTACGTCTCAATTTAAACTATTTTTTTAGTTTCACATTCGACCTAAAGAAGATAAAACATAAACCAAAATCGACCATTTTTAAAATCAAATTGCCGCATCTAATTGACACACGTGACACAAGTACTACATAACACTCAAAATGCTACGTCTCACTTTTAACTAAATTAGTGTCACATTCGACCCAATGGAGATAAAACATAAACCAAAATCGACCCTTTTAAATCAATTTGATAAGCTCGCCAATTAGCATACAAGTACTATACTACTACACAATATGCAAATGCACAACATCATAACAAACTAAACAAATAAAACATAAACCAAAATCAACCCTTTTTAAGTCAATTCACTAAACGCACCAAATACTCGAATTGCACAAAATCATAAACCAACGAAACGAAACTAACCATAACATCAAAATCATGAGCAACGTGATTCACAACACCGTCGGCTTCCACATCATCCATGACAAAATCCAACACGTCAACCTCGTCCGCCATGTAATCAATCTCCTCAACTTCGTGATGATCAATTTTGTATTAATCCCTACACTAACAAACAAACAACAAAAATCCCTTATCAAATTCTTCATCTTTCACGCTTCTCACTTAACGGACAAAAAATTAAACCATATCTAACAATTAACAGATCACACGTCAAAAAAATAAATAAATAAATCCCAAAAAACTAAAGCTAACTTAGGGGGTGTTTGTTTAAGCTTATATGTGAGCTTATGGGCTTATTTGATTTCGGCTTATATTTCATAAGCCTCAATCTTGTGGCTTATTTTGAGACTTATTAGCTTATATAAGCATAAGCTTATATACCCCCACAAGTCTCAAAATAAGCCACAAAATTAAAGCTTATGAAATATAAGCCGAAATCAAATAAGCCCATAAGCTCACATATAAGCTTAAACAAACACCCCTTTAAAAAATCAAAACTTTCTTTTTTTTTTTATAATAAAAATTAACTAACAGCACAGTAAAAACCCAGTAACATGATGAAATCATAATGTAATAAAAAGTACAAAAATTAAACCAACCCTATAAATTAATTACCTTTAAAATAAAAAGATTGTAATTTTTTAAGTAACTATGGCTATAGGAAATTATTAACAGTAGAGTAAAAATCTAAAAAAAAATACCTAGAAAAAGAAATCCAAATAGAAATTGATAAGCAATTAAAATCCTAATGAGAAATTGGTGGCTTAATAATGAAATTAAACGTACATGAATTATATATACGAGATGATGAAGTTGATATTTGGGATTAATTTTTGGAGTTTAGGATCTGGACATCTAGCTTGATTTTCGGTAGTTATTGATGTGTAACAACTAAAAAAAATATATAGACTGAATTATACCTTGTAGAGTTACTGCAAAGTTAAAATCCTACCGGACTGGGTTTTGAAGGCGGGTTTTGGGAAAGTGGCAATTTCTTGATCTTCCTTGATTTTCGGTTGCCATTGAAGGCGGGTTTTGGGAAAGTGGCAATTTCTTGATCTTCCTTGATTTTCGGTTGCCATTGAAGGCGGGTTTTGAGAAAGTGGCAATTTGTCTATAAAACTTGAAGTCAGAATTTCGGTTATAAAGTTTAAGTCAAACGCAATATTCAATCGGTTGAATATAATATATGACATGACATTTATGTGGTGGCATTAGTGAGGTGGCTTTATTTGCCAGCATGACATTAATGAGGTGTCAAGTTTAAAAAAAAAGCTTTGTTTATTATATATATATAGACACTAAAACCCATTTTTTATACAGGCAATTTAGGGTGTCATTAAGAAGCCCATTATGTGATAATCTTACACCTCATTGGCCCACGTCCTATACTTAAGAAACAAATCAGCAATATTAGCATGCTGGCAGGTATTGTGGCGGCCTCTTATTGGCCCTTTGGATAGGCTATCGTTCCTGTTCACTTGAGCTTTAGTGTAATCATGCACATAATACAATCTCCTTTTCCATTACTAAGACAAAACATATGTAATTAGAATGCTAACCATACATGTGTACACTTAAACTGTACTAACGTATGGGAAAACCATACATGTGTACACTAAACCTGTACTACTCTATGGGAAAAATACAAAGCCTTATACCATGGCTGACATAGAAGCTTCTTGAATAGTTTGGGTAAAAAAAATTCCTGCATACAATAGAAAACTTCAGATATTCATTGCATCAGAAGGAAAAAAAATCACAAGAACAAATAGACACTGGAAATCAGGTTTGTTGAAAGTAGACCAAGTTTAAGGTTGAAGAATTAGTATTGGTAACACAGGTATGTTCATCTAACTTTTTACATATGTGTATTATTTTCATGTATGCAACTTAAATATGGGTACATCAGTTTCAATTATGCTACATTTATATGTTTTCTGTTTTTCTTTTATTTTTTTAACCTTTGCTTATAGCTGATGTTTGACTATAGACCAGGAAAAAAAAACACAGCACGGTCGTTATGTTTGCCAGCTTTCCAATAAGCATAGGCCATGGTGAACTGATAAAGATCTGTTAATAACGGCGTCACCATTGGATTTGTGGGCCCATTTATTGTTCTTTTCTTCTCTTTAACAACGCCGCCGTTGGCTTCCATGGTAATGAAATCTTGTTTGTTTGTTTCTAGGGTTTGTTAATGGATATATTTATAAAAATGAAGAAGAAGAAGATGTTCAACGAGAAAAAATGTTGTTGGAATAAGAAAATAAAAGAGGGAGAAGAAATTTATGTTGTTGGAAGAAGTTGGCCAATGCAATGACAAAATTTATACAAGTTCTAGTTTTACTGTTTTACCCTTTTAACAATTTTTTTTTTTTTATTTTTTTTTTTTTTTTTTTTTTTTTTTTTTTTTTTTTTTAATATTTGCTTAAGAATATACTCTATATTCCATCCCCCTCCTCTACTATGCAAGATTATTTTTCTTGTTCATTCCTGAAAATACATTTCTAAAACATAAATTGTGATTTTTTATTTACTTTGCCACGTAAAAATTCAAACAATATTGTGTTAATGAACTAGTTGTTCTAACAATCTTTCCACCGAACTATTCTTACTTCCAATTCCGCTCTTAATACCGATCCATATTTCAATCCCAATACGCAATTATAACCATTCTTGTTCAATCCTCAAAATATACTTTCAAAACATAAATTGCAATCTTTTATTTATTTTGGCACGTAAAAATTCAAACAATGGTGTATTAAAATTCAAACAATGATGTATTAATAAAATAGTTACTTTAACTATATTGTTACCGAACTTGCTTCTCTTCTCAATTTTTTTCCAATCTCGCTCTCAATACCGATTCGTATTTCAATCCTAATAATACAACTATAACTGTTTGACATTATAAAATTTCGTTACTATACATGGATAATCGTCTGTTTATTTTGGATTGTAACAAAGTAAGTATTTTAAATAATCAAAAAAGAGGTTTTAAGAAATAAAGATAATATTTTATTAACGAAAAGTATAATTAATTGATATTCTTTTAGCTTTGTGCATTTTTAAAATGAAATACTTGTTACGACTCGACGGTAATAAAAGAAAATTGAAAATTAAATATTGTTTTCTTTCGGGTATTCTTTTATATTCGTCTGCTTAACAGTTATCATTTGTTGTGTTTTGTTGTGGGGGTTGATTGTTGATCATGAGGTTTTGTTTTTTATGCTTTGATATCTATGTATAATACAATATTTGTTATTTTATAAAATATTAACAGATGTAAAGCAGTCAAAGACAATATTTATGTTCCATACCGACTTGCATCTACGAATGTAAGAATTGAACTCGGGTCTTCAGAAAAGTATGTTTTGGTTTTATGTCTTCGATTATTTATTCATTTTATTGTGCTTGTTGACTGAGCTTTTGTTTAAGTAAAGTCTTTAAGAAAAAATAATTATAGTTTAAGGTCAAAGAAGCAATCATCAAATATTGGTAGAAAATTCAAGAGCAAATTAATGGGTTAAGTTCATGAAATAAAAAAGCTCTTTACGTAGACTTTGAATTGACCGAAAGTGTCAACGTCATTAATCTTAAAAAAAAAATATGATTTCTGTTATTAAAATCTCTACCTAAGGCAAATATTAACCAAATATTTTCTTCTTATACACGGCATATTTATTGTTTCAATTTAAACTATATTTCTTTTGTGGAAATATATTAGCTACAATTAATTGTAGCCAATTGAATATAATTTTGTGCTATAAATATGAGCTTTTGATTTTTTTTTAGGTCCTGATTTTTTTCTGTGAGTCTTTGATTTATTGCTAGTGTGTTTTTTGTGAAGGAATTGTAGCCAATTGATTACATATAATTGTAGTCAAGCTATCCTTTTTTTTTTAACAAGTTAGTTGGAAAGGGTAAATAAGTGGATTTATAAAGTTGGGTGGTGGAGAAAGACTAGTTGAACTCCAATTTGACCGGTGTTGTACTCTTCCAAGTTTCAATTATCATGCTTAATGCTTGAATTATATTCTACGTTACTCTTAGAGGGCGTTTCTTTTTTTATGTTAGTGGAAGGAATGTGGGGTCCATCTATTTAATATTATTACTTTTCTTATTTGGCCCACAAATTCCACTAAATCCTCTGTATGTATAGAGTGTGAAAATGAAACTCCTCCCCACTCAGATCATGCAAGAGAACGTGGGACCCTCAATCTCCTTTAGTTAACAAAAAAATAAATAGCCCCTTAGTCTCTTACCACAAATTTGTCGTCTTATTGCTATTATCTATATATATAAACAGCAGGAGGGGGGACTGTTGCTAATAAGGGGCTGCTAAACACGATTTTGGCCTAATGGTGGATTAACCAACATAATTACACTAAATGTGTGGCTGCAATACATGATATACAGTGCTGTACATAATCACACATTAAGAAGATACACATGGAAGCTTATAAGATCAGGAGTGTACTGTGGATACAACTGTTCATTGCACTGTTCATTGCATTGTTACACTAAAAAAATACTAATTACACTTTGTTTGCTGTAGCTTTGTCTCCTGTAGCAGCATTTTTCATTGGCACATATATCCAGTCTTGGATATTTTCTTCCTCCAGTTGTTAAGTAGCCAGAAACATCCAGAATTACTAAGAAGCCAGAAACATCAAACATCCTTTAAAAAAAAAAAAATAAATAAATAAGAAGCCAGAAACATCAGATTTAATATCAGTTTGTTCTACTTTCTTTCTTCCATTCAGATAGTTACAAAGTTGCAGGTATTTTTAAATACTCCTTATATACTATGTTTATAGACAGATAGTATTTCTTCAGTAACAATTGTCTTTATATAACTTATAGTTTCATATGCATCCTGTTGTCACTTAGATTTTGAAAGCAAATTATTTTGGAATCCAAAAGATGTCTAAAAATACAAGGTCTTTGAGGGTAGGTAGGTTCAACAACTTTGAAAATTACATGTACAATTTATACGATAAGCATGCATTGCATATACATCCCCCACCGGAATTAGATACCACAAAACAGTTAGAATGGATAGAGAAACAAGCTAGATACCGTCGGCCAACAACCAATGGTAAACAAAAAGATTATAACAAAAACGCTTGGGATACATGTGATGGAACATGGGAGTCATGTTTACAAGATGGTGAACACTTACCCGAACAGTTACCTTTGAATGCGGGCAAAGATACTGATAATGATGTCCGTGTAATTCCTCCTACACACGATGGTTCGCCTGTGTTTGACAACAATACAAAAGGAAAAAGTAAGTTTTAGTTTTTCCTACATTACAAATTATGTACTTAAACCTAACAATATATACATATACATATATGTTGCAGAAATAATGTATGAAGATTGCCACAGTACAAAGAGACGACAAGATTATTTACCCCATCAGTTACCTTCAAATATAGGTAAAGATACTGATAATGATGTCCGTGTAGTTCCCCCTACACACGATGGTTCCGCTGTATTCGACAACAATACAAAAGGAAAAAGTAAGTTTTAGTTGTCCCTACATTACAAATTATGTACTCAAAGCTAACAATATATACACATATGTTACAGAAATAATGTACGAAGATTGCCACAGTACAAAGGGACCACAGGATTATTTACTCCAGCAGTTACCTTTGAATGTAGGCAAAGATATTGATAATGATATCTACATGCTTCCTCCTACACATGGTAGCACAGCTGTGTTTGACAACAATACAAAAGGAAAAAGTAAGATTTATATTTTTTTACATTACAAATTATGTACTTAAAACTAACAATATATTATAAATATATGGTGCAGAAATAATGTACAAACATTCTCATAGTAACATACACAATAATACTGCTGCTGTGAAAGGTAAATGCTTATCTCTTTCCGTTTTAACAATTATTTTTTACTTACATTGTCTTTAAATATAGATAGTTCATTATGCTAAATGCAGACAATGTTCAATCTAATGTTGGTCAACAAAGTAAATATCTGAAGGGTTATTTGTGTGCCTCTTCAACAGAAGCATATAATCAAGGTACGTCAGCTTATTATAATATTATGTGAATAACAAAATGTTTTTAAAATACTATTTGTTTTTCAATTCGTAGGTGTATCGAGTTTATATATAGATTTAGGCGATCCTGATTACGAATGTCAACATTGTAATGCAATCTTTTGGTATAATGAAAGATTAAAAGGAAATGGTCATCAGCGTTCTCCAAAATACACAAAATGTTGTGGGGGAGGGCAAGTGTGGCTTAAAAAAGAAATAGATCCACCTGAATATTTCAAATATCTTTTCAAAAATAAGCATTTCATGGATAATATCCGAGCATATAATCAAATGTTTAGCATGACATCTTTTGGGGCACAAATAGATGAATCAATAAATAATGGGAAAGGGCCATATGTTTTTAAAATTTCGGGTGAACTCTGCCATTGGATAGGCACATTGTGTCCTACCAATGATAAAGATCCAAGATTTTTACAGCTTTATATTTATGATACAAAAAATGAAGTGCAAAACAGAATGCAGCCTTTTGGTGGAATAGAACGAAGTGGCCTAAAAGTTGAAATAGTAGAAGGGTTGATACAAACATTGAATGAACACAACGAATTAGTAAAAGTTTTCAGAACAGCAAGAGATAAAATTAACGAAGGAAATGTACCTGAGTTCAAAATCCAACTTTATAATGTGGTAGGAGCACAACAGTATCAGTTGCCTTCTTTTGGGACTCTTGGAGCAATTGTATTTCAAGCTGACCCTACTAGCCAAACAGATTATGATATTATTATAGAGTATAAAGATGGAAAACCGAAAAGAATAAATAAATTACATAGTTCATATATGTCGCTTCAGTTTCCTCTCCTTTTTGTCTATGGTCAACCCGGTTACAATACAAAGATGACGTTAAAAGAAGTGTGTCCCAATAGAAGAAAGAAGAAACTAAGTATGAATATGTATTATAAGTATCAGATACATGAGAAGTCTGATCAGTTCAATCTTTTATTGAAAGGTGGGAGGCTATTCCAACAATATGTTGTCGTAGCTTACTGTGCAATTGAACAAGAACGAATTGACTTCATACGATGTAAACAAAATAATTTGAGAACTGAATGCCTTTCAGGGATTTGTGATGCAATATCAAAAGGAGATCATTCCGGAGCTGATATAGGTCAAAAGATTATTCTCCCGTCAAGTTTCACAGGTGGACCACGGTACATGTATAGTCATTATCTCGATGCACTTGCCATATGTAGAGTTCTTGGAAACCCACAATATTTCATAACATTTACATGCAACGCCAACTGGCCAGAAATCAAGCGACGAATGAAGAAATTTCCAGAACTTACGACAGCAGACAGGCCTGAGATTGTAGTTCGTGTCTTTCAAGAAAAGGTGGCAGATTTTCTAACAGTTCTGAAGGAAGGAAAAATTTTTGGTCGTTGTACGGGAGGTAAATTGTTTTTTTACATCAATTTTGTTAACATTAACTATGCACTTTCTATTGTAAACTAAATTGTTTGTACTAATTAGATTTTGTTTTTCCAGTACTTTACACAATCGAATTTCAAAAACGTGGCCTCCCACATTGTCATACACTGTTATGGATAGATGCAAGAGACAGAATTAAAAATCCTGAAGAAATAGACAACTTCATTTGTGCAGAGCTACCAGATAAAACATCTGATCCTGAAGCATATAAAGTTGTCGGCGATATGATGATGCATGGACCGTGTGGAAATGTCAACCCTGGCGCTACGTGTATGAAAGAAAATGTCTGCAGCAAGAATTTCCCAAAAAAATATAATGAAACTACTTACTTTGACGAGAATGGGCACATACATTATCGAAGAAGACGAGGAACAAGTTACATTTCAAGAGGTGAAGTCAAATTGGATAACACAAACGTTGTGCCATATAACAGAATACTTTGTCTCATGTTCCATGCTCACATTAATGTCGAATATTGTGGCTGGAGTATGTTAATAAAGTATCTGTTTAAGTATATCTCCAAAGGCACAGACCGAATCGCCGCGCGTATTATAAAACCAATTGGTGATCCGGGCCCATCATCATCTGCTCCAAAGATAAAAATAGATGAAATAAAGAATTTTATTGATGGTCGATTTATCAGCCCACCTGAAGCATGTTGGAGAATGCTTGACTTCCTGATACACCACAGAGAACCAGCTGTTCAGATACTTGCAGTTCACCTCGAAGGCATGCAAAAAATCACCTTTCGTGATAGCGAACCACTACAACATATTACAGCCGATGATGGAAGAAAACTTACAACCCTCACACAATGGTTTGCATATAATGCAATGTCTGAAGACGGGAGCCATCTAACATATTTAGATTTCCCTTCAGAATATGTTTGGTGTGACAACACAAAAAGATGGCAACGCAGAAAACTTAAAAGCAAGTATTCTATCGGAAGGTTGGTCTATGTGCATCCAGCAGCAGGTGAACTTTTCTACCTCCGTATGTTACTAAACCATCAAAAAGGGTGCAAATCCTTTCGTGATGTGCGTACTGTCCACAACAAAGTGTACAACACATATCATGAAGCATGTCAAGCCATGGGATTGCTTGACGACGACAGAGAGTGGGATACAGCTTTGCAAGAAGCAGCAATGTCAGCAACTGCTGCCGAGATGCGTACATTCTTTGCTCAGATTTTGCTTGACTGTGAAGTTGCAGAACCTCTGCAACTTTGGGAAAGGCATTGGCAACATATGGCGGATGATATTCCAGCAAAAGTTTCACAAAGAAGCGGTCTTAGAAATCTACACATAAATAGTCCAGAGATCAAAGACTATATCCTTTATGAAATAGAAATAATCCTCAATAGCCGGTCCAGATCTGTGAAAGAATTTGGTCTATCTTTGCCTCCACAACATCTTCTAGATGATTTGCAAAATAGATTATTGATGGAAGAAAAGAACTACAACCGTGAACAACTAAAAGAAGATGTTAGAAGATCAGTTGTTAAATTAAATCCTCACCAGCTGCAAATTTACAGCCTCATAATTGAAGCATGTAAAAATAAAAAACAGGAGATGGTGTTTATCTATGGCCACGGTGGAACTGGAAAGACTTTTCTTTGGAAAACAATTATTAACACTCTACGTTTTGAAGGCAAGATTGTTTTGGCAGTTGCATCTTCAGGTATTGCTTCTTTGCTCTTGCCATCAGGTCAAACAGCACATTCAAGATTTAAAATACCCTTGGAGTTGACCGATGAATCGTTGTGTAGCATTAAAAAGAATACACTGATGGCAAAGCTAATTATCGAAACTGAATTGATAGTGTGGGATGAAGCGCCAATGAATGACAGAAGGTGTTTTGAAGCAGTCGATAGAAGTCTCAGAGATATTCTAAACAACTCAGAAAAACCGTTTGGTGGGAAGTCTATTATGTTAGGTGGAGACTTCAGGCAAACACTCCCAGTTAAGAAAAAGGCAACAAAAGAACAGATGATAGCATCTTCAATTAGCAAATCACATTTGTGGCAACACTTTAAAGTTCACAAGCTTACACAAAACATGAGAGTGTTGAAAGCAAACCTGACTGAAGAAGAGCGGCAGACAATAGCTGAATTCTCCACATGGCTTTTAAACATCGGGGATGGAAAAATTGGAGAAGCTGACGAACAAGATCCTCACGAAAGTTGTTGGGTTCCCATTCCTGCACAATATCAAATTCCGAACGGTCAGAACAGCTTACAACAACTTATCGATTTCATCTACGATAAAGAAACATTAAAAGAACCAACAGCGAAGATCTTACAAGAGAAAGCAATCGTATGCCCGAAAAATGAAACAGCTGATTTAATAAATGAACAAATATTATCTCAGTTAGAAGGTGAACCTACAGTATACACAAGTTCAGATGAGATAATCCCCGTTGGAAGAGATGCAGCCGCAACCGAAATGTTATACCCACCAGAATATATAAACTTTTCAAATTCCCAGGCTTACCACCAAACAAGCTTCACCTGAAACTTGGAGTTCCCATCATGCTACTCAGAAACATCAATCTTGCAGGCGGGCTCTGTAATGGAACAAGAATGATAGTCAAAAACCTTATGTCCAAACATATAGAAGCTGAAATTATTACAGGAACAAGAATTGGAGAAAAAGTGTATATTCCAAGAATCCCATTAACACACAAAGACCCAAACTACCCTTTTATTTTCAAACGCAAACAATTTCCAGTCAGAGTATGCTACGCTATGACAATCAACAAAAGCCAAGGGCAATCCCTAAACAAAATTGGAGTGTATCTTCCACAGCCGGTTTTTAGCCATGGGCAACTATATGTTGCATTATCACGTGCTACATCCCCTTATGGTTTAAAAATCCTTTTAACACCTGACCCTGAACACCCACCAAACACAACCAAAAACATAGTGTATAAACATTTTTTAAACAGCATTGAATAGTCACAGGTTCATTTTACTTAATCACAATGCATATTAGCTATTAAGTTGATAGTACGTAAATTTTATGCATACTGTTATTAACTTACTGTTATGTAAATTTTACACGTATTATTATTAGTACCTTTTTACTTAGAATTTGAAACTAACGATTTCCTTTTTTGTGTATGCAGAATGACAGAAAGCACAATTAAAGATCTCCAACCAACAAGTAGGAATAAAATTATAGAAGCAAAAGTGTATCGTGCCTGGATTGCCCGAGATCCACCTGATGTCACAGAAAAAGGATACCGAGCAATTTTGTTAGATAGACAGGTATATATATATATAATATATATATATATATATATATATATATATATATATATATATATATATATATATATCCATATATACATTTATTTTATTTTTTTGTTTATATACATATACATACATATATCAGAATAAGTATACACAACTTTTAACATTAACAGGGTGATGCCATACAAGCGAATGTACAGCTTAACGACAAAAAACAATTTACAACCTATCTTATACCAGGGAAAACATATAGGATCTCTGGATTCACCTGTATTCCCACAATTAACTATCAACAAACATTGGAAAACAAAACATCACTTTTAATTACACGCTTTACAAAGTTTGACCCCATTCCCCCAGTAGGATTCCCCAACCATTACTTTGACTTTGTATCTTACAACCGTTTACCTTACAAAGCTGTCGACCCCGACGAAAGACCCCAAAAACAGTATCCAGTACTGACAGGTAATACAATACACTTTTTAATCTCAATTTTGCTATATATTTACTTACAAATTCTAATACTTTTTTTCTTACAATTACAGACTACATAGGATGCTACATAAAATCAGGCGAAAAGGAAAAAAATAGGAAATCCAAACAAAGACCAAATGGTTATCCGCAGAATAGAAATTCAAAATCTTAAGTAAGTATAATTACTGAATATACAATCATTACTAACAACATACTTAATTCTGATACTCATTTCAAACAGTCACAATTCCATTGAATTGACGCTATGGGACGATCTTGCTGAAAATTTTCCAAAAGAACAAGTCGATGCCTTAGAAAAACCAGTCTTAATAGCTGTTAGTTCTTGCCGAGTTACAAGATACAAAAACACTTTTCAGTTAGCATCAACGGTTGCAACTCACTACTATATAAATCCACAAATCCCAGAATTAGAGGAATATAGAGAACAGTAAGTATTATATCATAGCTTTTACTACACTTTTTTTTTTGATAAATATTTATTAATTTTAATACTAATGGAAAACAGATACAGAGCAGCATTTAACCAAGAACCACCTTTGCAAATTGTAAGAAACCCATTCCCCGACAAAGAACACGAAAAAACACGCAACAGAATTCCCTTGGCTACACTTTTGAAACAGCGTCCAGCAGCTTATGCAGTAAGTTATAGTCAATGTATAGATCCACTTTTTCATTAAAAAAAATATATAATATATATTAACCATTAATTTCGTTTTGTTAGGGTGTCCGGTTTACTTGCGAAGGCACTATCACAAGTCTTAACACTTCACGTGAATGGTATTACCCATCATGCACAACATGTACAACTAAAGCAGACAATAACAATGGTATCTATGAGTGCAGAACACATGGTCCATTAACATCTCCCACTTACAGGTAATATCACATAACACTTAATTCTTAGAAAGTATACAATCATATTATGCTAACAACACATATTTGCAGATACAATTTTAAAGCATACATCTCAGACACAACAGATACAGCTATGCTCACATTTTTCTCACCAAAGGCAGACGATATCGTCGGTACCAGTTGTGATGTGCTGGTCAAATCGTTGGAAAATCCTAACCCTCAAGAATTCCCAGAAGAGATACTATCAATTATTGGAAAAAAACACATTTTCCAGTTTCAATACAACACCTCTTCAAAAAAAGGCCCAGTCAACTTCATATTAAATCAAATATTGGACAACACAGAGACACCAAAACAGATTGAGAACATAGCATCAGGTAAAAAAAAATTTATAATACCATATGAATCACTCAACTATATTTATTAAAACATTATCCATATATACATATATATATTTTTTGCAGGTTCATCAATGACACAACAACAATATCAAAATTTTGAGATGTGTATACCTCAGCAGCAACAAACCCGTCTTGCAATTGATTCTACGCCAGCTGCTGCAGAAAGAACCATCACAGAAACAACACCAATATCTGCATCACACGAAGAAAATAATCCAGGTCAGTAAAACTTAATTTTACACAAAATTAATAACAAATCAGTATTTTTATTCTCAAATATTTACCTCAACTATTTAATAACCACAGAAGTGACAATATCACATATATATATTTTTTGCAGATTCATCAATGACACAACAACAATATCAAAATCTTGAGATCTGTATACCTCAGCAGCAACAAACCCATCTTGCAATTGATTCTACGCCAGCTGCTGTGGAAAAAACCATCACAGAAACAACACCAGTGTCTGCAACACACGAAGAAAATAATCTAGGTCAGTAAAACTTAATTTTACACAAAATTAATAACAAATCGGTATTTTTATCCTCAAATATTTACCTCAACTATTTAATAACCACAGACGTGACAATATCACCAACACAAGGAAAACAGGCAACCACTACAAGTGCAGGTTGCCTACTTAATTTAAAATAAAGCTACATTTAAACACCAAACAAACCTACACTTTACATTAACTTATATTTGTGTTTTTGCAACAGATACAACACTACCACACACAATTGCTAAACGGCAACTGTTCCCACAGCAGACATCAAGCAGCAAGAAGAACAAAAAAGATTAAAAAAACTATGTTGGCTGCAGCCACTTTTGGTGACCAATGACTCTTAGAACTTTATATGTATATAAAGCAATAAAAACACTTTTGTAATCATGTGGCCAACTTTTGGTGACCAATGACTCTTAGAACTTTATATGTATATAAAGCAATAAAAACACTTTTGTAACCATGTGATTGTTAACATGTGATGCTTACAAAAAAATTCTATATATCAGGCACAAACTTTGTACTAGGCAAGATAAAGCATTATCTACGCTCTTTTAGAGGCAACTGTATGTATATACACACACTTGCCGCTAAAAGAGCATGGATAATACAGAGTCTTTAAAAGGACTTACAATGAGCACAATGATCAAACTATACTCCCTCTTATCACATTCATACGCTTATTTCTCTCGACGGATAAACAGATCTAAAAAAAAAAATTCAAATGGTTTCGGATGATTTAGATTTGGAAGTAAAACAGGCGATATGAAATAAAAGACGGCAACAAGTAACCCTAACACTTTACCCTAAAAATTAATATGGGCCAACTACAAACCACTACTAACCAAAGCCCAATAACCCACTACTAACCAAAGCCCAATAATTCTTTTTACTTACTTTTTTTTTTCATTATATATATATATATATATATATATATATATATATATATATATATATATATATATATATATATATATATATATATACCGACTGAACAAACTTCGAGGGCAACTCTCAGTTCATGACATGTTAAAACAACTCTATTCCTAGAGTCGCGATCATTGTTTCTTGAAAGTATTAATCGGAAGCAAAATTCTTATTCTTAAAAACGATTAATTTAGAAAAATCCCGTACCAACGGTTTATTGAAAACTACATTGAACACTATACAATAATAAAAAACACACCCGTTGCGAAGTACGGGCTACCCCGCTCGTTGTTATGATGCATAAGTAGATTATTGTTCACCTTCACATTGGGAACTTTACAAAGGTATTTACTAGGGACGTAAACGAACGGGACAAACACGAACGAAACCTTGTTCATGTTTGTTCGTTTAATTTTAACAGACCAAATAAATGGACACGAACGTTTAAACGGGCGAATTTCTTGTTCATGTTCGTTTATTAAGAAAACAAGTTGTTTATTGTTCGTTCATTAAGACACTAAACGAATATAAATGATCGAACATAAATGAATATAGACAAACAAACATAAACTTAATTAAATTATGCAATATATTGTTTTATAAGTGTTGTTTTGTTTAAACAAACCAATTTTAAAATTATACAATTAAAAGATATTATATAAGAACATAAATAAATAAATGAACATAAACGAACGTTAACGAACGCATAATCGGACGTTCACGAACATAAATGAACGGACTCGACTTTTGTTCATGTTCGTTCATTTAATTAAACGAACGTAAAGTGTTGTTCATGTTCGTTCATTTAATAAATAAACGAACTTTTACCGAACGCTTCATGAAATGTTCACTGAACATTCATTTCGTTTACAGCCCTAGTATTTACAATAGGAGAGGTTATTCTCAGTCTCTTTTTTTATAAATAATACCTCTCCTCTTTTTTCTATCTTTTATTTTTATTTTATTTTTACAATTTTGTTTATATAAAAAGACTATAAACCTGAAAGTACGGAACAGAAATATAAAGTTTAATAAGCCAAAAGCTTAAACCTGACAGAAAGCACGGAACAAAAACTGATAAAAACTGTGTTGTACTGTAAACTGAGGGGACAAAAAGAATATTTTGTACATTTACCCTCTTATGTCACATCCAGGAGAGGTGGGAATAACATAACCCATTTACAATTTTGAACTTTTGAGAAGATACAGTGAATATTAAAAGGTTTCTTTCCCTTTACCACCAGAGCTGTTTTTGAAGGTGAGCGAGGTAGGCGAGTACCCACGACCCCCACATTTTTAAAAGCCTCAAATTTTATCCCGTTAACAATTATATACATATGTACATATATTTTTCTCAAAGAAAAAAGCAATTAGGTGATACATCTTAAATTGGTTATATGTTGAACGCTTAAATGATAATTTTGCATTATCTAACTATACTTAAAGAATGAGTTGCAAATTGCTCCCATATTGAATGTGAGCATTTATGTCATAAGCCAAGAAACTCAAATATGAAGTATAAGCTCATAAATTTTGTGCATGTCGAGCTTATTTTGAAGCTTCTACGCATTAAACACAAAAAAATTTGATAATAATAATGAAAGGTATAAAGCCTCATTGATTATGTGGTTTAAGACACCTTGCCTTACATCTTCCTAAACTGATGGTCTTTCAACTCCTGCTCATTGAATGGTTGCAGGTTTATCATGTTCTTGAACTGTATAAATAGATCTTCTGGGTGGTATGAGCCATGCACATTTTCCAATTATACCTTCTGTAGCATCATGTCTAAGTTCAACAAAAAACAGGTTAAAAACTACACTCTTGATCAGTTGAAAGAAGGCATCGATGGCCCCATTATGGTGATGATATGCAGAACGTGGGATGTTCATAATATCAACGGTCGATACCTGAGCACTGACTTTGTTGTTTTAGATGAAAAGGTGAAATTAGTATCATTATTTTGCATCATTGTAAATTTCCTAATAGGTATGTCTTGATGATTTGATGTGGGTTAATTCTCTTACAGGAAAATGTCATGCATTGTACCATGAAAAGCAACATTTCTCACTGTTTTGTTGACAAGATCCAGCCCGGTGCTGTTGTCTCTATGAGGTATTTTTTTAGTGCAACGGAGAGATGAGTACCGTGTAGTCAAAGAGAACAATTACGCCATTGAGGCTAATGATTCCACAACGGTACGCAAAGTTTGCAACAAAGACGGTGGCTATTGGAGGCATCCGTTCCAGCTTATGGAGTTTGAGAGTATCCTACTGTAACACCCCCAAAAATGTGTCATTGCGGAAGCGTTCGGGTCCTGGGGTGCTAAAAAATCAATATACAGCGCAGAGTGATATAGTACAATACCATAATTTAAATTTAAAGAAACAGTACATTAATACAACATTGTTTTAGCCAACAACGGCATTTGAAAGATAAAAGTTTGTTAAAAAGATCACATTTTATTTCATCCAACTAGACATAATAGATGAAGACTCCTAAAAGCTAATGTCTTCATAAAACACACTTACTGGCGATCACCTGAAATGCATGAGAAAACGGGTCAACTATGAAAATAGTTGGTGAGTATACAGGTTTTATTCAAAGGAAGTCCAAGGTTTTTGAGAAAAAGTCCATTTGTTAGAGGCAGTGTCAAACCATTCAGTTACAAGTCCTGCCCATACAAGACTTGTAACCTATGGTTTCACAACAATTATAGTCAAACACACATGCTCTTTAAGTTCACATTAAAGGACTAGGTATATAATAATGTATGCGGAAAAGCCCCTAAAAATAAATAATATGCATTCCGTAGACAGGGGAATGAGAGGTTGGCCGACCTCTAATAGCGCTATCCATACTACCTACTGCTCCGCACAAGGGAGCCGTACGAACGGTACGTCAAAATTGGAGTGCGAACGGCAAACCAATCGGGGACTAACAATGCGAATGTACGAACGGTACATCATACCAACTATTATATACTAATTAAATCAAGCCAGCTCCGAACAGGGGAGACTAAAATTTAAGTGCGTACGACACGTCAACAGTTCAAAACAAGTCATAAGCTCAAACAATATTTTAAAGTTCACAGTCAATTATCAAAGAGTTCAGGTAAAAGTATTTGTCATAAGTTCAAATGAAAATTTAAGTCATGCATTCCACCCCAAAACAAGTAAAGCGGTAAAAAGGGGCTGTGAATACTCACCTCGGCATAAAGCAGTCAGATAAAACAATAGTTCAGATAAAAGTTCAGCACCAACACGCGACCTAGATTAATAAGGTTGATTTAGTTCACAAGCTATGTTTAAATTCAACAGTTTTAAAGAGTTTATGTTATTGTTGCTGGTGTGGCAGCATTTAAGTTTGAAAGTCATTTTCTAAATCATTTGGAAATATTGGCTCTTGGAAGTACATACGAATTACAAGGATGAAAATCTTTAGTTTGGAAATAACTGAAAGATTAAGAAAGGAACGATCAATAATGGCATGACGTCGGGAGTATGACAGAGAATATTATAATCGGGTGTACATGAATATGGTCAAGTGTGTAATTATGAGATATGAAATAAAAATTATGTGTGTACATATATATACACGTATGTGACTTTTATTATAAAAGGTTAACAATAACTTTTGTGTTTATAGGTTATAAAGTCGACAAAAATATTTCATCGTTTCTAAATTTGTTACAAGTGAGGAAATTCAAATTTTGTTTATATAGTTGAGTAAAGAAAACGAGTTTAAACTTTTCATGCGACTAATATATGATGGCAAAATATATATATAGATACAATGATTTTTCTCATTCTTTCTAGTTGTGAAACAACTTATTTTTTCTATATGAAATTTTCAAGTCAACTTTATATATGTGTAAATATGGCGTTGACAAATTTTATAGTGACGTGCATTAATATGTCGCCTTACGTTATTAATTTAAGTAACACATAGAGTTGTTGGAAATATAGATATGTCGTGTTTTGACGAGTAGTGATGATGGCAAAATTTTGCGGAATGAGTATCGTACCCGAGTTCATGTCACAAGTGGGCTGTGGCCCAACAGGTTCGAATGGGCTAACAAACATGACAGCCTTTATAGGAATTTCGGTTTGTGGGCTAGACAAGGTGTACAAAAGAAAGACTTGGTATGTTGGGTTGTTTGGTGGGCTGTGGCCCAACCAAGATTTTGCTCGGGTCAGTCTATCACAGGTCAAGCCGTCAAGGGAAAACATGAAACAATTTTTACTTGAGGTAACTGCTATTTGCATCGTGGCAGTGGGATCCAAGGAAGCAAAAAAGAAGCAAAAAAATATACTTGCCTATTAATGTTTATACCCAACACACGAAACAAAAGAACAACAGGGGTTTTACTTCAACAAGTGACTCACAAACTCAAAATGGTTTCTTGGGTGAGACGGTCTGTTAACGCAAAACGCAGGAGGAACAAAATGGATATTTGTATCTCACGCTCAAATCTAGTACTAAATTCATAGACTTTCAAAGGCGTTCACCTCGTTACCATATCCAGTTTATATTGACGCAAGAAGGAAAAATATATTGTTGTGACTTATACCTTATTTCAACGCCGGTTAAGGGTGGGTTTTGAGACTCGAAAAGCAAGGTGGGTTGAGGGAAGTTCTAGCAGGCCAAGGGCAGACTTCACGAAACTAATATAAGACTCAAAAGGGCATCCAGCCTCAACACACAACGAAGCCTTTTTATCGAAAGTTTTGACTCGAAACCAGCTTGTCACTTAGGCAAAAAGGTTAAGACCACGCATCCTACCAGAACAACTCGAATATTAGAGTAACTAAGACCCTATATCTCATTCGAGTACAAACGAGCAGTTACCAAGATGTTGAGTACAACTCAACTCTTGACTACATTCGACAAACCAAAAGCCATTTAGTCTCTTTATACTAGTTCGAGACCTAACCACTTCAATACTTGAACACAGATTTTTACTTAAGCCACATTCAAATTTTCATTTACCACAACGATCTAATCCCGAGACTGTGTACGAATCAAGAATAACAAAAGGACTAAACACTTTCAAAACCGAGCCAAGATTAAACCTTATTATTAGTTCTTCATTTAAATTAAGCCACACCAACACAATACAAACAAAAATAACGATTCCATAGTTAAAATGATTCGACAGAAACATTTTACAAATCGATAAAACAAACAAAATCATAATTTTATTATTTCGGTCGAAGGTTACAATCAACAACAACTAAAAACATGTCTAAAATCGAAAAGATAGAATCAAGATTTTTCAAGGATTCTTACAATTCTATTGGATGGTTACAGAAGGTTGAGGAGCGGAACACCACAATCAAACCCGATTCCAAGCAATCCCACCACAGCTCTTCTCGTATTTGATGTGTTTTCGATTGAGTGGTGGGTTTGCAAATTGTGAGTCGATTGGGTTATAAAGAATTAACACGAGGAAGGTTGCCCCTCCTCCACCCTTTTTTCAGTTGGAATCGTAGCCAAAAAAGGGTATCGCATCATCATAGCCTCGTCAGCTCATATGTGGCTTCGGATTCTTGACAAAGAAGAGGGAATCCCGCCTGAGTCGTTAGGACCATTTGGAGCCTTATGGTGATTGATGTGTCGGACCTGCCATGGCAGTTGTGGGGTTGGTTTGTAGCAGCGAAAAGAGAGAGGGGAGGAAAAGAGGGGCGTGAGAGTGTGGGTGAGGGTGGTTAGGGTCAAGGGATAAATTAGTTTTTATTATTTATTTTATTATATTATTTAGTGTATTATCTGTACTCCGTGTCCCGATGAGCCATAATGTAAACACATTATCTTGTCTCGACAAAATACCTTAAATACGTTTTCGGTAACGCCTTCATAAACGCTAGGTAAAAAAAAATTATTAACTCAATTTCATAATTATTTGTTTTAAGTCGGTACCACGGCCATGTCGGTACGCGTGTGGTGTCGTTTTACAGGAAAAACGAGATAATCTCTTGTCTTTAAATCATTAGTCGTCAGAGAATATTTAATTTGCATTATTTGTCAAAAATAAATAGCAGTACGATTTAAAATAATTGTCTGAAAAATTACGGGTTGTTATAGTCTACCAGCTTTAAAAGAAATCTCGTCCTCGAGATTTAGTTCGTCCACTCTAGTGACGTTAGTCCTTGGGGTTAGATTTGACGATCAACTTTTCCATTCTCGAGCTTAGCCCTCAGGTGACCTTTAGTTAGTTATCCTGACAACTCCCTAACCGGGAACTGTCATGAGTTTACGTTGAACAGATTTGAGTAATAACTTGATTCTACCTTGATTTTCGTAACTCATCAAACAAGAACTGTCGCTAGATCAAGCTGGAATCAAGTTATTAGAAGGGAAGATTTTAACATCTTAGTTGAAGGCCTCTTGAAGGTTTGGCTCACGTTTGGAATTGTCTAAGCCAAATCAACGAATAGTGATAATTTAGGTTAGCAAGAAGACTAGAAGTTCAATTAAGGCTTATGACGTTAGGTCTCACATTAATCAAGACTGCTCCGAACAAGGGAGACTTTACAGTTCTCCGAACAGGGGAGACTTAAAATTGGGATGTGAAAATAATTCCTGCACCAGAATGAGATGGTACTAAAATAAAATGGTTGTAATTACGACAACTTTTCCCGCACATGTTCTGCTGAGTGTGACGAGATAGGCAGTTCAGTTGTAAAAATTGAGTGACTAGATTTAAACGGAGTAAGTAGTGTCCATTCTTGAGCAAAATTCTTTAAAATATTAAGTTAAGTAGTAACTTTAACTTAATCTCACAACTCATCAAACAAGAACTGTCATGAAATTAAGTTAAGAGTTGTTAAAAAGCTTAACGTTTTTGAAAATTTAATTAAAGTTTGAGGGTTGCTCAAGACTGAACAAATTTATATTTATGGTATAAGTTAATGATAAGGTCAAAGGTATTGTCAAAGTAAATGAGTCGTTTTGAGGAAAATTAATAAAGGTGACAGTGAGAAGTTTTGTTCAAGAGATTAGATAAATAGGCTTTGAAGAAAGTTTTCAAAATTTTTAGAGCGATAAATCAGTTCTGAGATACGTGAAGAATTTTTACTAAGTTTTAAGACATTTAGTAGAAATCAAATGTCTAACGAGTAAAGAAGGATTAGGTGTTTCATCTCCGGTCTTCATTAAAATTTTAAAATAGTGTGCAAGAGATGAAGCATCCAAAAATTTAACTGTTTTTTTTTATGACGCGGTCAATAATCTGAAAAGAAATGTATGGTTCAGAGATACAGACGAGAAAATAACGGTGCGCTAGCATTATGTTCAGAGCACAAGGATCATCACAAATGACGTTATGAACAATGCAAACAATATTGTCGCTAAGGGTGTATATCGCATCCTCTTGAATATATAGATTCCAACGGTCGTAAAGAACGAGAAGACGATGTTAAGTAAGTAGTTCTCAGGGGTTTAGGAGTTTCGATCCTAGGGATCTGTCGCAAGTAAGGGCCTTGATAAGTAGGTGAATATAAGACGGTAGTCGGTGAAGGTTTGGCAGAACAATGGACTGTAACCGAAATTGAGAAATGTACCAAGACTTATCGTATCGAAATAGAACAAGGCATGTCATGAAAAAAGTACTTAATGTCTATCAAGCAATATCACAAAACAAGGCAAGGATGACAGGAACAAAGTGTACTCAATTCTTAAGATAGATGCCTGCCTATAGGGTTTAATGCACAAGTACGGATGCAAATATGCGATGCACACACACACGACCGATGCAATTTCAGGTGACTGCCTTTTAAGATCCGACCAAACATGATCCGAGACTACTACTCCCATCATTGCATGATTCTTCCCGAATTAGGCATAGGTGATCAGGCTATGCATAATTGAGGAGTAACGATGCAATGCTCGGACTAGTCAACTCTTATGATGTTCGGTGTTTAAGAAAACTTTATTCTGGTTATAGTTGCGATTTTTATTTTAGAAAAATCGGCATTCTCTGTAACAGCCTGTCTCTGATACCAATCTGTAACACCCCCAAAAATGTGTCATTGCGGAAGCGTTCGGGTCCTGGGGTGCTACGAAATCAATATACAGCGCAGAGGGATATAGTACAATACCATAATTTAAATTTAAAGAAATAGTACATTAATACAACATTGTTTTAGCCAACAACGGCATTTGAAACATAAAAGTTTGTTAAAAAGATCACATTTTATTTCATCCAACTAGACATAATAGATGAAGACTCCTTAAAGCTAATGTCTTCATAAAACACACTTACTGGCGATCACTTGAAATGCAAGAGAAAATGGGTCAACTATGAAAATAGTTGGTGAGTATACAGGTTTTATTCAAAGGAAGTCCAAGGTTTTTGAGAAAAAGTCCATTTGGTAGAGGCAGTGTCAAACCATTCAGTTACAAGTCCTGCCCATACAAGACTTGTAACCTATGGTTTCACAACAATTATAGTCAAACACACATGCTCTTTAAGTTCACATTAAAGGACTAGGTATATAATAATGTATGCGGCAAAGCCCCTAAAAATAAATAATACGCATTCCGTAGACAGGGGAATGAGAGGTTGGCCGACCTCTAATAGCGCTATCCATACTACCTACTGCTCCGCACAAGGGAGCCGTACGAACGGTACGTCAAAATTAGAGTGCGAACGGCAAACCAATCGGGGACTAACAATGCGAATGTACGAACGGTACATCATACCAACTATTATATACTAATTAAATCAAGCCAGCTCCGAACAGGGGAGACTAAAATTTAAGTGCGTACGGCACGTCAACAGTTCAAAACAAGTCATAAGCTCAAACAATATTTTAAAGTTCACAATCAATTATCAAAGAGTTCAGGTAAAAGTATTTGTCATAAGTTCAAATGAAAATTTAAGTCATGCATTCCACCCCAAAACAAGTAAAGCGGTAAAAAGGGGCTGTGAATACTCACCTCGGTATAAAGCAGTAAGATAAAATAATAGTTCAGATAAAAGTTCAGCACCAACACGCGACCTAGATTAATAAGGTTGATTTAGTTCACAAGCTATGTTTAAATTCAACAGTTTTAAAGAGTTTATGTTATTGTTGCTGGTGTGGTAGCATTTAAGTTTGAAAGTCATTTTCTAAATCATTTGGAAATATTGGCTCTTGGGAGTACGTACGAATTACAAGGATGAAAATCTTTAGTTTGGAAATAACTGAAAGATTAAGAAACGAACGATCAATAATGGCATGACGTCGGGAGTATGATAGAGAATATTATAATCGGGTGTACATGAATATGGTCAAGTGTGTAATTATGAGATATGAAATAAAAATTATGTGTGTACATATATATACACGTATGAGACTTTTATTATAAAAGGTTAACAATAACTTTTGTGTTTATAGGTTATAAAGTCGACAAAAATATTTCATCGTTTCTAAATTTGTTACAAGTGAGGAAATTCAAATTTTGTTTATATAGTTGAGTAAAGAAAACGAGTTTAAACTTTTCATGCGACTAATATATGATGGCAAAATATATATATAGATACAATGATTTTTCTCATTCTTTCTAGTTGTGAAACAACTTATATTTTCTATATGAAATTTTCAAGTCAAGTTTATATATGTGTAAATATGGCGTTGACAAATTTTATAGTGACGTGCATTAATATGTCGCGTTACGTTATTAATTTAAGTAACACATAGAGTTGTTGGAAATATAGATATGTCGTGTTTTGACGAGTAGTGACGATGGAAAAATTTTGCGGAATGAGTATCGTACCCGAGTTCGTGTCACAAGTGGGCTGTGGCCCAACAGGTTCGAATGGGCTAACAAACATGACAGCCTTTATAGGAATTTCGGTTTGTGGGCTAGACAAGGTGTGCAAAAGAAAGACTTGGTATGTTGGGTTGTTTGGTGGGCTGTGGCCCAACCAAGATTTTGCTCGGGTTAGTCTATCACAGGTCAAGCCGTCAAGGGAAAACATGAAACAATTTTTACTTGAGGTAACTGCTATTTGCATCGTGGCAGTGGGATCCAAGGAAGCAAAAAAGAAGCAAAAAAATATACTTGCCTATTAATGTTTATACCCAACACACGAAACAAAAGAACAACAGGGGTTTTACTTCAACAAGTGACTCACAAACTCAAAATGGTTTCTTGGGTGAGACGGTCTGTTAACGCAAAACGCAGGAGGAACAAAATGGATATTTGTATCTCACGCTCAAATCTAGTACTAAATTCTTAGACTTTCAAAGGCGTTCACCTCGTTACCATATCCAGTTTATATTGACGCAAGAAGGAAAAATATATTGTTGTGACTTATACCTTATTTCAACGCCGGTTAAGGGTGGGTTTTGAGACTCGAAAAGCAAGGTGGGTTGAGGGAAGTTCTAGCAGGCCAAGGGCAGACTTCACGAAACTAATATAAGACTCAAAAGGGCATCCAGCCTCAACACACAACGAAGCCTTTTTATCGAAAGTTTTGACTCGAAACCAGCTTGTCACTTAGGCAAAAAGGTTAAGACCACGCATCCTACCAGAACAACTCGAATATTAGAGTAACTAAGACCCTATATCTCATTCGAGTACAAACGAGCAGTTACCAAGATGTTGAGTACAACTCAACTCTTGACTACATTCGACAAACCAAAAGCCATTTAGTCTCTTTATACTAGTTCGAGACCTAACCACTTCAATACTTGAACACAGATTTTTACTTAAGCCACATTCAAATTTTCATTTACCACAACGATCTAATCCCGAGACTGTGTACGAATCAAGAATAACAAAAGGACTAAACACTTTCAAAACCGAGCCAAGATTAAACCTTATTATTAGTTCTTCATTTAAATTAAGCCACACCAACACAATACAAACAAAAATAACGATTCCATAGTTAAAATGATTCGACAGAAACATTTTACAAATCGATAAAACAAACAAAATCATAATTTTATTATTTCGGTCGAAGGTTACAATCAACAACAACTAAAAACATGTCTAAAATCGAAAAGATAGAATCAAGATTTTTCAAGGATTCTTACAATTCTATTGGATGGTTACAGAAGGTTGAGGAGCGGAACACCACAATCAAACCCGATTCCAAGCAATCCCACCACAGCTCTTCTCGTATTTGATGTGTTTTCGATTGAGTGGTGGGTTTGCAAATTGTGAGTCGATTGGGTTATAAAGAATTAACACGAGGAAGGTTGCCCCTCCTCCACCCTTTTGTCAGTTGGAATCGTAGCCCAAAAAGGGTATCGCATCATCATAGCCTCGTCAGCTCATATGTGGCTACGGAGTCTTGACAAAGAAGAGGGAATCCCGCCTGAGTCGTTAGGACCATTTGGAGCCTTATGGTGATTGATGTGTCGGACCTGCCATGGCAGTTGTGGGGTTGGTTTGTAGCAGCGAAAAGAGAGAGGGGAGAAAAAGAGGGGCGTGAGAGTGTGGGTGAGGGTGATTAGGGTCAAGGGATAAATTAGTTTTTATTATTTATTTTATTTTATTATTTAGTGTATTATCTGTACTCCGTGTCCCGATGAGCCATAATGTAAACACATTATCTTGTCTCGACAAAATACCTTAAATACGTTTTCGGTAACGCCTTCATAAACGCTAGGTAAAACAAAAAATTATTAACTCAATTTCATAATTATTTGTTTTAAGTCGGTACCACGGCCATGTCGGTACGCGTGTGGTGTCGTTTTACAGGAAAAACGAGATAATCTCTTGTCTTTAAATCATTAGTCGTCAGAGAATATTTAATTTGCATTATTTGTCAAAAATAAATAGCAGTACGATTTAAAATAATTGTCTGAAAAATTACGGGTTGTTATAGTCTACCAGCCTTAAAAGAAATCTCGTCCTTGAGATTTAGTTCGTCCACTCTAGTGACGTTAGTCCTAGGGGTTAGATTTGACGATCAACTTTTCCATTCTCGAGCTTAGCCCTCAGGTGACCTTTAGTTAGTTATCCTGACAACTCCCTAACCGGGAACTGTCATGAGTTTACGTTGAACAGATTTGAGTAATAACTTGATTCTACCTTGATTTTCGTAACTCATCAAACAAGAACTGTCGCTAGATCAAGCTGGAATCACGTTATTAGAAGGGAAGATTTTAACATCTTAGTTGAAGGCCTCTTGAAGGTTTGGCTCACGTTTGGAATCGTCTAAGCCAAATCAACGAATAGTGATAATTTAGGTTAGCAAGAAGACTAGAAGTTCAATTAAGGCTTATGACGTTAGGTCTCACATTAATCAAGACTGCTCCGAACAAGGGAGACTTTACAGTGCTCCGAACAGGGGAGACTTAAAATTGGGATGTGAAAATAATTCCTGCACCAGAATGAGATGGTACTAAAATAAAATGGTTGTAATTACGACAACTTTTCCCGCACATGTTCTGCTGAGTGTGACGAGATAGGCAGTTCAGTTGTAAAAATTGAGTGACTAGATTTAAACGGAGTAAGTAGTGTCCATTCTTGAGAAAAATTCTTTAAAATATTAAGTTAAGTAGTAACTTTAACTTAATCTCACAACTCATCAAACAAGAACTGTCATGAAATTAAGTTAAGAGTTGTTAAAAAGCTTAACGTTTTTGAAAATTTAATTAAAGTTTGAGGTTGCTCAAGACTGAACAAATTTATATTTATGGTATAAGTTAATGATAAGGTCAAAGGTATTGTCAAAGTAAATGAGTCGTTTTGAGGAAAATTAATAAAGGTGACAGTGAGAAGTTTTGTTCAAGAGATTAGATAAATAGGCTTTGAAGAAAGTTTTCAAAATTTTTAGAGCGATAAATCAGTTCTGAGATACGTGAAGAATTTTTACTAAGTTTTAAGACATTTAGTAGAAATCAAATGTCTAACGAGTAAAGAAGGATTAGGTGTTTCATCTCCGGTCTTCATTAAAATTTTAAAATAGTGTGCAAGAGATGAAGCATCCAAAAATTTAACTGTTTTTTTTTATGACGCGGTCAATAATCTGAAAAGAAATGTATGGTTCAGAGATACAGACGAGAAAATAACGGTGCGCTAGCATTATGTTCAGAGCACAAGGATCATCACAAATGACGTTATGAACAATGCAAACAATATTGTCGCTAAGGGTGTATATCGCATCCTCTTGAATATATAGATTCCAACGGTCGTAAAGAACGAGAAGACGATGTTAAGTAAGTAGTTCTCAGGGGTTTAGGAGTTTCGATCCTTGGGATCTGTCGCAAGTAAGGGCCTTGATAAGTAGGTGAATATAAGACGGTAGTCGGTGAAGGTTTGGTAGAACAATGGACTGTAACCGAAACTGAGAAATGTACCAAGACTTATCGTATCGAATTAGAACAAGGCATGTCATGACAAAAGTACTTAATGTCTATCAAGCAATATCACAAAACAAGGCAAGGATGACAGGAACAAAGTGTACTCAATTCTTAAGATAGATGCCTGCCTATAGGGTTTAATGCACAAGTACGGATGCAAATATGCGATGCACACACACACGACCGATGCAATTTCAGGTGACTGCCTTTTAAGATCCGACCAAACATGATCCGAGACTACTACTCCCATCATTGCATGATTCTTCCCGAATTAGGCATAGGTGATCAGGCTATGCATAATTGAGGAGTAACGATGCAATGCTCGGACTAGTCAACTCTTATGATGTTCGGTGTTTAAGAAAACTTTATTCTGGTTATAGTTGCGATTTTTATTTTAGAAAAATCGGCATTCTCTATAACAGCCTGTCTCTGATACCAATCTGTAACACCCCCAAAAATGTGTCATTGCGGAAGCGTTCGGGTCCTGGGGTGCTACGAAATCAATATACAGCGCAGAGTGATATAGTACAATACCATAATTTAAATTTAAAGAAATAGTACATTAATACAACATTGTTTTAGCCAACAACGGCATTTGAAACATAAAAGTTTGTTAAAAAGATCACATTTTATTTCATCCAACTAGACATAATAGATGAAGACTCCTTAAAGCTAATGTCTTCATAAAACACACTTACTGGCGATCACCTGAAATGCATGAGAAAATGGGTCAACTATGAAAATAGTTGGTGAGTATACAGGTTTATATTCAAAGGAAGTCCAAGGTTTTTGAGAAAAAGTCCATTTGGTAGAGTCAGTGTCAAACCATTCAGTTACAAGTCCTGCCCATACAAGACTTGTAACCTATGGTTTCACAACAATTATAGTCAAACACACATGCTCTTTAAGTTCACATTAAAGGACTAGGTATATAATAATGTATGCGGCAAAGCCCCTAAAAATTAATAATATGCATTCCGTAGACAGGGGAATGAGAGGTTGGCCGACCTCTAATAGCGCTATCCATACTACCTACTGCTCCGCACAAGGGAGCCGTACGAACGGTACGTCAAAATTGGAGTGCGAACGGCAAACCAATCGGGGACTAACAATGCGAATGTACGAACGGTACATCATACCAACTATTATATACTAATTAAATCAAGCCAGCTCCGAACAGGGGAGACTAAAATTTAAGTGCGTACGGCACGTCAACAGTTCAAAACAAGTCATAAGCTCAAACAATATTTTAAAGTTCACAATCAATTATCAAAGAGTTCAGGTAAAAGTATTTGTCATAAGTTCAAATGAAAATTTAAGTCATGCAATCCACCCCAAAACAAGTAAAGCGGTAAAAAGGGGCTGTGAATACTCACCTCGGCATAAAGCAGTAAGATAAAACAATAGTTCAGATAAAAGTTCAGCACCAACACGCGACCTAGATTAATAAGGTTGATTTAGTTCACAAGCTATGTTTAAATTCAACAGTTTTAAAGAGTTTATGTTATTGTTGCTGGTGTGGCAGCATTTAAGTTTGAAAGTCATTTTCTAAATCATTTGGAAATATTGGCTCTTGGGAGTACGTACGAATTACAAGGATGAAAATCTTTAGTTTGGAAATAACTGAAAGATTAAGAAAGGAACGATCAATAATGGCATGACGTCGGGAGTATGACAGAGAATATTATAATCGGGTGTACATGAATATGGTCAAGTGTGTAATTATGAGATATGAAATAAAAATTATGTGTGTACATATATATACACGTATGAGACTTTTATTATAAAAGGTTAACAATAACTTTTGTGTTTATAGGTTATAAAGTCGACAAAAATATTTCATCGTTTCTAAATTTGTTACAAGTGAGGAAATTCAAATTTTGTTTATATAGTTGAGTAAAGAAAACGAGTTTAAACTTTTCATGCGACTAATATATGATGGCAAAATATATATATAGATACAATGATTTTTCTCATTCTTTCTAGTTGTGAAACAACTTATATTTTCTATATGAAATTTTCAAGTCAAGTTTATATATGTGTAAATATGGCGTTGACAAATTTTATAGTGACGTGCATTAATATGTCGCGTTACGTTATTAATTTAAGTAACACATAGAGTTGTTGGAAATATAGATATGTCGTGTTTTGACGAGTAGTGACGATGGCAAAATTTTGCGGAATGAGTATCGTACCCGAGTTCGTGTCACAAGTGGGCTGTGGCCCAACAGGTTCGAATGGGCTAACAAACATGACAGCCTTTATAGGAATTTCGGTTTGTGGGCTAGACAAGGTGTACAAAAGAAAGACTTGGTATGTTGGGTTGTTTGGTGGGCTGTGGCCCAACCAAGATTTTGCTCGGGTTAGTCTATCACAGGTCAAGCTGTCAAGGGAAAACATGAAACAATTTTTACTTGAGGTAACTGCTATTTGCATCGTGGCAGTGGGATCCAAGGAAGCAAAAAAGAAGCAAAAAAATATACTTGCCTATTAATGTTTATACCCAACACACGAAACAAAAGAACAACAGGGGTTTTACTTCAACAAGTGACTCACAAACTCAAAATGGTTTCTTGGGTGAGACGGTCTGTTAACGCAAAACGCAGGAGGAACAAAAGGGATATTTGTATCTCACGCTCAAATCTAGTACTAAATTCTTAGACTTTCAAAGGCGTTCACCTCGTTACCATATCCAGTTTATATTGACGCAAGAAGGAAAAATATATTGTTGTGACTTATACCTTATTTCAACGCCGGTTAAGGGTGGGTTTTGAGACTCGAAAAGCAAGGTGGGTTGAGGGAAGTTCTAGCAGGCCAAGGGCAGACTTCACGAAACTAATATAAGACTCAAAAGGTCATCCAGCCTCAACACACAACGAAGCCTTTTTATCGAAAGTTTTGACTCGAAACCAGCTTGTCACTTAGGCAAAAAGGTTAAGACCACGCATCCTACCAGAACAACTCGAATATTAGAGTAACTAAGACCCTATATCTCATTCGATTACAAACGAGCAGTTACCAAGATGTTGAGTACAACTCAACTCTTGACTACATTCGACAAACCAAAAGCCATTTAGTCTCTTTATACTAGTTCGAGACCTAACCACTTCAATACTTGAACACAGATTTTTACTTAAGCCACATTCAAATTTTCATTTACCACAACGATCTAATCCCGAGACTGTGTACGAATCAAGAATAACAAAAGGACTAAACACTTTCAAAACCGAGCCAAGATTAAACCTTATTATTAGTTCTTCATTTAAATTAAGCCACACCAACACAATACAAACCAAAATAATGATTCCATAGTTAAAATGATTCGACAGAAACATTTTACAAATCGATAAAACCAACAAAATCATAATTTTATTATTTCGGTCGAAGGTTACAATCAACAACAACTAAAAACATGTCTAAAATCGAAAAGATAGAATCAAGATTTTTCAAGGATTCTTACAATTCTATTGGATGGTTACAGAAGGTTGAGGAGCGGAACACCACAATCAAACCCGATTCCAAGCAATCCCACCACAGCTCTTCTCGTATTTGATGTGTTTTCGATTGAGTGGTGGGTTTGCAAATTATGAGTCGATTGGGTTATAAAGAATTAACGCGAGGAAGGTTGCCCCTCCTCCACCCTTTTGTCAGTTGGAATCGTAGCCCAAAAAGGGTATCGCATCATCATAGCCTCGTCAGCTCATATGTGGCTTCGGATTCTTGACAAAGAAGAGGGAATCCCGCCTGAGTCGTTAGGACCATTTGGAGCCTTATGGTGATTGATGTGTCGGACCTGCCATGGCAGTTGTGGGGTTGGTTTGTAGCAGCGAAAAGAGAGAGGGGAGAAAAAGAGGGGCGTGAGAGTGTGGGTGAGGGTGGTTAGGGTCAAGGGATAAATTAGTTTTTATTATTTATTTTATTATATTATTTAGTGTATTATCTGTACTCCGTGTCCCGATGAGCCATAATGTAAACACATTATCTTGCGTCGACAAAATACCTTAAATACGTTTTCGGTAACGCCTTCATAAACGCTAGGTAAAACAAAAATTATTAACTCAATTTCATAATTATTTGTTTTAAGTCGGTACCACGGCCATGTCGGTACGCGTTGTGGTGTCGTTTTACAGGAAAAACGAGATAATCTCTTGTCTTTAAATCATTAGTCGTTAGAGAATATTTAATTTGCATTATTTGTCAAAAATAAATAGCAGTACGATTTAAAATAATTGTCTGAAAAATTACGGGTTGTTATAGTCTACCAGCCTTAAAAGAAATCTCGTCCTCGAGATTTAGTTCGTCCACTCTAGTGACGTTAGTCCTTGGGGTTAGATTTGACGATCAACTTTTCCATTCTCGAGCTTAGCCCTCAGGTGACCTTTAGTTAGTTATCCTGACAACTCCCTAACCGGGAACTGTCATGAGTTTACGTTGAACAGATTTGAGTAATAACTTGATTCTACCTTGATTTTCGTAACTCATCAAACAAGAACTGTCGCTAGATCAAGCTGGAATCAAGTTATTAGAAGGGAAGATTTTAACATCTTAGTTGAAGGCCTCTTGAAGGTTTGGCTCACGTTTGGAATCGTCTAAGCCAAATCAACGAATAGTGATAATTTAGGTTAGCAAGAAGACTAGAAGTTCAATTAAGGCTTATGACGTTAGGTCTCACATTAATCAAGACTGCTCCGAACAAGGGAGACTTTACAGTGCTCCGAACAGGGGAGACTTAAAATTGGGATGTGAAAATAATTCCTGCACCAGAATGAGATGGTACTAAAATAAAATGGTTGTAATTACGACAACTTTTCCCGCGCATGTTCTACTGAGTGTGACGAGATAGGCAGTTCAGTTGTAAAAATTGAGTGACTAGATTTAAACGGAGTAAGTAGTGTCCATTCTTGAGCAAAATTCTTTAAAATATTAAGTTAAGTAGTAACTTTAACTTAATCTCACAACTCATCAAACAAGAACTGTCATGAAATTAAGTTAAGAGTTGTTAAAAAGCTTAACGTTTTTGAAAATTTAATTAAAGTTTGAGGGTTGCTCAAGACTGAACAAATTTATATTTATGGTATAAGTTAATGATAAGGTCAAAGGTATTGTCAAAGTAAATGAGTCGTTTTGAGGAAAATTAATAAAGGTGACAGTGAGAAGTTTTGTTCAAGAGATTAGATAAATAGGCTTTGAAGAAAGTTTTCAAAATTTTTAGAGCGATAAATCAGTTCTGAGATACGTGAAGAATTTTTACTAAGTTTTAAGACATTTAGTAGAAATCAAATGTCTAACGAGTAAAGAAGGATTAGGTGTTTCATCCCCGGTCTTCATTAAAATTTTAAAATAGTGTGCAAGAGATGAAGCATCCAAAAATTTAACTTTTTTTTTATGGCGCGGTCAATAATCTGAAAAGAAATGTATGGTTCAGAGATACGGACGAGAAAATAACGGTGCGCTAGCATTATGTTCAGAGCACAAGGATCATCACAAATGACGTTATGAACAATGCAAACAATATTGTCGCTAAGGGTGTATATCGCATCCTCTTGAATATATAGATTCCAACGGTCGTAAAGAACGAGAAGACGATGTTAAGTAAGTAGTTCTCAGGGGTTTAGGAGTTTCGATCCTCGGGATCTGTCGCAAGTAAGGGCCTTGATAAGTAGGTGAATATAAGACAGTAGTCGGTGAAGGTTTGGCAGAACAATGGACTGTAACCGAAACTGAGAAATGTACAAAGACTTATCGTATCGAAATAGAACAAGGCATGTCATGACAAAAGTACTTAATGTCTATCAAGCAATATCACAAAACAAGGCAAGGATGACAGGAACAAAGTGTACTCAATTCTTAAGATAGATGCCTGCCTATAGGGTTTAATGCACAAGTACGGATGCAAATATGCGATGCACACACACACGACCGATGCAATTTCAGGTGACTGCCTTTTAAGATCCGACCAAACATGATCCGAGACTACTACTCCCATCATTGCATGATTCTTCCCGAATTAGGCATAGGTGATCAGGCTATGCATAATTGAGGAGTAACGATGCAATGCTCGGACTAGTCAACTCTTATGATGTTCGGTGTTTAAGAAAACTTTATTCTGGTTATAGTTGCGATTTTTATTTTAGAAAAATCGGCATTCTCTATAACAGCCTGTCTTTGATACCAATCTGTAACACCCCCAAAAATGTGTCATTGCGGAAGCGTTCGGGTCCTGGGGTGCTACGAAATCAATATACAACGCAGAGTGATATAGTACAATACCATAATTTAAATTTTAAGAAACAGTACATTAATACAACATTGTTTTAGCCAACAACGGCATTTGAAACATAAAAGTTTGTTAAAAAGATCACATTTTATTTCATCCAACTAGACATAATAGATGAAGACTCCTTAAAGCTAATGTATTCATAAAACACACTTACTGGCGATCACCTGAAATGCATGAGAAAACGGGTCAACTATGAAAATAGTTGGTGAGTATACAGGTTTTATTCAAAGGAAGTCCAAGGTTTTTGAGAAAAAGTCCATTTGTTAGAGGCAGTGTCAAACCATTCAGTTACAAGTCCTGCCCATACAAGACTTGTAACCTATGGTTTCACAACAATTATAGTCAAACACACATGCTCTTTAAGTTCACATTAAAGGACTAGGTATATAATAATGTATGCGGCAAAGCCCTTAAAAATAAATAATATGCATTCCGTAGACAGGGGAATGAGAGGTTGGCCGACCTATAATAGCGCTATCCATACTACCTACTGCTCCGCACAAGGGAGCCGTACGAACGGTACGTCAAAATTGAAGTGCGAACAGCAAACCAATCGGGGACTAACAATGCGAATGTACGAACGGTACATCATACCAACTATTATATACTAATTAAATCAAGCCAGCTCCGAACAGGGGAGACTAAAATTTAAGTGCGTACGGCACGTCAACAGTTCAAAACAAGTCATAAGCTCAAACAATATTTTAAAGTTCACAGTCAATTATCAAAGAGTTCAGGTAAAAGTATTTGTCATAAGTTCAAATGAAAATTTAAGTCATGCATTCCACCCCAAAACAAGTAAAGCGGTAAAAAGGGGCTGTGAATACTCACCTCGGCATAAAGCAGTAAGATAAAACAATAGGTCAGATAAAAGTTCAGCACCAACACGCGACCTAGATTAATAAGGTTGATTTAGTTCACAAGCTATGTTTAAATTCAACAGTTTTAAAGAGTTTATGTTATTGTTGCTGGTGTGGCAGCATTTAAGTTTGAAAGTCATTTTCTAAATCATTTGGAAATATTGGCTCTTGGGAGTACGTACGAATTACAAGGATGAAAATCTTTAGTTTGGAAATAACTGAAAGATTAAGAAAGCAACGATCAATAATGGCATGACGTCGGGAGTATGACAGAGAATATTATAATCGGGTGTACATGAATATGGTCAAGTGTGTAATTATGAGATATGAAATAAAAATTATGTGTGTACATATATATATACGTATGAGACTTTTATTATAAAAGGTTAACAATAACTTTTGTGTTTATAGGTTATAAAGTCGACAAAAATATATTTCATCGTTTCTAAATTTGTTACAAGTGAGGAAATTCAAATTTTGTTTATATAGTTGAGCAAAGAAAACGAGTTTAAACTTTTCATGCGACTAATATATGATGGCAAAATATATATATAGATACAATGATTTTTCTCATTCTTTCTAGTTGTGAAACAACTTATATTTTCTATATGAAATTTTCAAGTCAAGTTTATATATGTGTAAATATGGCGTTGACAAATTTTATAGTGACGTGCATTAATATGTAGCGTTACGTTATTAATTTAAGTAACACATAGAGTTGTTGAAAATATAGATATGTCGTGTTTTGACGAGTAGTGATGATGGCAAAATTTTGCGGAATGAGTATCGTACCCGAGTTCGTGTCACAAGTGGGCTGTGGCCCAACAGGTTCGAATGGGCTAACAAACATGACAGCCTTTATAGGAATTTCGGTTTGTGGGCTAGACAAGGTGTACAAAAGAAAGACTTGGTATGTTGGGTTGTTTGGTGGGCTGTGGCCCAACCAAGATTTTGCTCGGGTCAGTCTATCACAGGTCAAGCCGTCAAGGGAAAACATGAAACAATTTTTACTTGAGGTAACTGCTATTTGCATCGTGGCAGTGGGATCCAAGGAAGCAAAAAAGAAGCAAAAAAATATACTTGCCTATTAATGTTTATACCCAACACACGAAACAAAAGAACAACAGGGGTTTTACTTCAACAAGTGACTCACAAACTCAAAATGGTTTCTTGGGTGAGACGGTCTGTTAACGCAAAAGGCAGGAGGAACAAAAGGGATATTTGTATCTCACGCTCAAATCTAGTACTAAATTCATAGACTTTCAAAGGCGTTCACCTCGTTACCATATCCAGTTTATATTGACGCAAGAAGGAAAAATATATTGTTGTGACTTATACCTTATTTCAACGCCGGTTAAGGGTGGGTTTTGAGACTCGAAAAGCAAGGTGGGTTGAGGGAAGTTCTAGCAGGCCAAGGGCAGACTTCACGAAACTAATATAAGACTCAAAAGGGCATCCAGCCTCAACACACAACGAAGCCTTTTTATCGAAAGTTTTGACTCGAAACCAGCTTGTCACTTAGGCAAAAAGGTTAAGACCACGCATCCTACCAGAACAACTCGAATATTAGAGTAACTAAGACCCTATATCTCATTCGAGTACAAACGAGCAGTTACCAAGATGTTGAGTACAACTCAACTCTTGACTACATTCGACAAACCAAAAGCCATTTAGTCTCTTTATACTAGTTCGAGACCTAACCACTTCAATACTTGAACACAGATTTTTACTTAAGCCACATTCAAATTTTCATTTACCACAACGATCTAATCCCGAGACTGTGTACGAATCAAGAATAACAAAAGGACTAAACACTTTCAAAACCGAGCCAAGATTAAACCTTATTATTAGTTCTTCATTTAAATTAAGCCACACCAACACAATACAAACCAAAATAACGATTCCATAGTTAAAATGATTCGACAGAAACATTTTACAAATCGATAAAACCAACAAAATCATAATTTTATTATTTCGGTCGAAGGTTACAATCAACAACAACTAAAAACATGTCTAAAATCGAAAAGATAGAATCAAGATTTTTCAAGGATTCTTACAATTCTATTGGATGGTTACAGAAGGTTGAGGAGCGGAACACCACAATCAAACCCGATTCCAAGCAATCCCACCACAGCTCTTCTCGTATTTGATGTGTTTTCGATTGAGTGGTGGGTTTGCAAATTGTGAGTCGATTGGGTTATAAAGAATTAACACGAGGAAGGTTGCCCCTCCTCCACCCTTTTTTCAGTTGGAATCGTAGCCCAAAAAGGGTATCGCATCATCATAGCCTCGTCAGCTCATATGTGGCTTCGGAGTCTTGACAAAGAAGAAGGAATCCCGCCTGAGTCGTTAGGACCATTTGGAGCCTTATGGTGATTGATGTGTCGGACCTGCCATGGCAGTTGTGGGGTTGGTTTGTAGCAGCGAAAAGAGAGAGGGGAGAAAAAGTGGGGCGTGAGAGTGTGGGTGAGGGTGGTTAGGGTCAAGGGATAAATTAGTTTTTATTATTTATTTTATTATATTATTTAGTGTATTATCTGTACTCCGTGTCCCGATGAGCCATAATGTAAGCACATTATCTTGTCTCGACAAAATACCTTAAATACGTTTTCGGTAACGCCTTCATAAACGCTGGGTAAAACAAAAAATTATTAACTCAATTTCATAATTATTTGTTTTAAGTCGGTACCACGGCCATGTCGGTACGCGTGTGGTGTCGTTTTACAGGAAAAACGAGATAATCTCTTGTCTTTAAATCATTAGTCGTCAGAGAATATTTAATTTGCATTATTTGTCAAAAATAAATAGCAGTACGATTTAAAATAATTGTCTGAAAAATTACGGGTTGTTATACCTACCTACGAAAAAAAAATATCTGATTGGTACATAGTTTACTATTTAAATAAGAAAAGTGTCAAATATATTTGTATTGGTAGGTTAATATTCGTGGCATTCATGTTGCATATGTCATTGGTTTTGTTACAACCGTTGGGAGATCTGCACATTCAAGAACCGGCTCACAGAACCTTGATTTCTCCCTTATAAATGAAAGGTATTGACTCCTTCCTCTGATAATATTTCCATGCTAAGATATTATGGTCCCATTTTAAAGTTACCCGGTTGAATATTCCATGTTTTCCTGGATCAGGGGTCGCGCTTTATGGGTCACCCTATGGGGAAAGTTGGGTGATCAATTCTTGAAGATGATGTCTACTCATTCTGGAAAGTACACTATAATCCTAACCTCCTTGACATCCAGATATTTTAATGGTTAGTTTAAGGCCGTGTCGTTTAGCGTTAAAAACCCTGATTGTCGTACCTTTTTAACTGTGTTTATCTTATAGGCCAACTGGGCGTTTCTAGCTGTTCATCTACCTTTATCCTGGATAGCGATGATATCCCCGCCATTGTTGTGTTTAAGTCTTAGATAAGGTATCAATTATCATATGTTATGCATCATTTATGGTTTTAAAATTAAAAATACTAAGGATAACAAATAATCACAGTGGTCTTGATGGCGATAAGCCAACTTTGCCTATTACATCGACTAAATCACAAATTGGGACCCTCGAGGAGCTGTTAACTTTGGGTCGTGACAGAGGCAAAGATGTATTTTGTTTTTAATCTATAACATTCAAATATATAAGTGATTTAATATTACCTGTTAAGATTTTAACCGCCTCTTTTTTAGGGCTCTATTACATTCCATTGCGAGGCTGAAATCATTAGCATCTATACTAGGAACAACTGGTACTACCCGACTTACGGAGGCCAGAAATGCAAAAAGGGTGTTACCCGCAGCAATGGTCAACTGTGGTGCGATGCGTGCAACAAATCTGTTGACTACCCTAAACCCAGGTTATAATACATCCTTAATCTTTGTATAGCATGTATAAAATGTTAATGCTTACTATTTGTGTCATGTTTGCACGTGCCAACAGGTTTAGGCTTGAAGTTGTCGTGAGGGATGCAACCACCCAGGTTGTAATTGTGATGTGGGATGAAACAGCTACCTAGCTGACAAAGTCGAGTGCAAAAGCTTTGCTCGATGGTCTTGCTGAGGAGGATGAAGATGATGCCCCAGCACTCCCGGCTGCTCTGACAAACACGTATGGTTCAAGACACGTGTTTGAGATCAAATCCCATACATATTACAATTATGCTGAGTTTGAAAGCTTTACCTGTACTGGCGTGTTCCCTGTTGACCATACCGCCGATTCAGATGTTCAAGAAGTGTCTGTGGTCTCTGATGACTTAACACCCAAAAGCAGCAACAGCGAGCCAAAAGCCCCTCTCAAACGCCTGGTAAAGGGTCCATAGTTAAACACTCCTTCCAAGCCTGTTGAAAGCAAAAAGAAAATGAGGTATGGTTTCAATTTTCAATTTACAATCCCACACTTGATACTGATAATTGCACGCAATAATCCTTGTTTTTTCCCTCATTATTTAAGGTACATTGAAGAGGATTCAGATGTGGAGGAGATACCTGATGAAGCAGCGCAGAAGGATAAACATATGAAAGATCACGCAAAGTAGGGAGGCTAAATGACAATAGTTTTCCTGACCTAATAAAAGGGTTTCAAAAACAATAATTTGATATTTCTGATGCTAATTGTTTGGTGTTATAGTGTTGGTGAACATTTTTTGAGTAATTAGCTGTGACGGATGTTTTGTATAACTCAGATATGCTATGCGCATGTCCTTTGCCTTGTATTTGTGCTACTCTTATTGTTTTCTACACATGATATAGCAATACTTCGAGCAGTACAAACTGATAACACATGAGGAGCAGTACTAAGTTCATAGGTAGCAGTACAAAGTATCAACTAGCAGTACAAACTGCCATAACGAGCACTACAAATATGAAAGGCAACAATACTTCGAGCAGTACAAACTGATAACACATAAGGAGCAGTACTAAGTTCATAGGTAGCAGTACAAAGTATCAACTAGCAGTACAAACTGCCATAACAAGCAGTACAAACATGAAAGGCAGCAGTACTAATTCGCTAGAAGCAATAGTAAGCATGTGCGAGAGCAATACTAACTTATGTGCCAAAAGACACGCCTGATGCAGCAGCAAATTTGGATAGCCATGCTATGGATCACAAAAAAATATAAAACTCCAATTACAACAGGTGTTCAGGAAGAAGTGACCTGTTACAACAACAAAAATTAGATTCAATTTGGATATGTTACAACATCTTCACATTTCGACATATTGTAATTTAAATCTTGACTTGGATATCTGTAATGAATTTAAGAATCAGATAAATATATAATTCCTTAGTAGTGTTTTTGATACATTTGTACAAAGGTAATAATAAATTTCCTGTTTCCATCAACTTGGTTGTATTATTTTGGAATAAAAACTAAAAGTAGGAGAAACATTTAAATAATATGTCAAAACAGCACAAAATCCCATAACGTGCCTATATCCTGGACCATTTAAATGAAAACATTGCTACTTTCACTTTCGCAAATACAAAAATGAATTACCTAAAGGAAAATAAAAAAAAAAATTATTCATAGATTTAATAAAAATTCCGAACTAAACCCTTAACTTCCTCAATTAGTTTTAACTTACGGAACTTTTAATCAATGATATGCATATGAATAGACACTATCATAATTGTTGTTTTCCAAAGGCGTAAAAACTATTCTCAAGCATGCTAAGTTTATCTTCTAACAGAATTTTACAACAAACATGTATATCACCTGTTCATGTTTGCATAAATAATAAACAAAACTCCTTATAAATTATTGTTGTTTTCCAAAGGTGTAAACTATTCTCAATGAATAGACATACTCTCATAATTGTTGTTTTCCAAAGGCGTAAAAACTATTCTCAAGCATGCTAAGTTTATCAATCCTGATTCATTTCTGATTCACACCAGTGAATCTTCATCTACGTTACCATGTTTCGGTAATTCCTCAACTTTTGGATTCTAAATTAGGCAAATGGTGTGGTCAGACTAATCATACATACACATACTAATCAGTCATTATCTTCTCACAGAATTTTACAACAAACATATATATCATATGTTCATGTCTGCATAAATAATAAACAAAACTGCTTATAAATATGTAATAAATTGACTTTATGGATGAGTAAGTTACAGAACCTTTTATTTACTACAGGGACTTTAAATTCACTTTATGGGTAATTAGAAGTTATAATACCTTTTAGTAAGTACAAGGAAGCTAAAAGGCTTGATAAGCCCTTTAAAACTCCTGCTCTAGCCTATAAATCCATCAATCCAGTTGTTTGTTTACAAACACATATCCACTGCTCATATTCCAAAGTTATGGCATTCAGCAGGGACGTGATTGCAGAGTACTTTCACTTACCAATAGCCAAAGCTGCAAAAGAGCTTAATGTTTGTTTGTTTATTTTAAAAAGGCACTGTCGAGACATGGGAATTCAGCGTTGGCCCTATCGTAAGCTTATCAGTTTACAAGAATGATTAACAATTTTGAGGTTGGCAATCAATTATAGCTAACCTTTTATTCTCAATTTTATATAGCAGACCCTATTTTATGTGATAGACATTGAGCATCGGATGTCAATATTAACAAATAAAGAATGTTGTGAACTTTTTCCACCTCCTTTTTTGTTTGTTAATATTGACAAATGATGCTCAACATATTTGCGTACTCTGATCTTCCTATTGGATTCCTTTTGTTATCTTAATTGTCTAGCAATATGTCTGGTGCAGACCATTGAACAAAGACTGTTTAGATAGCAAAAGGTATTTGAGAGGGAGTTAAGAGGTCCTGGCTATGTTAAGATTTGTTTGTTACAACCGTCTAAGTAAACTAAATTATAAATGTTTAAATTTAATGTTTAATGAGTTGTAAAATTCTTGACTGCCATGCTACTTACAAAGTTGATTGCATTATAGGCTAAAGATGGAGGGGCAAACACTGATGGGAAAACCCTAGAAATAATTAGAAGGCTAAAGGAAGAATAGAGATGTCTAGAAGAAAACCCTAATTTCGAACTTTCCAAAAGCACGAAAAGGCTGAGACAAAGGTGTTTCAAATCTAACTACAAAAAAGGAAAAACGAAGAGTTTGGAACTGGCGTTAACAGACCCATCCGCAGCAAATGAACCTACACCGTTGCAGATTATATATCCTAGCAATGGCTCAGATTATGAACAAATGGATGATGACTATGGTAGTAACTGTGATGTCCAACCGTAGGTCAAGATTGATATTGAAATTTTACATTTTTAACAAAATGTTGAACACTAAATTATTAATGTTTAAGTTTAGCTGCTAACTCAATATTACCCACAACTAACATGATTGTCTCATATGACCCTAAATGTAAAAACTATAATAGTAACATTGGATTCTCACTCACTCATAAACTATACTCAAGAACACTTACTTTCTCAATCATAAATCATTAGTTGAAGTTCACAAAAGATTACTGGGATTATTGATCTTCACCAAAAGACAATACAACCCATCATAACAAAGGAAAACAACATAACCATAACATAAGACTCAGACAAAAGACAACAATCAATATAACTTAAACATCATCATCATCATATTCCATGAGGGTGACGTGGCGCTTTTTCTCAGTAATGGCTTCGCGCACTTCAACCAAGATGGCAGTCAACACTTCAAGCCTCCCACGCTCCCTTATCTAGGTTTCCATCAAGAATTCATGGCTATCAGTTGCAACACCATGAAACGGCCCAAATGACTCGGCCTCTCTTAAGGTCTGATCATGCTTTTCAATTTTGGCCCTTAGCTGGTTACACTTATCACCAATATCCATGAGGAATGCTTCAAGTTCAGTGTGTTCCTGCACAAATAGAAACTGAAAGCATTCGTTCAGCTGATTTGACCCGGATGCTTCTTTCAGTTCCTCTATGTTTGGGGTTGGAATAGCAATCATTAGAGAAGAAGTTAGATAGGTAGATGAAAGCTCTTTGTTTAAAAAATGTGGTGTATGTGTGAGTAACACAAGGTTAAGATGGTTTAAATAAGCAATTCAATAATGCACTGAAGAGGCATCATTGCAAAACTTAACTCCCATGCAGACATATCACATCAGTATTTAATGATATGCATATGATCAGGCATAACCTAAACAACTTTTCATTACTGATGGATTTGATGAGCCATATGATGACTGTTTCATTTTTCACATTAAAAATATGCCTATTTATTTTATACCCTCTCATATTTAGACATGTATAAATATAAAGTATCTATAACTAAAGTCTATATTTGATATTTTATTCAATGGCACGATTTCAAATATTGGATGAACTTAAGGAGAAAGCCGGTTCTCCCCGCTTACATGACCGTATGCGGGTGTGGTTTAACCAAGAGATTGATGACGGAGAGACGTTTGCATTCTTGCTTCGTGATTGACGTGATCATCTTAAGAGGGTCATTCACAAGCGTCACATGCTGATTGCAGACATGGAAAGCCTGAGAGAGCATGGGATGACTACTGACTGTTTGAATGCATTGAAGAAAACTATGGTTAGGGATTGCGATATGTTCAATGGGTTGATGGAGATATTTCTTGATACAGAGGAAGGTATTCGTGAGCAGGAAGGATATGTGAAAAAAATGAATGAACATTAGGTTATTTTTGGTTTGGTTGAAAATTTGATGGAAAAACTATTTAGATGTATTGGAATAAAATAGTCAAAGTTGTAATGCTCCGTTGGAACAATTTCTCCAAACATGAAACCTTAACTACTTGACCTATCAGGAAAATACTGAATCACCCATTGCTAAACACCCCTTAAAGCTAAACATTTGCAAGAAAATGTTGGAACAACCACACCTAAGTGCTACCACCAATTTATATAGGTGATGTTGAATATATAGAAACATATTAAACAAATAAACGCAGCGGATACATCAGCTAGAGACGGATCCATATAGCCATATGATCAATCACATAAATGAATATAACTATTATACCTTTGAAGCGTGATCACGGATGCACCAATAACACCAATATCACCAAGATGAGATGGAGAAACCCAAGAGATCAATTAGGTTGATCTCTTCTAAGAGTGATACACACTACACGTCCTTGATCACCAATTAGATGCTAGTCTTTTGCTTGTAACCTTGAACTTGCAACACATACAATATGTTTATGCAAAAGTGGGATGGAAAAATAAAACCCTAGGAGGGGGGGGGGGGTGATGGTGCCGTGAGGTATAGAGAGGAGAGGGAGAAAATCACTCAAATTTTGTGGAAAGTATTAAGTGTGATTGATATGATTAATTCTTGATTGATCTTATCAATTACACATTTACACTTAACACCTAGTAAAAGCACCATAAGTCCCTCCAATCCCCTCCATAAGGCCGGCCACCATAAGGGCCCACAATGGGCTTGTCCATTGTTGGTCCAATATAAAAATGCTAAGTCTAACTTAGTATTTAATGGCCCGTTATAGATCCCGAGTTACATAGCTGTTTATATATTATAAATACTATAATTACAATCTATAAAATGATGTCTCTGTGTATAACTGTGTGACCCCATAGGCTCACATATATCTAGCAATATAATTATTTATTATGACACGAGCATACTCCAACAGCTCCCACTTGCGACGTCATAATAATCAAGTAATTATACAAGCAAAGGTTAGCGTCTAGCAACACGCCAATGCCCCTAGAGATATGTGAGAATAGTTTCTCAAATGTCTCATTTTAAATGGTTTATATGTCATCTATCCTTTTGTTACATATACCATGTTGAACATTAGACATGGATCAAATGTCATTCTAATTGTTCAATTATTATGTTTCTTGATATAGGTATTGAACAAGATTACTAAGTGGATCAAGATTCATCTTAATCTCATTTGGGTACGGCCATACAAACATCTGTCCAATTCATCGAGGGGCCCAATAGTATCTAACTCCATAACATGTAGAGGAACAAATCCCATTTTGACTGCACGTGTCATTCATGTGTTTCATATCACTCCTGAAGATGGTTTTTATAACTACCTTATTCAGGACAGCGTTTAACCATATCAAGGAATGAAATTTCACGCATGCAAGACCTACTTGCATCTCAAGTCTAAGGATAAAAGACATAACCACTTGTGAGATTCACTATTGACGACGATCCATGTAATGAATACTCGTAGGTTGGGTCAGTACAATGTTCATCACAATGAACAACATGTGAGTTTGGTAAATAATCACCAACACGCTCACATTTGCATTAATTTGATGATACTCCCGTATCGTCAACCGACAATGGACAATTTTAGAATAACTAAATCATTCATGGATTAAACATGCAAATATAGAATACAGTTGATATAAATGAAAACGATCATACCCAATATATCAATTCATTATAAATATTAACTGTTTAACATTCCAATTATTCAAATACTAAAAAACAGATCTACATGAGACTACTAGCAGGTCGAAGCCCAATGTTCCTAGCATGCTCGATATGTTTGGTACAAGGCATTGGTTTCGTTAAAGGATCAGCTAAGTTGTCATCTGTGTGAACTTTGAGAAGACGAATATCACCACTTTCGATAACTTCTCGAATGTAGTGAACCTTCTGACGAAAGTGTTTGGCACCCTTTAGAACACCTGGTTCATTGGCTATGACAATGGCACCGGAATTATCACAGTACATATCCATAGGTCGGTCATTGCTGGGGACAACGCCAAGCCCAGAAATGAATTTTCGTATCCAAATCGCTTCCATTGCAGCTTCAGAAGCAGCAATGTATTCAGCTTCTGTAGAGGACATTGCAATAGTGCTTTGTTTGGCACTTTTCCAGTCAACAGCACCTCCGTTCATGATGAAAACATATCCTGTCTGGGATTTGGTGTCATCACGATCCGTCTCCCAGCTTGCGTCAGTGTAACAAGTAACACTGAGCTCACGCTTGACATCACCACCATAAACAAGAAACATATCTTTATTATTTCGCAGATACTTCAATATGTTCTTAACAGCAGTCTAGTGACATTCTCCTGGATTCTATTGAAATCTACTCGTTGGGTTCTGAGAGAACACTACATCAGGTCTAGTGCACCTAATCGCATACATTATGGATCCCACAGCCGAAGCATAAGGGATTCCCTTCATCCTCTTCACCTCAGTGGGTGTAGAGGGCCCTTGAGCCTTACTCAATTCTGTATTTGGTTGCATTGAAAGACTTCCACGTTTGGAATCTTGCATCCTAAATCGCTTCAGGATTTTGTCAATGTATGCACTTTGACACAAGCTAATTAACCACTTTGATCTATCCCGATAGATCTTGACTCCAAGTATGTACGCAGCTTCTCTTAGGTCTTTCATGGCAAAGCAATTTCCAAGCCAGGATTTTACATCTTGTTGCGTTGGAATGTTGTTTCCCATGAGTAATATATCATCGACATATAAGACTAGGAACACGACAATACTTCCACTAGTTTTCATATATACACATGGCTCATCGAGATTTTGAGTAAAACCAATCTTCTTGATTTCCTCATCAAATCTCTTATTCCAGATTCTAGATGCTTGCTTTAATCCATAAATGGATATTTGAAGCTTGCATACCTTACTAGGATGTTTAGGATTCACGAAGCCCTCGGGTTGCACCATATAAATGTCTTCGTTCAGGTGGCCGTTCAAGAAGGCTGTCTTGACATCCATTGGCCAAATCTCATAGTCATAGTACGCTGCTATGGCTATAAGAATCCTAATTGCTTTAACGTCTGCAACAGGCGAGAAGGTTTCTTCATAGTCAATCCTATAGGTTTGAGTGAAACCTTTTACTACTAGACGAGCTTTATAGGTGTGTACATTGCCATCCATGTCGGTCTTTTTCTTGAAGAGCCATTTATTCCCAACGGTTTTAGCATTAGGAGGTAGGTCGACTTTGATCCAGACATTATTGTCTTTCATGGATTGCATCTCCGCATTCATAGCTTTGATCCATTTATCGTGTTCAGGACTCGATAATGCATCTCGATAGTTAGCAGGTTCACCATGATCCCCTAACTCATGTTCCTCAGCATCGACATAGAAACCATATCGCTCAGGTGCTTGAGGTATCCTTGCGGATCTACGAATGGGAGCAACATCTTGATGAGGTTCAATATTTTCATGTTCAGTCTCATTTTGATGTTCTACCAGAAGGTTGTGCATCTTCCTCTTGAATTTCATCAAGGTCTACTTTGCTCCCATTTGCTTCCTGTGAAATGAGACTATTCTTAAGAAACTCAGCATACCGAGCAACAAATATTTTGTTCTCGGGTGGGTAGTAGAAGTAGTAACCCATTATTTCCTTTGGGTATCGTACAAAGATACATTTGATAGCTTTGGGCTCAAGTTTGTTAGGTGTGTCTCATTTCACGAGAGCCTCACAACCCCAGACTTTCAAGTAAGACAGATTAGGGACCTTCCCATGCCATATTTCATATGGTGTCTTATCAACCTTCTTGGTTGGAACCATGTTGAGAATGCGTGCAGCAGACTCTAGAGCATAACCTCAAAAGGACATTGGCAATGTTGTTAGACTAATCATAGATCGAACCATGTCTAGCAAATTTCGATTTCTCCTTTGAGATACACCATTATGTTGTGGTATGTATGGAAGAGTGAATTGTGAGACGATCCCACACCTTTTTAGATGATCTAAAAACTCTTGACTCATATATTCACCTCCTCGATCAGATCGAAGAGCCTTTATGGTCTTGCCGAGTTGATTTTCTACTTCATTTTGAAAGACTTTGAACGTTTCAAAGACTTCATGTTTATGTTTAATCAAGTAAACATAACTATATCTACTGAAATCATCAATGAAAGTAATGAAGGAGTTAGCTCCTTCCCTAGACGTTGTTCTAAATGGGCCACATACGTCAGTATGTATGAGTCCAAGTAGATCTTTAGCTCTTTCTCCAACATGGGAGAAAGGCTTTCGTGCCATCTTACCAGATATGCAAGAAATGCATTTATCAGACAACTCTTGGTCGGTTGACTCTAAAAGCCAATCGCGTTGCAGCTTCGTAATGCGTTTCTTATTTATGTGGCAACGACGGCAATGCCATAAAAAAGTGGAATCCAAGTTACCTTTGGATTTCTTTTTGCTAACATTATATATAGAACCATCATTTGAAATAGAATCACGCATATCAATTTCAAAAATACCATCACGAGGAATAGCATTAAAATAAATAACATTATCCTTAGAAACTGAAATGCCAAAATCCGTAAAAGTATGAATGTAACCATCATCTTTCAAACGTGAAAGTGAAACAATACCTCTAGTGATAGTAGGTTCAAAATGGCAATTATTCAAAACAATAACTAGTCCATTAGGGAGGATGAGATCAAAGCTCCCTATTGCTTCGACAGCTGCACGATTGCCATTACCAACGTACAGGTTCAAAGCTCCTTGTTTCAACTTCCTGCTTCCCCTAAGACCCTGCACATTATTACAAATGTAAGTACCACAACCTGTATCATATACCCAGGATTTGTTAGGAAAAGTATAGAGTTCTATAGTGAAGATACCTGATGTGCTAGCGCCGCTAGCTTTGTTCTTCTTTAACTCTTCTAGGTAGACCGGACGGTTCCGTCTCCAGTGCCCCTACACTCCACAGTGGTGGCATGGGGTGTCCTTAGCCGGGTGCTCCATCTTGTCGGGTGGGGGGACTTTTGGTTTGGGGGCATAAGCACGCTTACCCTTGCCCTTACCATGTCCTTTGCCATGTGCCAGAGGCTTGTTCTTTTTCTGGATTCTGCCTTGCTTGATAGCTAGGACCATTGGAGCCTTCTTGGGCATGCCTTTTTCTGTAGGTTTTAGCATGTTGTGCAATTCGGGAATGGTCTTGCCCATGCTGTGCATGTTGTAGTTCTGCACAAATTGATCATAATCCTTTAACAGTGAGGTAAGAATCAAGCTCACTCCAAGGATTTGAGGCATGGGGTATCCCAGACGCTCCATTTGGTCTAGATAGCCTTTCATTTTCATGACATAGCTACTGACCGATTGGCCCTCCTCCTACTTGCAAGCATGAAAAGCTTTGACAGTGTCAAACAGTTCTTGCTCAGCTTGTTGTTCGAACATGGTTTTCAGTTCTCTCAACATATCAAATGCTGCAAGGTCCTCTAAGTTCTTTTGGAGCTTAGGGATCATGCTTGCAAGCATGAGACAAGCCACCTCTTGTTGCTCATTAACCCTATGAGCATAGGCGTTATGAATAGTAGCCGAGGCATTAGCAGGAGGTGCTTTAGGTAAAGCTTCTTCTAGATGGTAAAACTTTTGTTCAGCCTTGAGGATGATCCTGAGGTTGCGATACCAGTCCAAAAAGTTACCATTTAATTTCTCTTTTTCAAAAATTGATCTGATTGACGAGTTGTTGATGGTTTGATTAGGATTTGTCATCTACAAAATAAACAAAGTTCAAATTTTAGTAAGTTTCAATAATTAATCATTTTTAAAATTAACTACCCAAGTTTACCAAATTAAAACAATTAATTTTACGAAAAGGCTAAGATCCTCATTGAGGTTCCACCATCACATCAGTTGATCTGCTAGCAATGGTGGATTCAATAGGTAGGTAATGTCGACCAATTGCATTACAAGTGCAACTCTTAGAAATTATGGGACTCATGGCACTAGTGAACAAGCAACTAGTGTCAAGCTGGCATGTTTAGTCCCATCTTTGCCTCGGGTTAAGGTTTAACCACTTAACTCGATTAAGTCATCCAATTTAAAAACGTGTGAGAATATATCTATATGACAAATCGTAATTTCAGGTCATTTTCCAAACCTTAACAATTTACTATTCACAAATTACTATTCATCATTTACTATTTATCAATCACTATTTATCATTTCACTATTCATCATTTTTTAAGTCAGTTTGCGACTTTGAGTTGTTTTCAAAAAATTTACTATTCACGAAACACTATTCATCCCCGGAGGGAAATCACTATTCATGGTTACATTCATCATTTCGTAAACTAGGTTTACGGGTATTCAAATTCGCGTAACCATTATAGTTTAGCTGCGTATTCATGAAACATCATAAAGGACACATCATATAGACTAGAGTAGTCTACATATCATCAGTAACACCATCTCATATTAGGTCATGCACGGGTTTGTATAATTTATATTAACGTACGTTTATTTATTTAATAAATGTTACCACTCAGTCATTACTATGAACAATATACCTGACACTCCCAACTATGATCCTAATATAATTTTTAACTCCCCACCCTTCTTAAGCTTTTCTATCTCCTCTTTAAACATCTTTTGCATGTTCTCGATTGTTTTGTTAACATAATAGGGCATGGCCTTCTCAATAGCCCTTCCCACTCTATCCGTCACTAAGGTATCCAATTCCTTCAACTCCGCTCTAGTAAAACTTCTAGGGTTAAGATTCTCGGGTAGTGACATTGACGTGTCACCACTAGAATCTCTTTCATCTTGTGAATCACTATCATGGCGGGAGGAGGTCGCTCTCAACATCTCCTTCTTTCGAATCGCCGCCATCTTTTCTACTGTACTGAAATTTAGCAATTCACACAATTAAGCATAATCATATACATAACCGATGCAAAAAAAACATATCTATCCTTATACTAACACCCTAGCTTGTCACCCGTGTATAGTCTAAATGAATTCAATTTCACATATGTTCCATATTTTTATCACTACGGTGGCCAGACGTAATCATAAAAATATTTAACATATGTGTCCTCGAAATCATTCAAACAATACACAAATAACAAAAACTAGTTCTATATGCATCTACACAAGGCCTAAGTCTAGGAAATCCTAAAATGAAATCCTAAATCTCTTAGACCAAAAAAGATTATGACTGCGAAATTCGCTACCACCCTGGTAAGGCGAATGTCGTGGTGGACGCGCTGCGTCGCAAGGACCGAGGTGACGTCACACGGATTCATTCATTACGAATGATTGTCACATCCGATCTCTTTGACAGGATTAAATTAGCTCAAGAGGAGGCGTTGAAAGAAGAGAATCGAGAAAAAGAGCGTATCACTTCTCACATTTCTCATCTTGAAGAAGATAGCCGAGGGGTTAAGATACGATATGGAAGAGTTTATATTCCTTTTCGAAGTGACATTAAGGAATTACTTTTGGAAGAAGCGCATAAATCGAAGTATTCTATTCATCCAGGAGCTACAAAAATGTACCTTGATTTAAAAAGAAACTATTGGTGGCCGAGTATGAAAAGAGATTGTGTAAAGTACGTTGAGAAATGTCTAACTTGTTTGAAGGTAAAAGCCGAGCACCAAAATCCGTATGAAAAAGTTCAACCTTTAGATATTCCGGTTTGGAAGTGGGAAAAGATTACGATGGATTTCATTATGGAATTGCCAAAAATGAAAAAGAAGAACGATACAATTTGGGTCATCGTAGATCGCCTAACAAAAAGTGTACATTTCATTCCGATCACAGAAAATATGCCCGTTCACAAGTTAGCTAAGATTTACGTCAATGAGATAGTCGCACGTCATGGAGTGCCCATTTCTATAGTCTCCGATAGAGATGGATGTTTCGCTTCAAACTTTTGGCAAAGTTTTCAAGATGAACTAGGTACGAAATTACATATGAGCACGGCTTTCCATCTTCAAACCGATGGACAAAGCGAGAGAACGATTCAAACTTTAGAGGATATGTTACGAGCTTGTATGATTGATTTTGGAGGTAATTGGGATGATCATTTGCCTCTAGTGGAATTCGCCTACAATAATAGTTATCATACGAGTATAGACATGCCACCCTATGAGATGCTCTATGGTAGAAGGTGTAGGACACCCGTGTGTTGGGAAGAAGTCGGAAGAAGGGAATTAGCGAGCTCGGATGTAGTGTTGGCGACAACTGAAAAGATTGAAATGATCCGGGCAAGACTTAAAGCGGCGCAAGATAGGTGGAAAAGCTATGCCGATAATCGAAGAAGACCGATTGAATTCGAAGTAGGTGATTTTTTCATGTTAAAAGTTTCTCCGTGGAAAGGCGTTTTAAGATTTAAAAACAAAGGGAAACTAAGTCCGCGGTTTATAGGACCATTTAAAATCTTGAAATGTGTTGGCGAGGTAGCGTACGTGTTGGAACTGCCCGAAGAAATGAGAGGTATTCATAATACCTTCCATGTGTCTTACTTGAGGAAATGTCTAGCGGATGAGACTAGTGTAGTCACTTTGGATGATATTGAGATTGATCCGGAATTGCTTTCGCAAGAGGATGAACCAGAAGCGATATTAGGGAGGAAAGTGAGACAACTCAGGAATAAAGAGATCCCTTTTGTGAAGGTGCAATGGAGAAATCGTAAGGGCACGATTAATAGGTGGGAGACGGAAGAGAAAATGAGGAACAAGTATCCTCATCTTTTTCAAGCATAGATTTCAAGGATGAAATCTTATTTTAAGGAGGGGTGAATTGTTACACCCTTATCCTAACCAGGTAATAGATATGTAAATATATGTTATGTATATATAAGTTATGTGTTATAGTGTAAGTGGTAAGTAAATTATGTGATCAATATAGAAAGAATGGAACTTAAAGGACTACTATTGCCAAAGGACCAAAGATGTTTCCTACATATGAAGTAATTTTAAGAAAAGCCTGGAATAATTTTTGGGTGTCTCCTGGAGTCGGTTCATGTAGAGAAAAGAGGAGGGAAAATATACTGTTCCATCAATTGAGCTACTTCAAGTAATCTTCAAGTGTTTCAAGTTATTTAGAACCATTAATTTGGTTAATCCCACCATAAGTAAGTGTTTTTCCCTCAATTTTGAATTAGGGTTTATGATGAGATTTAGTATAGAGATTATGAATTGATGAATTATTATACTAGTGTTGTAATTGATCCCTAATTCATGATAATTATGATATAGGAAGCAAGTAGGAAGTGGAAAGCTTTTGCTAGTGAGATTTGTTATAGAGAATTGAGGTAAGTATATGGTTTAACATGTTTTGATTGCTTTATCATATTTGTTGTATGATAATGATTTATGTTTGATAGCTTTATCATGTATTATTATATGGTAATGGTAAAGGATAGGATATAGGGTGCGATAGCTAGTTTTGGATCCACTACTAGGTATAGCTTAGTTAGTCGTTGGGCTAACTATGGGATGAGGTTCAACCTTATGGGTTGATCGTGTATAGGCCGACTATGTTGGCGTGAGGTATGTGCCCCTATATCGCTAGTTTAACTTATGGTTAGACTAGGTATGGTTACGGTATGATTTTATCATACATTATATAGTTTGTTATACCATGTACTTATTAAGGGTTTCGCTTACATGTTTAGATGTGATGTTTTCTTGATAGGTTTCGACGAAGCTAGTAAAGGTAATGAGAAGGCGTAGGATGGTTCATTGTTAGAAGTGTAGCTTGACTAAGTAAGTGGAAGATTTCCTCTCCTTTGGATCAAGCTAGTTGATAGTTGGAAGCCCCCCAAGTGCCATCCTCTTTTTGGTATATGATCTTGGTCTAATATGGGTCTTAGTAGTGTCTACAAGTCCTTGTTAATGGTCATGTCTAAGTCATGTATTTAGTCGAGTCAATGGTGTCTAAGTTAGAACTTGTATGGTTATAGTACTCGTTAAGGGGTGTTTGGCATAAGCATGTTTCCACCCATTTTGAGATGTTAACGGGTCATGTATGTATGGAACAAGTTTATTATGTTAATTAAATGGTTATGGTTAAGTATGAAGTGATGTGGAAGTCGTATGTGTCTTATGTCATGTTATGGGACAAAATGGGCGGCTCGGTAACATTTTTTGGCAAACTTCGAAAAATCATATCTTCTGATCCGTAAGTCTTAGAGGTCGTGCCACCCGGCGTTTTGAAGGTAAATGAGTCTAGTTTCATTTAAAATTAGTCTCAAAGTCTAGATATGTATAGATTTTTGTCAGTTTATAAAAGAGTAACAATGGGACAGTTTCCAAGTGTACTTTTAACAGGAGTTCCATAAAGTCAAGCGTTCCCGCATAAAAATTTTCAAATTTTTGGTCAAATCGGGCACGGGGTGTTACAACTTAACATAGTCGGCCTATACACGATCAACCCATAAGGTTGAACCTCATCCCATAGTTAGCCCAACGACTAACTAAGCTATACCTTGTAGTGGATCCAAAACTAGCTATCGCACCCTCTATCCTATCCTTTACCATTACCATGCAATAAAACATGATAAAGCTGTCAAACATAAATCATTATCATACAACAAATATGATAAAGCTATCAAAACATGTTAAACCATATACTTACCTCAATTCTCTATAACAAATCTCACTAGCAAAAGCTTTCCACTTCCTACTTGCTTCCTATATCATAATTATCATGAATTAGGGATCAATTACAACACTAGTATAATAATTCATCAATTCATAATATCTATACTAAATCTCATCATAAACCCTAATTCAAAATTGAGGGAAAAACACTTACTTATTGTGGGATTAACCAAATTAATGGTTCTAAATAACTTGAAACACTTGAAGATTACTTGAAGTAGCTCAATTGATGGAACAATATATTTTCCCTCCTCATTTCTCTACATGAACCGACTCCAGGAGACACCCAACAACTATTCCAGGCTTTTCTTAAAATTACTTCATATGTAGGAAACATCTTTGGTCCTTTGGCAATAGTAGTCCTTTAAGTTCCATTCTTTCTATATTGATCACATAATTTACTTACCACTTACATACTCATTATAATGATATAAAAATTATATTATTAGTTTACCCGGTGTTTTGAAATCATTTACTATATTTTCCGTTAAAAGCTTATAACTACGTCGGTTCGCGATATTTCAACACGACAACTACTTTAACCCCCAATTCTTGCAAGAAATGTGATTTCATAATTTTTACAACTTCATCATACTTTATTTTGTTCCGTTAAAATTCATTTCTAGCTAACCCGGTACCCGGTAAAACCTAAAACACATAAAATCTACCTAAATGTCACCTAAAGTCAAGATTTCTTACACCAAATCCTTCACCCCTTACCCTTGCCGCCCCCCCCCCCCCAATACCTCCTTTGCTTGTTTGAAAAATGTTTACTAACTTCATTAATGCTTGTACCTTTTTGTCCCTAAATTACTACTACTTAGATATTATTTACCAAGACTTTCATTCACACATTCAAGTAACTAAAATACATATCAATAATTCTCTCATCTCTCCCTCTTCCTTATATGGTTCGGCCAAGGCAAGATAAAGAAGAAAAATCCATAAAAATTTCAAGATCAAGCAACTTTCAAGCTCTATTAGTGTTACTAGTTAAGGTTTTGAAATAAAAACCTCAAAGTTACTTAAGTATTTTGCTCAAAAGCTCATCAAATCTTCAAGTAAGTGTCTAAGTAAATTTTCTAATCTTTCATACTTTCATTTAACCTATTTTGATGTTCTAGTAGCAAATCATGCAAATGTACATAAGTTATATACCACTTAATACTAATTTTTGTCACTAAAATGAGTTTAATGAATTTTATGAGCAAGCTTATGAGATCCATCACTTTTGGTGAAGATTAGGAACCTATGACACCCTAAGAAGGTGTATGGTAGGCTTAGACTAGTTGTGGTATTGATTGGAAGTGTTATATACAAGCCTTGAACTAGAAAAATTGGTTTTAACAACATATAGAAAAAGTTCTGTCCATTTTTGTGAATTCTGGAAAACTCAGTAGGTCATAGGATATTTTGGCTTATATTTTTAGAAAATACACTTAAAAACGAAACCGTGGCCGCCGGAATGAACAAAAACGAGCTTACGACGAGAAAGATACGTTAATTTTAAGTTTGGCGACGAAAACTATTTTTCTGAAAATTTACGTGCTATTACACGAATTTCAACGGGTAAAATGAGGCGTTAGACGCGATCTAGACAAGCCGACTTATCAAAAATCTATTAGTTAGCTGTGAGACGAAGCCGAAGATATAAAGAACGTAGAAAACGAGCTTATAACGACCGAGATACGAGCGTTTGAAACCCGACGATTACAACATATTTTTATCAGCTTTTACTAGAAATATTTCTAAGTATAAAAACTGTTTTTGCGGGTGACCACGTTGAGAACTGTTTTTCTTATTGATCGAGACGCGTATGGACAAAATGACAATAATACGAATTCAAGACATTGTTACAAGGTTTCTAAAAACGCTGAGCTTATTTTCTAACGATCAATGTACACCATTTTGTGGCTAGTTTTGCAAGGTCACTTAGTCATTTTTATAAGTTGTGAAAAATACTAATTTATGACGAAAACTCTATATTTATCGATAGATCACCAAACGACGATCGTGGGGTATCGTTACAACGTATTTACACGAAAAGTGTTTTATAACTTAACGAGACGTCAAAAATATATTTTTCGACGATAAACGTTATTTTCAAATTTCACGAGTGGTATCGATAACATACGTATTTGCATGTGTAGCATCATTTCATGACTTACAGTAGATCATATCATTCATATTAGGTTGCGGCTAGGGATCGCGCCTCATTTCAGCATATTCACTACTGTCATTATTGCTATTGCACCAGGTGAGCTTTCATAGCCCCGTTTTCAATTGATTATTTGATTTCTAAACTCTCGGGGGAGAATACATCGCACCATTTTTTATACGGACCAAAGTATCAAATTCATTACATTGCTTAAGTTACCATCATTTCCCAGATTAAAGTCCCATTTTATTTATCATGAACCGTTAATTTAGATGTAAGCGAGAGTGAGTGAATAGATCTATTGAGGGTGACACCTCCGTTCGGGTTGGTAGCACCAACTAGTCATACGAACGCATTTCATTTGAATCATATTAGAGTGTCTGGCAAAACACTCAGTTTGGGGCATTTATTTCAGTCTAGCTTCGGGGTCATGAGCTTAAGAGCTAATGTATTATTTTTATGTGGCATTTATGTCATTCATTTTATACTTGTGGTTACCGTAGAAACCATTCATTTACATAAACCTATGAATCTCACCAACATTATTGTTGACCATTTTTAGCAATGTATTTTTAGGTAATTAAGGTATTCGCATTCATGGCTTGCATGTGGACATATCATGGAGTCGCGGTGACGACACGTCTCACTCGTATTTTATGCACTTAACTATCGTTTGATTTGTAACAAACTTATTTCCGCAAACTTAAGTTACCATTTTGGGACCTATCTTTTGTAAACTCTGAATGTTTTTGAAATCAAACGATGTACTTTTAAAACGACGCTTTAGGTCGTTCAATATAACTGTAACTGTGATGCTATGATCAGTCACGCCCTCAAGTGTTCCATACCGCTGCAAATCAGGTATTTGGAGGTGTGACAGATTGGCATCAGAGCTAAGGTTATAGCGAACTAGGTTGTCCATGATACCCTAGACTATAACCACATCATCATAGCATCTCATCATTTTAGCATAAGTGCATATTCACTATACACGCGGTTTCATACACACACTATACGAGTTGCTTATACTTATACTTATATATATTTATATTGACCTGGTTTACAGCGATATGTCTTCACCCAACCACCCTATTATCATTCCAGCAGACTCGGATATCGAGGATGCTTTTTCATCCACTAATATACCTAAATCCCTACTCTCACCTTCCTATACCTCGACATTCTCATATCACTCACCATTGTTAGATGATAACTCCCACCTATTTGAGGTATTAGCACCACCTGATCCAGACTTAGAAGAGACTACCCGGTATGGTACTGAGACTTTTGAGATTCAGGAGACTGCCCCTACCTTTCCACTATCACCATTGTCATTCCCCTTTTCCATTCCCACATATCGGGAATTAGATGACACTTTGTGGATAGTACCAAGATCACCGATTCAATAGGGACACCAGCAGATTACTCAAGAATGGTTTGGGATCTATGCTATCTCGGATATGATCGATGCACAACTCCAGACCCCACATCAGAACCTATCACAACCCCAAGATGCCGCAATCCAGGATCCAATCAGAGGAGCACTAGGGAACCTCTAGACTAGACTATTATTTTTACTAGCTTTTACTATCATCCTAGCCACGGGATGCGTGGCATAGTTCAAGGAAACTTGTAGTAATTTAGTTGTTGTACAACGAACTTACCAAGTGTTGACTCTACTATATGGATATGGTTGTGCTATGTCTGATATCGGCCTATGTGGGCCGGAATTTTCATTTTATATATTCACGCGTGTTATGATTATATTTATGATATTTTCGTGGTTGCATCTTGTTGTGATTTCACTCCATATATACATGTCATGGTTGTGTATACGTGAGTGTGATGATCCTTACTACTTATCGAGAGGATACTTCGATACACTATAAGGTGGTTAAACCTTTGTTGCTTTGTGTATGTGATATGTTGAGTTAATATGATCAAGTATGCAGAATCTACTTAATCACACTTAGAAGGTTATTTTGGTTATGGAAATGGAACAGTGATACTTGTGTATATTGAACAATGAACACCGAAAGTATAATACCAAAGGATTCAATATTATTGATAATGTTTATGATTGTTCTTGTTCTTGACAGTTAAGAATATGAAAGTTTTATCAGAGGTTCTTTTTCAACATATAAAACTTAATCACCTAAAAACATACACTCTTAGTCACGTACATATGACTAAGCTAAGATCTCCTTTTATTGTCCAAGGAGATCTTTACAATATTGTTAATTCTTGTCAAGTCTTGTCGAACTACTTGCTAGCTTATGTGAGTCAGTAACTAAGATACAACATGTATCTATGTTTACAACTTTTTCTGAGAATATAACATAATGACTGATCACATGGGGTAAGATATTATCTACCGTATATAATTGACTTTTGTATACTTATCCATCCAGTAAGCAGACTTAACATTCAAAGACCAGACTTAATCTTGACACTCACCAGAATTAATCAAGCAGACTTAACCACCAGACTTAATCTTGGAAGAGCAGACTTAACCTCATTTAACCAGCAGACTTAACTTTGTTACTCACCAGACTTAACACTAAAGCTACCAGAATTAATCCACTTAAGAGAATTTCCCGATACTTAGTCTTCAGAATATTTAATTCCTAACAATCCTCCCCTAAACATGTGACCCCTTTTCAACATGTTTCTTCTGAATTGAATTTCTGATTGTGAGGATCTTGCAAATACTTCATAGTCAGACCCTTGATCTGAACTTTTTTCTGATCTGTGAGATATAAAATATCTAACTCAGTAACTCATCTGCTTTCTGTTCTTTGACTTTAACTGTCTCACCCCAACCCGATAAGGGTAGAAGTGCTACGTTATGGTGACATATCAAAGCAAACACAAGCATATGACTTAAATAATACAAATGAATTTCAAAGGTTACAAAGGGAAAATCTGAAATACAAGGTTACAAATGAGAATTTCAATAAAATACTAAGTCTAAAATATAATCACTTCTAGTCATCTCTAATCCAGAATAGTTATAAAGGTATAGTCTTCTAAGTCCAAAGTACTCTCCACTCCTAACCCAGCTTCCAACTACAACCTGCCGCAGGAAAAGAAATGCGGCTGAGCTTAAAAAGCCCAGTGAACAGATATATATAAACGAAAGCAAAAGATAAGGAACAAATAATAAAATATGGTGCGTTGGGAAAAAGACTTAAGGTATAAATAAATGGATATCAAGAGTAAGAAAAGGTCAGCAATCTACCACGAGCCTAAAACAAATCAGATCAAATATCATAGTAACCATAGAGGTGCGACCTCTCAAATATGTGAAGGACGTGTATTGCACACATCATCAATCACCAAATCAAATCTTATCATAATATATAACAGATACATATACAAATACAGATCAAATCTAGGATGCATCCATACGCCCCTGCAAACAAATTAGTGGCCAAATATATATATATATATATATATATATATATATAATAATAATAATAATAATAATAATAATTGAGCTCATAATAAATAAGAGAAAATGGACGGTATGGAACATCACTCGACCACACTAGAGTCATGCCATTGGTGCATCAATGACACAGCCATGGAACCCCCATGACTAGGAAACAGATTTTGGCTCGGGTATCAATTGAAAGGTCAAAGGTCATATCATATCAAGGTCAAATGTCTAAGTCATCAAAGTATCAAAGGTTCATCGTCAAAGGTTCATAATCGAAGGTTCATAATCAAATGGTTCATTTAAAGAATTCTTTATCAAATGATTTTCATAAAAATGATCTTTAATAACGGTTTTCATAAAGGTAGTCTTTAAAAGTAGTTTTCATAAAAGTCTAGTAAAATTCCATATAAAAGTGGTATCGCAATGTTCATAAGCATCATTTTAAAATAGTTTTTCTCAAAACATTTCCATGATATAATCAAGAAAGGTTTTCACATCTAGTTACCAAAATCAAATGAACCTTCGAAGTATCAAGTGACTCGAATACTAATATCACAGGGTAACGAACGAATTATATCAAGTATTAATTAAAAGAATCATAAAGAACGAATGTCAAATGGATCATCATACCAACGAAGCATATTAAACGAATGAATCAAAGTACAGGGAATCATAGCAATGGCTTAAGGGAATCTTATAACGAATCAAAGATCAAGATCAAAGAGTCATGAGAATGAAAACACCCATACTGAAAAAGGGTAGAATATATGTACCTTGGACCGCAAGTGAAAACACAACTAGAACATAAAGATCGGAAGCAAACTCCATCTTCAGCGAATCTACACGAATTCATGATCGTCTTAATATTAATATTTTATTTAAATCAGATTACTTAGTTTAGCCGGCTTTCCATTTTTAGTAACTTTCCTTTTATAGCAGCTTTCCAAAAATAGTAACTTTCCAAAAAAAGTAAGTTTCCCCTTTAAGTGAGTTAACCATTTTAAGCAACTTTCTATTTTTAGCAGGTTTCCCGTATTAGTAAGTTTCCATAATTAGTAAGTTTCCATAAATGGTATCTTAGTGTTACTTTATTCTAATTAGGGTTAATAACTTAGGTTTCACAAGTTTTAGGGTTTATAATGCAAATATAACAAGTTTAGGGATTATAGTGCAATTATAGTAAGGTTAGGGTATGAAATGTAAATATCGTAAAGTTACATGGTTTCACAAGTTAAACCCTTTTAGTTTTAGAAAATAATAAGTTCAACCCTCAATAATACACAAAAATCCTTATTTAGCCCTTTTTAACTTTTATCAGCTTTTAATTATGAACAGATCACACTTTGACGAATTTTTCTACCACATCAGAACTCAAAAATAAAATCCACAAAAATTCACACTGATACTTCAATGTCTTGAGAACTCACACGAATTTTCCCAGAATTTATTAGTTAGTTTAACCCCACACGAAAATACTCCAACTCAGACTACCCAGAAAACGTATCTGCTGCAGTACCCCAAAAGTATCCACTTGGTTTACCCACCAATACCTCCAGGAAAAATCTCCAAAAATTCATGATAATACTAGGAATATAGAAGTTAAATAGTGGAAAGTTTCATGACCCAAATCCACATAGTTTTAAAATGAAAAATCGTCAAAGTGGACTGATTTCCAGACTCCCAATTTCAGATTCAACACTTAATCACACAAAAATAAAAAACATGACCAAATCAACTCGAAATCACTCCAATCCAATTGGAGAAATTAACTAAGACATAAAACTAAGTTTTCATGAAAAGAAACCGAATCAAACCATTCTATATCATGACCAAGACTTGCTCACAAAACCGGTATTGCTACTGTCCAGATTTTAGTGTTTCCAATTTGACCATTATAACGATTATTAACGCACCCAAACACATCCACGACCCTCATAATTCATACAACATAAATTTTAATGTCATATTAACATGTTCTAACAATCCCACATAAAATCACCCATGAATTCCATCCAAAACCCTAGCCTTAATTCATGATTTTATGCGACAATTTATGATTTTATGTGAACCTTTCTTCGTATCCATGCTTAATGTTTTAAGCCGATTTGTTTAGGTGTCCGAGTATCATGTTTCATATGATTATAAGATCAAAAGAAAAACAATGGATCAAAGATTGATACGGTTTACCCTCTTGATGATCAAGTCAAACGAAACAAGAATCAATCGCCAAGAACACCACACGAAATTCAATCTCCTTCGAGCTAGAACGACCCACGATCACTCCAACGTACAAACACCACGAATTCCTTGCTTGCCTTGCCTTTGGATCGAATGGGAGGAGTAAAAAGGAGGGGCGGCCGAATTTTGTAGTTTTAGGGTTTTGGCGTTTTTTTTTTTTTTGAGTGCCGTGAATAATTTTGGGGAGGAAGAGGAATACCGGTCCTTGTTACCCTTGTGGGTTTCGAATTGGGCCAAGAGGATTATGGGCTTAAGTAACATAGGTCTTGGGTTGGGTTGTTGTAGCATAACAAAAGATATACGGCCCGAAACTAAATTCATGCAATGTAATTGGTGCCTCGTATTTATTTTATGTTTTAGAAATATTTTGGATTTCAAATATGTTCAAAAATTCCATGATGATGTTTTGTTCTAATTATTTGGATTAACGGTAAGTTCGTTTAGTTACTTTCAGTTTTATAAATAATCGTATCCCTAACTTAGGAAAATTTCAAATCAGACGTAAAATTAGGTATTCAGAATTTAGGCTTTTACATTAACAATATCAATACACATCTTCAGGCTTCAAACATAACCTAAAAGATGGTGCAATTTCCTTGGATGGAGGAATTATAAGAGGCAATGGTGCTGTGTATCTTGGATGCTTGTTTCAACAAGTGAAATCATCTATCAGCATGCCTTTGCAAGTGATGAACAAACGTAGTGAACTGAAATTGAAACTTTTCTTTGTTTGACCTAGATAGAACTTTCTCCTTTTGAATGCTTCATCCCTTCTGAATATACATAATACTCCAGAATCTTGTTCATGAAGAAGAGATTATCAGCTCTGTTCTTGTCATTTTCAACCTCTATGTCATCATCTTGTATGCTCTTGTCTTTTCCTCCCTTTCATTGGTTAATCTTCCTTCTTTGGGTTTATTTCCTCCCCTGAGATGCAAATAACATTTCCTTGCCTGTTTAGAAGATCTCTCACAATGTACCAAAATATTTCTCTCCCCATCATCTGAGCTATCAATTAGAACTTGTTATCAGACAATGTTGTACATGAAGCCATCAATTCCTTAAGAGTTTAATTTGCTGCCCTCATCACTTCTAGGTGTGTTAACTCCTATGAGAGGTGATTCATGGGGCATTGACTCATTATCCATCAATGGATGGTTTTACTGAGTCCTTTTGAAAATCCTTTTTAAGAAACTTTTGACTTAGCAGTATGTTCATGCTTTTATTATTAAAACTCATACTGCTTTCAACCATTTTGAAGGGATTAAGTATGTAACAGACACTTAATCAAGAGTTTGGTTTAAAGCAACTTCTGGTTGTGTGAGAACCAATGTTTTCAGTTATAAATAACTGCTTGTGTAAAGATAAACCTATTCAAAAGGCTTTCTTGACTGGGTTTCCAGCTCATAGCAATTGTTGCCTCTAACACAAGTGTTAGATTCACTTTTACTAGCTGTTCTTTCTATCAGATGTCCTTTGACTAGCTCATTATACTTAAAAGTATAAAATGATAGAAAGTGAGTTGTATCAGTTACTTTCTGATCAACCAAGTCATCAATTCAATGTGAAACATCATAATCAAGCTTCAAGAAAGAAGTTTTAAGGAGGTTTGAAATTCCCAAACTCTTTCTATCATAAACCTATTATGTCAGCAACTGATATTATCATTCTGCTGCTTCCATTTCACTTGAAACATCCTCTGTGTTTATTTGTTCATACCTGAAATTGTTAGTCTAAAACCAAAAGAACAATGTACAAAGTACTTGTCTTGTATTAGAATAATCATAGGACTAACTGTATGAATAACACAATTTAAATTTGTACTAGCAGCACAAACTTTTGTAATAGCAGCATTAACTTATAAAGTTAGCAGTACAAACAAAAAATTTATATACAAAAACACATTAGATTGAAAAATTCAAAGATTAAGCATTCCAATACTTGCTACCAAGTACTGAAACCTTCCAACTTCAAAAGCTTTTGTTAGCAGATCTGCAAAGTTGTGTTCTGAAGCAATTTTAAGAACTTGAATTAATCTTTTCTCATTGCAGTCTCTTATAAAGTGATGTCTAATTTCAATGTGTTTTTTTTAGAATGTTGTACTGGATTTTTAATTATGCAAATTGTACTACTATTATCAATATGAATGACAGTGTTCATAAAATTGTACCCATAGTCAAGAAGTTGGTTTTGAAGCCATAGGACTTGAGCATAGCAACTTGCAGCAGCTACATATTCAGCTTCAGTTGTTGAAGTAGCCACAATTGTTTGCTTCTTACACTGCCATGAGATAAGTCTACACCCAAGGAATTGACTTCCTCCAGTTGTTGACTTTCTGTCCAAGCTAGCACCAGCATAATCACTATCCGAAAATGCTACCAAGTCAAAAGGTGACTCTCTAGAATACCATAGTCCGAACCTAGGTTGACCCTTGAGATATATAAAAATTCTCTTGACTCCTGTTAAATGAGAAACCTTTGGAGTTACTTGAAATCTTGCACAAGCACAAACAGAGAACATGATATCAGGTCTTGATGATGTAAGATACATCAAAGATCCTATCATAGATCTGTATGTGTGTACATCCACATTTTCTCCATCTAAGTCTTTAAGAAGTGGCTTCTCAGAGTCCATTGGTGTGCTTGCCATTTTTGAATCAGCAAAGTTGAACTTCCTTAGAATCTCAGCAACATATTTATCTTGACTAATAAATATGCCTTCATATGACTGTTTAACTTGCAAACCCAAAAAGAATGTAAGTTCCCCCATGGAACTCATCTGAAACTTATCATGCATAAGCTTCTCAAACTCCAAACACATCTCCTTCCTGGTAGACCCAAAGATAATGTCATCCACATACACCTGCACTAACAGAAGATCCTTTTTGTGCTGTTTGATGAAAAGTGTCTGATCAATCTTTCCTCTTTGAAATCCATTCTCTTTTAAATAGGAAGCCAGTGTTTCATACCAAGCTCTTGGTGCCTGATGCAGGCCATATAGAGCTTTTACAACTTTGTACACCTTGTCTGGATGGTCAGGATCAATGAAACCAGGAGGTTGTGAGACATAAACCTCTTCTTCAATAGTACCATATAAAAATGCACTCTTGACATCCATTTGATAAACTGTGAAGCCTAAAAATGAAGCATAAGCTAAGAAAAGCCTAATTGCCTCAAGTCTTGCTACTGGAGTAAAAACTTCATTATAGTCTATACCTTCTTGTTGTGTGTACCCTTGGGCTACTAATCTAGCCTTATTTCTAATCACTATTCCCCTTTCATCCCTTTTATTCTTGAAAACCCATCTAGTGCCAATTACCTTTGCATCCTTAGGTAAATCAACTAGCACCCATACCTTCTGAATCTTGAACTGAAAAAGCTCCTCTTGCATAGCTTCCACCCAGCTTGAATCATCTAAGGCTTTCAGAATGTTCTTTGGTTCATCTTGTGAGAGAAAACATACAAACAAGCAAGAGTTTGAAAACTCATGCTGTTTTGAAGCATAAAGGGCATCAAAAAGCCCTTGTTGGTCTGAATACATCAGTTGTTGTCTTGTCTTCACCCCTGATTGTACATCTCCAATCACATTTTCTATGGAGTGGACTTTGTGAATCCTTGTATGTGGTGTAGAAGGAACTGGATAATCAGGTGGGATATTGCTCAAATCCACCTCATCTTCTGTTAATTCTGCTTCTTTTGTTAATTCTGCTTCTTCAGATAAGTTTGGTTCAGCAGTTAATTCTGGTTCTTCAGTTAAGTCTGTTTCACCAGCATTATCAACAGTAGAACTATTTTCTTGATCATTTGTTCCATCTTCCTTGTGTTCATCTTCAACATCTTCTTTAGCTTTACCAGAAGAAGATTCACCATTTGTTGAAGTTGAATCCACACTTGTACTTGACCATATTGGGATCATCATATAATCTTGATTTGTCTCCTTTTCTAACCTTGCCTCATCTGAAGTTTCATTAGCTTTTGAACCTGAAAATTCATTAGTTGCTACAGCAATAGGCACATAATTCATTGAATGGGTTAGATTCTCAAGATCAAATAGCCATTTCGGTCCTTGACCTTCTACATTGGATTTATGCTCTAAAAATTCCACATGTAGGTTTTCCTCTACTTTCTTGGTTCTTAAGTTGTATACTCTAAATGCTTTACTATTGAGAGAATATCCAACTAAGAATCCTTCATCTGCTTTTCCATCAAACTTTCCAAGATGGTCTAAGGTATTCAGAATTGTCACATGACATCCAAAAGATCTAAGAAATCCTATTGCAGGAGTTCTACCTCTAAAAAGTTCATATGATGTCTTATTGTGAGGCTTAACAACTAAAACTCTACTCTGGACAGAGCAAGCAGTGTTGACTGCTTCAGCCCAAAAAGTTATAGGTAGCTTAGAGTCAGCTAACATAGTTCTAGCAGCTTCTATTAGTGTTCTATTTTTCCTTTCAGCAACTCCATTCTGTTGTGGAGTTCTAGCAACACTAAATTCTCTCCTAATACCTTTTTCTTTGCAGAAGTCATCCATAACTCTATTTTTGAATTCTGTCCCATTATCACATCTAATGACTTTTACTCTTTTGCTTACTAGGTTTTCTATCTCTGTAATGAAAGTCTTAAGGATGCTAGGTGTCTCATCCTTAGTAGCTAAAAAGAAAACCCATGTAAATCTTCTATATTCATCAGTAATAACTAGACAATATCTCTTATGTTGCATACTTCTAACATTTGTAGGACCAAATAAGACCATATAGAGCATAAACAATGATTGATTGATAGAGTTAAAAATATTGGGCTTACAAGTGGCTTTGTATTGTTTGCCTTTAAGACAAGCAATGCATGTTTGATCATTTTCAAATCGTTTTTGAGGTAAACCTCTTATCAAACCATTCTTAACAATCTGATTTATGGTTTTGAAATTAATATGACCAAGCCTCCTATGCCATAACATTGATTCATCCAATGTGACCTTTGCTACAAGACAAGTTAAAGCCTCTTTAGGAACAATGTTCTTCATATCAACACTGTACATATTGCCCTTTCTAGGAATTTTAAGAAGTACTTGACTTTCATCAGGCATCTTAAAATCAGGAGAAAGCACAAGACATTCAGTGTCACAGAAAAGAACTTTGTTCTTTTTATCACACATTTATGAGACACTAAAAAGATTATAATTTAACTCTTGTACATAGTACACATCTTCAAAATCTAAATTTCCAGTTTTAATTGTACCTTTACCGGAAATTTTGCCACCAACACCTCCTCCAAAGGTAACATAGCCTCCATCTATTGATTGAAAATCTGAGAGATAAGACTTGTTGCCTGTCATGTGCCTTGAACATCCACTATCTGAGTATCCTTGATCCTCTTGTTTATCAATTGAATGTTCCTGCACAGTAATAAGGAGTATTAGTTTCCTTTGGGGACCCAAGCCATTACTGACTTGGATCTGCCTCTTGCATCAATGAAATTTAATCTCTTAAGAACAGTTGATGCAACATTGGATTTAAGAATCCAACATGCTGAGGCCTTAACAGCATTTGCCCTATTTTTCCAAGCAGCAGAATTAACTACTTGCCTAACAGAATTAACTGCTGGCTTTGCAGTTGTACCCTTAATTTTCCAAACTTGTTTTTGGACCACTGCTTTTGATTGAATGGGCCTTCTAGCAGTTTTTAATGCATATTTGAATGTTGATTTTGCATTTTTAACTGCTGGTTTTGGGTAAACAGACTTAAATGGTCTAGCAGACTTAACTTGTTTTAAGCCAGACTTAATTGAAACTATTTTAGGTTTTATTCTATTAAAATTAGAACTAGAGTGAAAGTGAGTTTGAAGAGTTTGCCTTTTGAAATTCACCCTATTGTTTTCATACCCAGATACCCATTGGTTGCAAAAAGCTGTAAGATGGTCAAAACTTCCACATGTGAAACAAGCTTTATTATAAAATCCAAAGTCATCACTGTTTTGGTGAGACTTAAGGTTGTCCCAATTTCTATGGTCACCTCTGGGCTTGTTTGTGGATCTATATTGTTCACAATATCTAACTGGTTGCCTAACATGTTTTACATTGGACTTAGGCGTATCAGTATTGTGTTTGACTATCTTAGGAACACTTGTTCCTGCTTTCTTAACCACTTCAGGTTTAGACATAACCTGTTCATCTTCATCATCATCAGATACCCAGTCTTTAATGACTACACTATCTGATCTTCTATCAGAGGACACCTTGTCCTCAGAAAGTGTAGTTTTACTGAAACTTTCACTAACTTTCTTAGGCTCATCAACAACTACATTGGTTTTTGGTTGTACACCATATTGTAACTTTGGTAGTTGAAATTCAGGTAAGCCTGAGTGTTCTAGGTCAATCCCTGGGGGTTTAGGGATACCTCTGTATGGAGGTGGGACACTATTATATCCTACTCCTGACTTAGCTCTATTGATCACTTGACATTCTATCATGTTGGTTACACCTCTAGAAGCATGTTCAAGTGTTTGTGTAGTCAAGTGAATGTTTTCATTCTCCTTTTTGACCCTATCAAAAGCCTCTCTTAAAAGCTTAATTTTAGCATCTCTAAAGAATATGTCCTGTTTAAGGAGAGCTTTGTCATCAGAAAAAGCATGTTCATTTTCTTTGTAGTATAGGATCTGCTTTTCTACTGATTCTAAACCACACTTATAATTTATATAGTTTTGATGAGTTTTGCTTAGCTCTTTCTGTGGAAACCGTAGAGGGGGGGTGAATACGTTTCCATTAAAAATCTTAAAACTTTTTGTATCAAACTCCCGATCAAGTGTGACGTAATATGAAAAGTGTTAACTATGGTCATTTAACACTTAGAGATGAATGTAGTAAACTACAACACAAGCACAATCAAGCCATGACACATACTTAATCAATATAACATAAGCAACTAGTCACACAAGCATAAACTTCATGCAAATATAAGTATAAAGCGATAAAGAATGAAATGAAAGTAAAGAGATAAGTAAGAAGGCGCAAACCAGACACGGTGATTTATAGTGGTTCGGTCACGAAGCTCCTCTTCGCCCTACTCCACTCCCCGAGTACCCAACTCGAGAGTTACTTCACTAATCAACAAACTCCATTCAGGCGGAGAAAACCATACACGTCGCTTAACTTGTTTTTTGAAACTAAGCTAGATGTCGAGTGCTAATCTTAGCTAGCACCAATCTACCACGATCTACCCGATCTACACCTTACACGTCGCTTATCCTATTTCTGACACTAAGCTAGATGTCGAGTGCTAATCTTAGCTAGCACCAATCTACCACGATCTACCCGATATACCCTTGATCCACATGATTAATCACACAAGCCCAATAGCTTCAAGAGATCTTCACTATCTCTTAAGATCACAATGATCTTGACTCACTCTCTCACAAAAGAAAAATAATCTTGATGTATGCTATGATACAATCAAGAGTGTAACCAATGTTACAAGACCTAACAACTACAACTCTTGTATCTTCTTGGATACTTTGAGTTCTTCTCTTGCAAATGAAGAGGAATGATAACACTTTGTATCTACTTGGATACTTTGTGTTCTTCTCTTGCTAATCAAGAGGGATGACAACACTTTGTATCTACATGGATACTTTGTGTTCTTCTCTTGCTAATCAAGAGGGATGACAACACCTTGTATATACTTGGATACTTTGTGTTCTTCTCTTGCTAATCAAGAGGAATGAAGAGGATCACTTGAATGGAGGATTGAATCACTCTTAAACAAACTAAGACTCTCCAAATGATCAAAGAAAGTCATCTAAGTGAGGAGGGATTAGACCAGAGAAAAAGGACTGGAAAAATCAAGTTAGAAGTGTGAAATGGTCCACTATTTATAGGCAAAGAAAAATCTAGCCGTTACGTACGGACGGCTCCGTTAAATACCCGACGGCTCCGTTAAATTTAACGGAGCCGTCCCTATTTAAAGGTGCCGTGGACGCTCCTTCGTTTGTCTTTAGTGGGGAAGGTTTATTTGGGAAAGTTAGGAGCTGTTTTGGGGGGAAATTTGACTGTTGGGATTTTCAAACATATTTTTCAAAATAAAACATTTCTTTTTAATTCAAAAATAATTTGTGAAATATATTTTTGAAAAAATGTTTTTTCACTTTAAAAATGTGAAGTTTAGAAAAATAAAATCCTTTGATCATTTGTCAAGTAGTAGATTTGTTTGTCCATACCTTGAGTGATTTATGTCGGGATGGAAATCTACGACTTCGTTGAAGAATACTTGAGACGTCGAGAGGTGTTGATGTAAGTATGCATTGATGATTTGTGTTTACAAGTAACTTTTACATTTTACGTTATGTATTACAAGTTACATGTTTGTCATTATTAAAACCGAAAAAACCGTTTAGTTTAAATATCATAATATTTGTACTAACAATCTCCCCCTTTTTGATGATGACAAATATGTAAACCGTAAGACATAGTAAAATGTAAAAGTTACCTGTTCACACTCCCCTTCTCCCCCTTTTGTCGAATCAAAAAGGTAGTTGCCTTGAGCGCTCCCTTTGATTTACTCCTTACTCCCCCTTATAACACTACTATCCTTTCTCCCAAAAAAAGGCGAGTTTGCATCATCCCAGTGAAGCCTTCTATCACCACTTGTAAAGACGACTCCATGCTATGTAATCAAATACTCCCGAGCTCCCCCTAGCTCAATGCTCTCCTATGGTAACTTAATCCCCTTGTTTATTTACCTTAGTATCTAGTGGATCCATGGATCAAATTCATACAAAGGCTTTTCCTACATCAAGGGTTAGCTTCGTGCAGCATAATATATAACAGTATAGGAGCAACATTATAGGGATAGAATACACATAGCAAGACATGCATGGGTTAAACTATGTTAACACGTATGTGTCACAACCCGACCTAAAACCTAAGGTGTAACTATTCACTCAATCACACTAATCAAGAACGAGATTCGTTCATTGACTGACGCACTAAATGACTTATTCCAAGTTGTCATTGGGAAGGAAAGTTCTAACAAACCTTTTGAACAACATAATCATCTACCTAAGATGATTGATGTTAAGGATAGTTTGTTGATAAGACATACTCTAAATGATTACTATTATGACAAGTCGTGCCATAAAGTAGACTCGATAGAGGTTATACCTAAATGATTCCATAAGGTGGGAGAGTGTTGGTTGTGGTGACAACAAGGACAACTTGGGTTATGTGGTTGTAGGGGATAGATAATGGGATGACCCATTAGTGGTTGTGGTGTTGGTGTCAAGTCCAAAGAGGTTTGATGGTGATAGGGTTAGTGTGATAGCTAAAGGTTGTGGTGGACTTGGTGGAGGTAAGGGTGTAGGAATCCTAAAGGTGGAGGATGATGATGATGTGGTTGGAGATGTTGGTTTTGCCCTTTGAGGAAAGGTGGGAAAGGATGGTTTAGGTTAATATATCGTTTGCACTGACAATGAGATGCATGATATATTTCAAAAGGGAAAAAGAAAAGGTGTATGTGATCCTAACAGGATTGTTGGTGGATATCTCTAACGGGGTTGAGGTAACGAGGTTCTAGGTTTCTAGTTTGGATGATCCTAGTTGTGTGTTAGAGATAGTTTGGTGCATGAAAGGTTTTGGGTGATTGTGAGGGTTGAAGGTTGTTTAACTAACTATCACTTATCCAAAGTGAGGAGTAGTTGTAAGGTTTGAGTGTGATGATTGATGAGTTGACGGTTGTAAGGTTTGAGTGTGATGATCTATGGGTTGAAGGTTCTTAGACTAACTATCACCGTCAAGAGTGAAGTGTAGCTAATAGGTTTGAGTGGGATTGATATAAGGGTTCAAGGTTGTAAGGTTTGAGTGTGATGATCTATGGGTTGAAGGTTCTTAGACTAACTATCACTGTCAAGAGTGAAGTGTAGCTAAAAGGTTTGAATGTGAGATGCAAGATAAGCTTGCAATGGTGAGGCCTTATATAGGCAAGAGTTGTGGGATTCGAACTAAAGTTGGTGTTAGAGTTCTATGATGTAGTGAGGGAATCCTAGGGTGTATGTGAGTTTGCAAAAATTTGCAGGTTTGAGGTTAGGGATGCAGGGATCTAAAGGAAACAGTGAAAATTCGTCAAACATAGTCACGGTACCACTAAATACCACACGGTACCATTAAATTTAACGGTACCGTGGCATATTTAACGGTACCGGGACCTGGAAGTCACGAATTTTCCTATACAGCCTAGTTCTGGGCAGCTAAAGGGAAGTTTCCTAGGGAATAAGAACCACATTTGTGTGTTCTTGAGAGTGTTTGGTGAAAAACTATATGAGTGTGTTTTCGCTCCCCCTTAATCTATGACCATCCGGGCAAGATGTAAAAGATAAAGAGGAAAACAAACGTTGACCGAAGCGATGAGCTTAGTAACGTCATGAAAAGTAGTGGATAGCATACAATAAACTTCACCTTTGAAGTCACGTAGCTCTTCTCAATCATTGTGAATATTCATAGAATATTTATGTGATGAGGCATGTGATTACTTAGAGATATCCTAAGGGTTAAGAAGATAAAATCTTCAGGGTTGTGAGGTAGGTGATAAGGTTATAGGGTTATCTAAGTTGATGAAGGAGCGTTATCTCAACGTATCCTAATGGTTCTTCGTTTGAAGTGTGTGTAAGATGAGTGGGATGCGGAAGCATTGGTAGTGTTTAGTACCATGTGGAAGTGAAAGGGAAGAAGGCTTAGGAATCAGAAGATAGATACAATCTGTTCTGATAGGATACGGTTCTGGTTCAAGACTACATCGAGTGTGTTTCGATAGTGGTTTTGAAACAGTGAGAATAAACTGTCTCAGTAGACAACGGTCCGACAGTACCGTTAAAATTAACGATACTGTCCCCTACTAAAGAGTACCGTGACCTGCTGAGGTCAGTTTTGACCCAGAATTAGATTTCTGACTAAGAAATTTCACATATGTTGTGATTTTTCTGGACCTTAGATTAAAAGAATTTACACCGAATAAATTCCTTTATGAATGAATCCACCGGGATTCGATGAACGTTTGTCGAGAACGAGAAATGACATTTAATTGCATTTCGCAAATTAAATAAACTTTAAATACTTCAGATGAAATATTTAAGTTGTCATTGGAGTTTAAGAGGATTTTACGAATAAATCTTCGCTTTCGACACGAGGAGAGAATTTATACCTAATAAATTCTTTGACCGGTACTGGACGAGAAGAAATGACTTTTATATTTCCGAGGAAATACATAGGTAGTCATTAGAGCGATGTGAAAGATGACTTAATATTTCCAGTGAAATATTTAAAAAGTCATCAGACGAGACACAGGATATGACTTGACATTTCCAGTGAAATATCTAACAGTCATGGGACGAGATCGAGGGAATGACTTGATATTTCCAGTGAAATATCTAAAAGTCATGACACGAAATAGAATAGATGATCTCAATATTTCCATTGAAATATTCAAGAGATCATGCAAGGAACGTGAGGGATGACTTAATATTTCCAGTGAAATATTTAGATAGTCATGAGAGGGATTTAAAGAATGACTCAATATTTCCAGTGAAATATTTAAAGAGTCATGAGACGAGACGCACGAGATGACTACAATATTTCCAGTGAAATATTCAAGTAGTCATAAGAGGGGTACAAGGGATGACTTTAATATTTCCAGTGAAATATTTAAATAGTCAAAAGATTTATGGAAAATGTTCCATCATTCCTAGACCTAGACGGAGATGGTTAAGGGATTCTCGGTTGAGTGGTTTGGTTGATTTACGGATTTCGATGTGCTTTGCACGTGAGTGTTTCGCGGGGTTTTGAAAGATGTAAAGCTAGGCCTATGGTGCTGGTTCGCAGCAGGGTTTGGGATCTTAAGACGTGTATATTCACACGAGGATGAAAGGAACTACTAATCACTTATATAGCAACTCGTGAGTCCTTTGTCACCCGAGGGTTGATGTTAGCTTTTAGCTTTGGGATGAGTGTTTTAACATACGTTGTTAAAAGGCTTGAGTATGATGTTTCGGATATGACATTTAACAATTGCGATCGCAAGTTAAACTTACTTGAATATTTCGGACAAAATATTTAAGTTGTCAATCCTACTCCGAGTTCTACTAGGTTTGTATCTAACCTTCCCATGACAAACGGGTGTATTACTTGGAAGAAGGCGAAGTGATGACTGGGGAATTAGGACAACTTCGCGACTACTCTAACTTATAGGTTTTGACACTAGTGTATGACTCAATATGACTCAATTAACCATACTTTGAAAGTCGGTTAAGAAAATGACATGTCTTACACAACTCCTAACAAAGGCAAGCGAAATCTTTTAATTTCGTGTTTGAGATTTAAAGGTTATTTGATGGAGATGGTGTATTTTATGATCTCTTGGACAACATCTTTGTTTGTTGAGTTGTTACATGTTATTTTAACATGATTTGGTTTTCTAGAACCAAGAGACACTCTAATGTGATATAATGTAGAATCTACTACATCGTGTGTGTTTCAAAAATGCTCATTTGCATATATTGTGAAAGAAACTAGTGAAGGTTACATACCTTAATAGATCTTGTGAGCATTATATTAAAAATGAGACATATTGTATATTTCAACAAATATGCTTTTCTAAGAGGAAACTTATCACTCTTACGAATGCTTTGTGAAACAAGTATTTTAGTGTATGACCAATTTTACTTACTTATTCAATGACACATGTTGTATTAGGTTATTATTCAACTCTAATATCCTATATTTGTTAACAGGATGCAATGTATTCTCATGTAACATAACCATTCATGTTACAAAGGGAATAAGATGCATATGATATAAGTTATCTTTTGTCAATCTTTTGATAAGAGAAGTACATGTGATATTCTCAAAGATTGATGACTTACATAATAGTTAATAACATATTAAGTGTGACATTTTTACAAGACATGTGACTTTGAGTGTTGAATTGTTCATGAGCAAATTTTACATAAGTTGTTTGTTTGCTCGTGTTTGGTTTTTCGGAAATGACACATTTACTTATTGCATTGCAATGTAAATTACTTGTATATTTCGGATGAAACATCCAAGTTGTCAATCCTACTTAGTTGTGTATTTTATGCATCTTTTAAACATATTAGTTTAAAGTTTGGAACACAACCATTGGACAAGAAGACTCAATATGGCATCGTCAACACAAGTGTGAGTTATGATCCGATGAATATTATTTTCGTCTTGGTAGAACGTCATTATTTTCACAACAATCGAATGTGATTGAGTATGTAGATTCAAGATAATACTTTTCATCATATTTTGATGTTATCTTGAAGCTAGACACATAATGACTCCAATTTCATGTCCACACTCAAAAACTTGTCAATTAGATTCGATAATGATATCAATCATAATTTGAATAATGAATTGATATGTACTCGAGATCTTTCTTGACCCTCACAATCACTCCTTTTTAAAAAGAAATAAAAATTTTAGGAGTGTGTTCCATTTATTCTAACACTAGTTGTATGTGTGAGGTTAATGACATATTAAGTTACTACTTTGATATTGTCATTTATTTTTATTTGAGAAAAACTATTTATATTATTGAGTATAATATTCTTAGTTTTTCGACACCTCATTTGTATAAAAGTAATTATCTTAACTATTTTTATACAACATACGTAAAATACTAAATGTTTAAAACATTTTGTATGTGTGTTAGATCAATGCAAGTTTAATACATTTTCCTTTACTTAAGTACTAATGTATTAAAATGACCTTTTATCATGTTTAGACAACCCATGGTCAAACAAGACAAAATGATGTAATGTTTTAAAGATCATGTTACGGATTTTATGAAATTGTTAAGTATTTTGGGGTGATGTACTTTTTACATTTAAATCTTTGGAAAAATAATTGTGTAAGACAACATCTTTCGACACACATGATCTACCAACTTAGTTTCTATTCCTAGGAAAGTTACTAAACCATTTTAAGAACTTGCAACAAATGCAAGCCAAATGGTTGATGCCTATATGCAATGCAAACTAATTACTTAATATAGTGCAAGTGATTTAGCATGAGCCTTATAAATGCATAAACTGGAAAACTATAATAAGCAAATAGCAATTTAGCTTAACACACAGAAATACTTATCGTCATTTTGTGTATTAGGTATAACAATGTATACTAAGCTTGATTTCATTTAAAAATGAATTATTTTCCACCCCATTCAAAAAATTTGATCAAGTTCAGCACCCTGAAATCATGAATGCATCAACGTGTGATGTTCACTTTGTGATTTGACAAAAAATTTGTGCAATCGGTATGACCGGAAAAGACTTTCTGTTACGAATTAAAGACATTCGTAAATTTTACTTTACAATCACTTTCTAAAAATATTTTTAAGTGAAAGTAGACTCAATTACGTTTAAAACGATAGGTGGCACGACTCCTACGGACTTACGGTTGATTTTATACGAATTTTTGAAAATTACCGAATTCTGAAAAATAGACGGACGGCTCCGTTAAATTTAGCGGTACCGTCCATATTTAATGGAGCCGTCTGTTGTATTTAACGGTGCCGTACGTGTCACTTCAGTTTTTGAACAGAACCAACTTTTATCAATTAAAAAAAATTCAAGCTAGTATGACAACATATACTTAACAACAAAACTTGTAAGTATTATGCAACTAAATACTTTTCATATTTTTATCACCTTCATGGGTAATTTGATACATGGATCGTACTCAATTTTGAAAACCATTTGTTTTAAAAATTTGAGCGACGTGGCTCAGGTACCAATTGTGGAAACCGTAGAGGGGGGGTGAATACGTTTCCATTAAAAATCTTAAAACTTTTTTGTATCAAACTCCCGATCAAGTGTGACGTAATATGAAAAGTGTTAACTATGGTCATTTAACACTTAGAGATGAATGTAGTAAACTACAACACAAGCACAATCAAGCCATGACACATACTTAATCAATATAACATAAGCAACTAGTCACACAAGCATAAACTTCATGCAAATATAAGTATAAAGCGATAAAGAATGAAATGAAAGTAAAGAGATAAGTAAGAAGGCGCAAACCAGACACGGTGATTTATAGTGGTTCGGTCACGAAGCTCCTCTTCGCCCTACTCCACTCCCCGAGTACCCAACTCGAGAGTTACTTCACTAATCAACAAACTCCATTCAGGCGGAGAAAACCATACACGTCGCTTAACTTGTTTTCCGACACTAAGCTAGATGTCGAGTGCTAATCTTAGCTAGCACCAATCTACCACGATCTACCCGATCTACACCTTACACGTCGCTTATCCTATTTCCGACACTAAGCTAGATGTCGAGTGCTAATATTAGCTAGCACCAATCTACCACGATCTACCCGATCTACCCTTGATTCACATGATCAATCACACAAGCCCAATGGCTTCAAGAGATCTTCACTATCTCTTAAGATCACAATGATCTTGACTCACTCTCTCACAAAAGAAAAATAATCTTGATGTATGCTATGATACAATCAAGAGTGTAACCAATGTTACAAGACCTAACAACTACAACTCTTGTATCTTCTTGGATACTTTGAGTTCTTCTCTTGCAAATGAAGAGGAATGATAACACTTTGTATCTACTTGGATACTTTGTGTTCTTCTCTTGCTAATCAAGAGGGATGACAACACTTTGTATCTACTTGGATACTTTGTGTTCTTCTCTTGCTAATCAAGAGGGATGACAACACCTTGTATCTACTTGGATACTTTGTGTTCTTCTCTTGCTAATCAAGAGGAATGAAGATGATCACTTGAATGGAGGATTGGATCACTCTTAAACAAACTAAGACTCTCCAAATGATCAAAGAAAGTCATCTAAGTGAGGAGGGATTAGACCAGAGAAAAAGGACTGGAAAAATCAAGTTGGAAGTGTGAAATGGTCCACTATTTGTAGGCAAAGAAAAATCTAGCCGTTACGTACGGACGGCTCCGTTAAATACCCGACGGCTCCGTTAAATTTAACGGAGCCGTCCCTATTTAAAGGTGCCGTGGATGCTCCTTCGTTTGTCTTTAGTGGGGAAGGTTTATTTGGGAAAGTTAGGAGCTGTTTCGGGGGGAAATTTGACTGTTGGGATTTTCAAACATATTTTTCAAAATAAAACATTTCTTTTTTATTCAAAAATAATTTGTGAAATATATTTTTGAAAAAATGTTTTTTCACTTTAAAAATGTGAAGTTTAGAAAAATAAAATCCTTTGATCATTTGTCAAGTAGTAGATTTGTTTGTCCATACCTTGAGTGATTTATGTCGGGATGGAAATCTACGACTTCGTTGAAGCATACTTGAGACGTCGGGAGGTGTTGATGTAAGTATGCATTGATGATTTGTGTTTACAAGTAACTTTTACATTTTACGTTATGTATTACAAGTTACATGTTTGTCATTATTAAAACCGAAGAAACCGTTTAGTTTAAATATCATAATATTTGTACTAACACTTTCTTTTGTTCATCATAATGTTTGATTAAAGTTTGTAATTCTTTAAGAGCAGTGCAAGCATTATAACAAACTTTATGATTTTGTACCTCAGTAGAGAAAGCCATGAGTGCCATCTGTGAAGAATCTTCTTATTCATCAGCCATTAAACTCCAATCAAAACCTAGCCCATCAATAGCTACCATAGCTTTTGAGTTTGGCTCAGAAACCTCCCTTGTTTTGGATGTACTTCCAAAACCTTTGTTCTTGATATCTTGCTGCCTTGGCCTTCTTCATTCTCTTGAGAAGTGCCCCATCATGTGGCAGTTATAGCACTCTATCTTTGACTTGTCAAAACCAACAATATCAGTGTTGCTGATTAAGAGCTTCTTCCCCGTCCTTTGATAGAACTTCTTGGCTCTCATGCTTAGAAGAGAAATTTGCCATTTTAGGTCCATTTCCTCCAGATCATCATCATTGATCTCTTGGAGGTCTTCATAAGTGAGCATGGACCCATCATTTCGACTTGTGAGAAATGCACAACAAGTCTTCTCATCCAAAATACCCATGGTACTGCTTGATGAACTAGCAGCACCAACACCATCAAGAACTTTCACCTCTTCACTTGATTTTGAGGTACTAGGAGTTGACATAAATGCCATGTTCCCAGTATTAGAACTAGTACCTCCACTTCTCTTCAAATCCTGCTTCACAATCTTAAAGTTGCTATACAAATCTATCAGTTCCATTGTATCAAGGTCTGGCTTGTTCTTCCAGACAACAACATGTATAGCCCACTCTTCTGGTAAGCTTCTCAGAAATTTTGAGTTCAAATCTTCTTGAGGTATTTCAACACCAAGAATAGCAAGTTGGCTCACAATATTTTGAAGCCTATTAAACATATGATCAAGAGATTCATTGTTTGTAGAGGAGAAGTTTTCAAACTGCTGCTTGAGCAGTGTCTTGTGGGTTTTCTTGGTGGCTTCATTTCCACCATATCTGGCAACAATAGCTTCAAATAATGACTTGGCATCTTTGAACATGCTGAAGTTTAAAAGTTGATCATTGGGAATGGTCATCATCAGCATGCTTCTTGCCTTTAAGTCATTTTTCTTCTTTATTCTATCTTCTGCAGATGTTGGGTGTGTATGCAGAGTTGTCACCACTTTGCCGTCCACTGTTGATGAAGTGGTGGTAGGCTGGTAAGAGTTTCCATCTTCAATAATTTCCCAAAGTGCATAGTCTTGCACTTAGAAATATTTCTCTATTCTCAGCCTCCACATCTCAAACTTATTCTGTTTGAGCATGGGCAGTTTTGCAGCAACATTTGTCTGAATAGATTCAACGTCCATTTCTTCTTCTTCTTCTTCTAAATCAACTATATCAGCCTTTCTCTGATACCAATTGAGAGGATACTTCGATACACTATAAGGTGGTTAAACCTTTGTTGCTTTGTGTATGTGATATGTTGAGTTAATATGATCAAGTATGCGGAATCTACTTAATCACACTTATAAGGTTATTTTGGTTATGGAAGTGGAACAGTGATACTTGTGTATATTGAACAATGAACACCGAAAGTATAATACCAAAGGATTCAATATTATTGATAATGTTTATGATTGTTCTTGTTCTTGACAGTTATGAATATGAAAGTTTTATCAAAGGTTCTTTTTCAATATATAAAACTTAATCACCTAAAAACATACACTCTTAGTCACGTACATATGACTAAGCTAAGATCTCCTTTTATAGTATAAGGAGATCTTTACAATATTGTTAATTCTTGTCAAGTCTTGTCGAACTACTTGCTAGCTTATGTGAGTCAGTAACTAAGATACAACATGTATCTATGTTTACAACTTGTTCTGAGAATATAACATAATGACTGATCACATAGGGTAAGATATTATCTACCGTATATAATTGAACTTTGTATACTTATCCATCCAGCAAGCAGACTTAACATTCAAAGAACAGACTTAATCTTGACACTCACCAGAATTAATCAAGCAGACTTAACCACCAGACTTAATCTTGGAAGAGCAGACTTAACCTCATTTAACAAGCAGACTTAACTTTGTTACTCACCAGACTTAACACTAAAGCTACCAGAATTAATCCACTTAAGAGAATTTCCCAATACTTAGTCTTTAGAATATTTGATTCCCAACACTTATAAATTCTCATGGTCTCTTATGATTTTGAAGAAGTTAGGTCGAAGCTGTTAGGATTGGACACACGGTTAAGGTGGTTAAATCTTTTGTTCTTTGTGTGTATGATATATTGAGTTAATATGATTAAGTACGCGGAATTTACTTAACCACACTTAGAAGGTTATTTGTGTTGTGGAAATGGAATGGTTATGTTTGTTCTATGACAATGAACAATGAAATATTAACACCAAACGATTCAATATTATTAATGATAATAATACGAGTGATCTTGAAATATCACTAGGGTTACAACCTTGAATCTTAAGTTTTTCTAACTTGTGATATTCTTGTGTTTGTTCTATGTCTTAACAATTATGAGTTCTAATAATAACACATGAACACACTTATGCACTTATTTCTACTTATTCGCTTATGTCTACTCATAATATCGAGACTAAGATCTTCTTTTATAGTCCAAGAAGATCTTTACAATATTGCTTAAAGTCTAGCTGACCTACTTGTTAACTTATCTTGAGAGTGTCAGTACATAAGATACAACATGTATCTGTGTACACAACTTGTTAACTAAGCACATGAGGTAAGATATTATCTACCGTATATTCTTTACTTTAGTACACAAATATCTTTTCAATACTTATCCATCTAGCAGTCTCAACTCAACAGTATCAACTAGCAGTCCCTTCTTTGTACTACCAGTTAGAACGGTTAGTTATAACTTGAGCAGTCCTAAGATATACATCAGCAGTTGGAACTGTCAGAGAATTCTTCTCAGCAGTTGGAACTGTTAATACTTGTAGTTCTTGATACTTAATCTTCAGAACATTTAATTCCCAACAATCCTCCCCTAAACATGTGAGTCCATTTCAACATGTTTCTGAATTAAATTTATGGATTGTGAAGATCTTTCAAACACTTCTTAGTCAGACCCTTGATCTGAACTTTCTTCTGTTCTGAGAGATTGAATATCTTTCTCAGTAGCTCATCTGCTTTCTGATCTTTGACTTCAACAATATCAATACATTGCTCCAATCTTGGACTAAAAGATGGTGCAATTTCCTTGGATGGAGAAATTATAAGAGGCAATGGTGCTGTGTATCTTGGATGCTTGTTTCAACAAGTGAAATCATCTATCAGCATGCCTTTGCAAGTGATGAACAAACGTGGTAACCTGAAATTGAAACTTTTCTTCGTTTGACCTAGATAGAGCTTTCTCCTTTGGAATGTTCTTGTCATTTTCAACCTCCATGTCATCATCTTGTATGCTCTTGTCTTTTCCTCCCTTTACATTGGGTTTGTCTTCCTTTCTTGGGCTTTTATTTCCTCCCCTGTTTGGAAGATCTCTCACCATCATCCCATCATTATCTGATCTACCATTTAGAACTTGTTGTCAGACAATATTGTACATGAAGCCATCAATTCCTTAAGAGTTTAAGTTGCTGCCCTCATCACTTCTAGGTGTGTTAACTCCTATGAGAGGTGAATCAGTGGACATTTGATTCATGGTCCATCAATGGATGGTTTTTGTGAATCTCTTGAAAATCTTTGTTTAAGAAATTGTTTGACTTAGCAGTATGTTCATGATTTTAGAATTGAAAAATCATACTGCTTTCAACCATTTTGAAGAGATCAAGTGTATAACAGACACTTAATCAAAATTTCGGTTTAATGCAACCTCTGATTGTGTGAGAACCAATGTTTTCAGTTATAAATAACTGCCTGTGTAAAGATAAACCTATTCAAAAGGCTTTCTTGACAGGGTTTCCAGCTCATAGTAATTGTTGCCTCTAACACAAGTGTTAGGTTCACTTTTAGAAGCTGTTCTTTCTATCAGCTGTCCTTAGACTTGCTCATTATACTTGAAAGTTTAAAATGATAGAAAGTGAGTTGCATCAGTTACTATCTGATCAACTAAGTCATCAATTCAATGTGAAATATGATAACCAGGTTTCAAGAAAGAAGTTTTAAAGAATTAATTAACTTAGGTGTAAACCTTTGTTAATGAGTTCCCAAACTCAGTCCATCATAAACCTGTTATGAAAGCAACTGGAATCACTTTTCTTCTGCTTCCATTTCACTTGAAATTTCCTTATTGCTCAAAGTTCATACCTGAAATTGTTAGTCCAAAACCAAGAAACAATGTAAAACCCGAAAATCTAAAACATTGAAATTCCTAATTTGCCACTCTAACCTTGAATCTATAAAAACATCATGAAATTAAAAACCTAAATTATTAAATACCGAAATCACTAATAAGATTATTTGAACTTTAAGTTATGACATAATTAAGAAAATGCATAACCTAACTTTTACATACACGAGCTTCTACTAAAAGACATTTTACACGTTTTTTTGTGTGTGTTCCTTGGGCCGAATTCTTTGTCACACAAGTACTAGTCCTTGGGCCTTAATCCATAAAGTTAACTTATCAAATCTTGGCCCATTCCCCCTCTCAAAATTTTCGGTTCTCTATGTTCTACATACCGAAAGTTTTATTTTTTTTGAAAGCCCTGAAAACCCTAAAGAAAACAAAAACGCGGCTCTTCTCTTTTCCCTTCTCCTATTCGATTCATTCACAGCAGCAAAGGAGACTTCTTGTGTTCTATACGTGGTGAAGAAGGCGTGTGTCATTTCTGTTTGAGGTGGTTTGTGATCGTGGTTATTGAAGCAGTTCGAAGGAAGGATTTGGTTAGGGCTTGGTTCAGCTGGAATCCTAGGGTGTTCGATCGTCTTGTTCTTCTTGTTCTTTTGATCACGTATCTAGGATAAACCGTATATTCCTTGTTCAATACTCTATTCTTGTGATTCTTGTTGTTCTTGATGATCTTGTCAATTTGTAAAACACATGAAATAATAAAACAAGTTACATGAAATCATGAATTGCTCACATAAAAGAACAACTTTGATAGAACCCTTCTAAGATCGACCTAAGTTTATTCTAAATCATGTATAAGTGCCTTGTGTCATTAGGAGATCGTTTGGAATGAAAAACATAAAGAAATCACATAAAATAATAACTCAGTTTATTGTCCAGGAAAATAGGGTCCAACTAAATCGATTTTATCTAATTGATTTGAACGTGTTTTTATGTGGTTTTTGAGTCTAGAAACAAGTTCAATGAAATAGCTTTCTGGGAAAAATTATCTTGTATTTTTTTGAGGTCGGGAAGGTACTTTTTTCTAATTTATGAGATCGGATGTCAAAACTGTATTTCGGGTTACGAAAATTCACCTGTAGCTTATGATTTTTAATTTGGAATCTATAACAAGTTATGACCTAAAATTTATGCAGAATATTATTTAGAATATAAGTTAGTTTTTATGATTTTTGTGGATTTTTATAAGTTATTTTGATGGGGCTGTGAACTGTTTACGTTTCGTATGTTAAAATTTATCAGTAATCTGGACGACTTGATTAAAAGTATTTTTGGAATATAGTTATGCTTAATAATAAATTCTGGAAACATTAGGGTAAGTTTTTAAGAAATCTAGGTACGTGTGTGAATTTTTGGTAATTTTTATTCTGAGTTCTTATAAGGATTAAAAAACGTGTAAAACAGGTCTAATTTGTGGGTAAAATCTATAAAAAGTTTTAAGGATATTAAAAGGGTGTTAAATGTTTATTTTCAAACTAAAGGGTTTAAATGGTCATTTTTCTAAAACTAAAGGACTTAACTTGTAAAAACATGTAACTTGATAATATTTACATTTTACACCCTAATCTTATCATAATGACACTATTAACCCTAAACTTTTTATAATTGCATAATAAATCCTAAAGTTATATAATCAACATTATAAACCTTGAAATAATATCATTGTCACATTTGAATACTTAAACTTATGATATTCTGAATATGGGAACCTACTAATTCTGGAAACTTACTAAGTCGGGAAACCTGATAAAAACATAAATCTGTTAAAAATAGAAAGTTACTTAAAATGGAAAGATAACGAAATATGTAGATTGGAACCAATAGTAATTCTGCCTTTTACTCCACTAGGTCCGAAGAAGGAGTGACTGATTTTCCTGTCAGTGTTTGTTTTGTGATTCTGCTTACTTGGTTAATAAGGTATAGATATTCTGACCTTTCTTATAAGGTTTCTCATGATCTCTTTCATTTTTCTGATCTGTCAGCTTCTGTATTAATGCCATTGCTATGATCCCCTTTACTTTGAACCTTTCAAATGATTCCCCTTTGTTATAATTCCTGATATGAACTTTGTTATGAAACTTGATTATGAGCCATCTATTATAAACCCTTTGAAATATGAACTTGTTATAACACTCTGATTCTGACATGATATCTGACTCTGAATTTCCCTTGATACTTGACTCATTACCTTGTGACCTGCATATTCAAATCCTTGTATACCCTGAAGTTTCATTTGATAATATAACTAAATTGAAAACTTTCCTTAATGATATGAAAATGTTTTTGAAAAGTTTTGGATACGATGTTACACCAATTTTTGAATTGGAACTGCACTAAAGGACTAAAGGTTTTATGAAAATCTCTTTTAAAGACTATATTTATAAAAGGTTTTACTAAACATCATTTTATGAAAGTCACTGAAAGGTTATTTTAAATACAAGTTTAATATGAAACCTTTGAATTAAATCTTTTCTATGAATCTATAAACCTTTTGATTATGGACCTTTGATATGACCTATTGAACGTTGATTTGAACCTTATTCTAAACCTGGTTATAAACTCTTGTTTGAAACTTAATTTGAACTTTGATATAAGTATTAATCTGATATACTATTTCTGAACCTGGACTTAAACATTGTTATAACTCTGGTATAAACCTATCTGATTTCTGAACCTCTGATATACACTTCTGTAACATCTGACATGGACCTTATAATCTGAACCTTTTGACATGACCCTCTGTTTATGACATGATACTTGACCTTTGACCCACAGTTTGAGACCCGAGCCAATCACTAGGCATGAGGGTTTCATGTCCATGTCATTGATGCACTGATGGCATGACTCTAGGGCAGGAGAGTGATGACCTGTCCCGTCCCTGACTTTATTTTATCTGGTGTGTATTGGTAGACTCTGGCCACCTGGGGCGTATGGATGCATCCTAGATCTGATCTGATTTCTGTTATCTGTTTATATTATCTGTTATATCTCTGGTGACTGATGGTGTGTGCGATACACGTCTTTCACATATCTGGGAGCTAGCTACTCCATTTGAAGAATGAGGACACCCCTCATATTATCTGATTATCTGAGAGGTATCCCCTCTATATGATTTGAAGATTTATGGTTACGATATGATATGATCTATTTCTGGGCTTGTGGTGGATTACTGTTTACCTTTACCATATACATTACTTACCTTTGACCATTATTATACCTTGCACTATTTCCTTTTACCTTTACCTACTTATTATTCCCTATCCTTTATCCGTACTCCTTTATTTATCCTTTGATTCTGATTATATCTGCATGACATATATTTCTGACACTCTGTACTATTCTTTATTACTGCTTTGTTACCGTTATATCTGTTCACTGAGCTCTCGTAGCTCAGCCGCATTTCTTTTCCTGCGGCAGGTTTTAGTAGGAAGCTGGGTATGAGTGGAGAGTACCATTGGACTTAGAAGACTACATTGTGATAGTTATTTTGTTATAGAGATGACTAGAAGAATTTATATTTTCAGACTCAGTATTTATTCCTTTGTAAATTTTGTATTTCCTTGTAATTTCTTGTCACCTTTGTATTCCTTTGTATTATTGAAGATGTATGCATATGTATGTTTCTGATATGTCACCATTGTTGTGACATCTCTACCCTTGTCGGGTCGGGGTGTTACAATTTATGGTATCAGAGCGACAGGCTGCGACTCGTAATACATTTACCCTTGACCTGTGAGTTCTGGACCATTAGGCTTCCATTGTAAGAACATAGGAGAACACCCAGAGAACTTGCTTTAAGATTTCTTGATATGAACTTAAGTTTTGACCAGTGAGGAATGGGTAGACTATAAGGCGTTTGTTTACGTATTTTGCTTCCGCATCACTCTGATTCGTGCCCTGCTTTTGATTTAAGTCTGTTAAGATCACTTTTAGAAATTGAAAGCTTATGCTTTGCACTACCCAAGATTTGAGAATTAAATAAATCTGGAAGGCATTGAGAACTGCATAATATGGCCTGAAACTATTTGATCCTTGTCTGCAGAGTCCGACTCTGACCTCTGATCCTTCTGTTAATCATTTTGATGCCTCTTCGGGCATTCTGAAAATCTCCTTGGCGATGACGTACTTGACACCTTCTGTTATTTGTCTTCTGCTTTTGATAAGCATTTGATACCTTCTGTTAATTGTCTCTTGTCTCTTGATAAGCATCTATAAATTTTCTGACATCATTTGATTTCGTCTTAACCATCTCTGTCCCTATGAGAAGTCTTGTGGTGTTTAACCACGAGTATAAGAATGTTTCCCTCTCCTTTTGAACGATAAGATTTGCCTTGTTGATCTGTCTTTCTGTGGACTGTTAACTCTAATGTTATTTTGATGATAACTATCCTCCTATGTCTCACCTTTGACGTTTGAAACAATTTTGAACTCCCTACCATGATTACCGATTGTTAAACTCTTGACTATCATTATTACTCTGAAGACTCGTGTGTTATGTTCGCGATTATGAAGTTTTCCTTGAACCCATTTCGTACAACAATGAATGAACCTTATCTTGAAAATTATTTGGCACCCTGAATTTTCTGAACACGATTTCTGATTGAACCACCAAATTTTCCACCGGAGTGAGAAGTAAGTTCGGTTAAGTGTATTTTCTTGGCGTATTTCAGTTTTATTCGCGATAAAGAAGAATGATGACAGGAGACATGTATTGATTCTGGAAGCTGAACCGTATTGCTATTTGGAACCCTTAATTCTCCACCCTGAAACGACTTTGTATCTATTCAATTTCCGAGCGCGAAGTTTCCTTCAGATGGAAATATGAATTGAGGTTATTCTTGAGATCGCTGTCCGCATTTGTAACGACTGATATAAAGATTTGGGACGCTAATAGTATTAGCTAAAGCTCTGACTATTCTGTAAATTTGATAAATGAATGTGTTCTCGTGAGTACTTGGGCAAATGGTCATTGTATGACTTAATAGTACATTCGGAGACGAAGAAGAACATGAAAATCATTTTTGCACTTTGTAAGAAATTTGACGATCACTTGTGCATTCTGAGAGATTGATATCTGTTGAGACAACGGTTTTTCTTAATTGAGAATATCCCTTTTAAATCCCGCAAATTTTGAAACTATCACCGAATGGTCAAGACCGATAACAAAATGGTAAACTGAAATCTTTTGAACCTTGCATCAGAATTCTGAAGACGTTTACAACTTGCGTTACCCTTGATAAATTTCGTGACCAGAGAGAAACAGCTTAGTCTGATTGAGAACGGAGTTTTGGAAAGCTGAAATAGAAATTTGTTTCCATACCTTCAGACGGAACAAATTTTGAGACATTTCAGAAAGAGACTCAGAAAGTTTTGCGTATGCATCAAGACAACTAGAAACGCATCAGAAGTATTACTTCACTACCTGACCTAGAGTTGACAACAGCGGTGACTACCCTGAAGAGTGAAGACATTCCTTACAAGACAGAAGTGTTGGCGATGCAGAAGAAAGACGGCGAACCTGGAGCTGATGAAGTCGTACAGTCTCACTTCCCTATTCATCTTGGTTGTACTAAGATGAATTGAGGGCGGAAGTAGACTGGATGATGAAGAAACTTAAAGATCGTGCCAGAAATTCACATTACTCCATCACATTCCAAGAAGAACTGCAGGAGGCGTGATGAACCAGACGATTTTGCTTCACTTCCAGATTGATGGAAAAACGAAGACATATTAACTGGACTTGAAGAGAGTAGATGTTTTGAATGAACGGATTTCTGAATCAGACCTTTTATGTTTGGAAGAATTGATTTTGTGAAGACCGAAGTTATTGACGATTAGTTTTCATTTCCGTTGACTCCCTTAAGCTCCGTTATATCATGATAAGATCCGCTAATGATTTAAGTTTCCTGGAAGCATTTCAGCCCCGTGCTTATTTTCGTATGTTCGATGATGGTTTTGTTCTGAGGAATTTTGGCGAACTGTGGAAAATCTGATGCTTGTGGCGGCGTGCCTTACTCTGCTAGGCAATCTGGAAATTCCGATACTCTTGCGAATAGTCTTATTTCTCTCTTGACTATGACTTTGATCTGGTTGACTCTGAGACTGTAGAAGTACTAGGTGGATTAAGATAGGTTGTTATACTCATGACTCGAGATAAAGTATGATCATCATGAAGGCATATTTATGTGGTGCTAGTATTATGACGCCTGATCAACGTGATAATACTTACACCATATAACGTGCACTCATTGTGACCATAGGATATCTTGGGGGAGTACCTAAGAAGTTTAGAATCTGTTCTCTGTTGGAATATTCGTGATTAGCGAGACGTTAGGTTCAATCTACCTATGCGTACCCTCGGTTTTCGTTCATTAGATATATGGATGAGTTTGGACTCTCGTTTTGCATTCTGTTGACCTCAGTTATAAATCTGGAAAACTCTGTGAAGAGCTCTCTACTGTTGACACAGTCAATTTGATTGGAAATCTTGTTCGTATTCCATTAAGTTTCCTGAAGATTCACCTATCGTCCATTTTATGATCCATGAACATTTTGATCAAAATCAACTTACTTTGTCTCCTTCTGAGAAATTTGAACCCACCTCATTCTAATTTGAGTCATGAGAAACAAGTCATTCACAATTCCGTTTGCGGTCCGTTGTGCTTTTCGTTTCGTTCCACTTCAATTTTCGAGGACGAAATTTTTTTTCCTAGAGAGGAAGAGTTGTAAAACCCGAAAATCTAAAACATTGAAATTCCTAATTTGCCCCTCTAACCTTGAATCTATAAAAACATCATGAAATTAAAAACCTAAATTATTAAATACCCAAATCACTAATAAGATTATTTGAACTTTAAGTTATGACATAATTAAGAAAATGCATAACCTAACTTTAACTTACACGAGCTTCTACTAAAAGACATTTTACACGTTTTTTTTTTTTTTTTTTTTTTTTTTTTTTTTTTTTTTTTTTTTTTTTTTTTTTGTTCCTTGGGCCGAATTCTTTGTCACACAAGTACTAGTCCTTGGGCCTTAATCCATAAAGTTAACTTATCAAATCTTGGCCCATTCCCCCTCTCAAAAGTGTCGGTTCTCTATGTTCTACATACCGAAAGTTTATTTTTTTAAAAGCCCTAAAAACCCTAAAGAAAACAAAAACGCGGCTCTTCTCTTTTCCCTTCTCCTGTTCGATTCATTCACAGCAGCAAAGGAGACTTCTTTTGTTCTATACGTGGTGAAGAAGGCGTGTGTTGTTTCTGTTTGAGGTGGTTTGTGATCGTGGTTATTGAAGCAGTTCGAAGGAAGGATTTGGTTAGGGCTTGGTTCGGCTGGAATCCTAGGGTGTTCGATCCTCTTGTTCTTCTTGTTCTTTTGATCACGTATCTAGGGTAAACCGTATATTCCTTGTTCAATACTCTATTCTTGTGATTCTTGTTGTTCTTGATGATCTTGTCGATTTGTAAAACACATGAAATAATAAAACAAGTTACATGAAATCATGAATTGCTCACATAAAATAACAACTTTGATAGAACCCTTCTAAGATCGACCTAAGTTTATTCTAAATCATGTATAAGTGCCTTGTGTCATTAGGAGATCGTTTGGAATGAAAAACATAAAGAAATCACATAAAATAATAACTCAGTTTATTGTCCAGGAAAATAGGGTCCAACTAAATCGATTTTATCTAATTGATGTGAACGTGTTTTTAGGTGGTTTTTGAGACTAGAAACAAGTTCAATGAAATAGCTTTCTGGGAAAATTGATCTTGTATTTTTTTGAGGTCGGGAAGGCACTTTTTTCTAATTTATGAGATCGGATGTCAAAACTGTATTTCGGGTTACGAAAATTCACCTGTAGCTTATGATTTTTAATTTGGAATCTATAACAAGTTATGACCTAAAATTTCGGCAGAATAATATTTGGAATATAAGTTAGTTGTTATGATTTTTGTGGATTTTTATAAGTTATTTTGATGGGGATGTGAACTGTTTCCTTTTCGTATGTTAAAATTTATCAGTAATCTGGACGACTTGACTAAAAGTATTTTTGAAGTATAGTTATGCTTAATAATAAATTCTGAAAAAATTAGGGTAAGTTCTTAAGACATCTGGGTATGTGTGTGAATTTTTGAGAATTTTTATTCTGAGTTCTTATAAGGATTAAAAATCGTGAAAAACAAGTCTAATTTGTGGGTAAAATCTATGAAAAGTTTTAAGGATATTAAAAAGGTGTTAAATGTTTATTTTCAAACTAAAGGGTTTAAATGGTCATTTTTCTAAAACTAAAGGACTTAACTTGTAAAAACATGTAACTTGATAATATTTACATTTTACACCCTAATCTTATCATAATGACACTATTAACCCTAAACTTGTTATAATTGCATAATAAATCCTAAAGTTATATAATCAACATTATGAACCTTGAAATAATATCATTGTCACATTTGAATACTTAAACTTATGATATTCTGAATATGGGAACCTACTAATTCTGGAAACTTACTAAGTCGAGAAACCTGATAAAAACAGAAATCTGTTAAAAATAGAAAGTTACTTAAAATGGAAAGATAACGAAATCTGTAGATTGGAACCAATAGTAATTCTGTCTTTTACTCCTCTAGGTCCGAAGAAGGAGTGACAGATTTTCCTGTCAGTGTTTGTTTTGTGATTCTGCTTACTTGGTTAATAAGGTACAGATATTCTGACCTTTCTTATAAGGTTTCTCATGATCTCTTTCATTTTTCTGATCTGTCAGCTTCTGTATTAATGCCATTGCAATGATCCCCTTTACTTTGAACCTTTCATATGATTCCCCTTTGTTATAATTCCTGATATGAACTTTGTTATGAAACTTGATTCTGAGCCATCTATTATAAACCCTTTGAAATATGAACTTGTTATAACACTCTGATTCTGACATGATATCTGACTCTGAATTTCCCTTGATACTTGACTCATTACCTTGTGACCTGCATATTCAAATCCTTGTATACCCTGAAGTTTCATTTGATAATATAACTAAATTGAAAACTTTCCTTAATGATATGAAAATGTTTTTGAAAAGTTTTGGATACGATGTTATACCAATTTTTGAATTGGAACTGCACTAAAGGACTAAAGGTTTTATGAAAATCTCTTTTAAAGACTATATTTATAAAAGGTTTTACTAAACATCATTTTATGAAAGTCACTGAAAGGTTATTTTAAATACAAGTTTAATATGAAACCTTTGAATTAAATCTTTTCTATGAATCTATAAACCTTTTGATTATGGACCTTTGATATGACCTATTGAACGTTGATTTGAACCTTATTCTAAACCTGGTTATAAACTCTTGTTTGAAACTTAATTTGAACTTTGATATAAGTATTAATCTGATATACTATTTCTGAACCTGGACTTAAACATTGTTATAACTCTGGTATAAACCTATCTAATTTCTGAACCTCTGATATACACTTCTGTAACATCTGACATGGACCTTATAATCTGAACCTTTTGACATGACCCTCTGTTTATGACATGATACCTAACCTTTGATCCACAGTTTGAGACCCGAGCCAATCACTAGGCATGAAGGTTTCATGTCCATGTCATTGATGCACCGATGGCATGACTCTAGGGCAGGAGAGTGATGACCTGTCCCGTCCCTGACTTTATTTTATCTGGTGTGTATTGGTAGACTCTGGCCACCTGGGGCGTATGGATGCATCCTAGATCTGATCTGATTTCTGTTATCTGTTTATATTATATGTTATATCTCTGGTGACTGATGGTGTGTGCGATACACGTCTTTCACATATCTGAGAGCTAGCTACTCCATTTGAAGAATGAGGACACCCCTCATATTATCTGATTATCTGAGAGGTCTCCCCTCTATATGATTTGAAGATTTATGGTTATGATATGATATGATCTGTTTCTGGGCTCGTGGTGGATTATTGTTTACCTTTACCATATACATTACTTACCTTTGACCATTATTATACCTTGCACTATTTCGTTTTACCTTTACCTACTTATTATTCCCTATCCTTTATCCGTACTCCTTTATTTATCCTTTGATTCTGATTATATTTGCATGACATATATTTCTGACACTCTGTACTATTCTTTATTACTGCTTTATTACCGTTATATCTGTTCACTGAGCTCTCGTAGCTCAGCCGCATTTCTTTTCCTGTTGCAGGTTTTAGTAGGAAGCTGGGTATGAGTGGAGAGTACCATTGGACTTAGAAGACTACATTGTGATAGTTATTTTGTTATAGAGATGACTAGAAGAATTTATATTTTCAGACTCAGTATTTATTCCTTTGTAAATTTTGTATTTCCTTGTAATTTCTTGTCACCTTTGTATTCCTTTGTATTATTGAAGATGTATGCATATGTATGTTTATGATATGTCACCATTGTTGTGACATCTCTACCCTTGTCGGGTCGGGGTGTTACAAACAAAATGCATAGCATTTGTCTTATAGCAGTATCAATATATGACCAACAGTATGAACTGTTTAAACAAAATTTGTACTAGCAGTACTAACTATTCTATTAACAGTATCAATTTTCAAATATATCAGTACAACCTTAACATATATAAAATCCACAAAGATTAGAAATTTTAAGGATTAAGCATTCCAATACTTGCTACCAAGTACTGAAACCTTCCAACATCAAAAGCTTTGGTTAGCAGATCTGCAAAATTGAATTCTGAAGCAATTTTAAGAACTTGAATTAATCTTTTCTCATTGCAGTCTCTTATAAAGTGATGTCTAATTTCAATGTGTTTTGTTTTAGAATGTTGTACCGGATTTTTAATAATACAAATTGTACTACTATTATCAATATGAATAACAGTGTTTAAGAAATTGTACCCATAGTCAAGGAGTTGGTTTTGAAGCCATAGAACCTAACCACAGCAACTTGTAGCAGCTATATATTCAGCTTCAGTTGTTGAATTTGCCTCACTTGTTTGCTTCTTACACTGCCATGAGACAAGTCTACACCCAAGGAATTAACATCCTCCAGTTGTTGACTTTCTATCCAAGCTAGCACCAGCATAATCACTATCCGAATATGCTACCAAGTCAAGAGGAGATTCCCTAGAATACCATATACCCAACCTTGGTTGACCTTTAAGATATCTAAAAATTCTCTTGACTGCAATTAAATGAGAAACCTTTGGAGTTACTTGAAATCTTGCACAAACACAAACAGGGAACATGATATCAGGTCTAGATAATGTAAGGTACATCAAAGAGCCTATCATAGATCTGTAAGTGTATACATCCACATTCTCTCCATCTTCATCTTTCAGAAGGTGCTTCTCAGAGTCCATTGGTGTGCTTTCCACTTTTGAATAAGCAAATTGAAATTTTCTAAGTATCTTTGCAACATATTTGTCTTGAATAATAAATATGCCTTCAGATGATTGCTTAACTTGCAGACCCAAAAAGAATGTGAGTTCTCCCATAGAACTCATCTGAAACTTATCATGCATAAGTTTCTCAAATTCTAAACACATCTCCTTCCTAGTAGATCCAAAGATAATGTCATTCACATACACCTGCACTAACAGAAGATCCTTCTTGTATTGTTTGATGAAAAGTGTCTGGTCAATATTTCCTCTTTGAAATCCATTTTCTAATAAGTAGGAAGCTAGTGTTGCATACCAAGCTCTTGGTGCCTGATGAAGTCCATATAGAGCTTTCACTACTCTGTACACTTTGTCTGGATGGTCAGGGTCAATGAAGCCTGGAGGTTGTGTAACATACACCTCTTTTTCAATTTTACCATATAAAAATGCACTCTTGACATCCATTTGGTAGAATGTGAAGCCTAAAAATGAAGCATAAGCTAGAAACAGCCTAATTGTCTCAATCCTTGCTACTGGAGCATAAACCTCATCATAGTCTATCCTTTCTTCTTGTGTGTACCCTTGGGCTACTAATCTAGCCTTATTTCGAATCACTATTCCCCTTTCATCCCTTTTATTCTTGAAAATCCATCTAGTGCCAATTACCTTTGCATTCTTTGGTAAATCAACTAGCACCCATACTTTCTGAATCTTGAACTGAAGAAGCTCCTCTTGCATAGCTTCTACCCAGCTTGAATTATCTAAGGCTTTCAGAATGTTCTTTGGTTCATCTTGTGAGAGAAAACATACAAACAAGCAAGAGTTTGAAAACTCATGCTGCTTTGAAGCATAAAGGGCATCAAGAAGCCCTTGTTGGTCTGAAGACATCAGTTGTTGTCTTGTCTTCACACCTGATTGTACATCTCCAATCACATTATCTAGGGAGTGGACTTTGTGAATTCTTGTTTGTGGAGTGGAAGGAACTTGATAATTTGATGGAAGATTGTTGAAATCCACCTCATTATCTGAGAATTCTGCTTCTTTTGTTTCTGAAGGGCCAGCAGCAGAATCATTAAGCTTAGCAGCAGAATCACCATCAGAAACAATTTGTTGTTCCTGAGTTCCACCTTCTTTCCTTTCATCTTCAACACCTTCTTTAGCTTTGCCAGAAGAAGATTCATCAGTTGTTGAAGTTGATTCCACACTTGTACTTGACCATATTGGCATCCAAACATGATCTTGGTTTGTCTCCTTTTCTAACCTTGCCTCATCTGTTGCTTGTGAACCTGAAAAATCATTAGTTTCTGCAACAACAGGCACATAATTCATTGATTTGGTTAGAGATTCAAGATCAAATAGCCTTTTTGGTCGATTTGTCCTCTAAAAACTCCACATGTAGGTTTTCTTCTACAATCTTAGTTCTTGTGTTGTATACTCTAAATGCTTTGCTATTAAGAGAATATCCAACAAAGAAACCTTCATCTGCTTTACCATCGAATTTTCCTAAATGGTCTAAGGTATTGAGAATTGTCACATGACATCCAAAAGGTCTAAGAAATCCTATTGCAGGAGTTCTACCTCTAAAAAGTTCATATGATGTCTTATTGTGAGGCTGTATAACTAAAACTCTATTTTGAACATAGCAAGCAGTGTTGACTGCTTCAGCCCAAAAAGTTATAGGTAGCTTGGAATCAGCTAACATTGTTCTAGCAGCTTCAATTAGTGTTATATTCTTTCTTTCAACTACTCCATTCTGTTGTGGAGTTCTAGCAACACTAAATTCTCTTCTAATACCTTTTTTTTTGCAGAAATCATCCATAACTCTATTCTTAAACTCTTCCCATTATCACATCTAATGACCTTCACTTTCTTGTCTACTTGGTTTTCTATCTGTGTAATGAATGTCTTAAGGTTGCTTGTAGTCTCATCCTTAGTAGATAGAAAGAAAACCCATGTAAATCTGGTATAGTCATCAATTATAACAAGACAATATCTCTTATGCATTATACTACTTACTGAAACAGGTCCAAATAAGTCCATATGCAGCATAAACAATGATTGATTGATAGAGTTAAAAATCTTGGGCTTACAAGTGGCTTTGTGTTGTTTGCCTTTTAGACAAGCAATGCATGTTTGATCATTTCCAAATCTTTTGTGAGGTAAACCTCTTACCAAACCATTCTTAACAATTTTATTTATGGTTTTGAAGTTAATATGACCAAGCCTTCTATGCCATTTCATTGATTCATCCAATGTGGCCTTTGCAACAAGACAAGTTAAATTCTTTTTAGGAACAATGTTCTTCATGTCTACACTGTACATATTGCCCTTTCTAGGAATTCTAAGAAGTACTTGACTTTCATCAGGCATCTTAAAATCAGGAGAAAGTACAAGACATTCAGTCTCACAGAAAAGAACATTGTTCTTTTTGTCACACATTTGTGAGACACTAAAAAGATTATAATTTAGCTCTTTTACATAGAACACATCTTCAAAATCTAAATTTCCAGTTTTAATGGTACCTTTACCGGAAATTTTGCCACCAACACCTCCTCCAAAGGTAACATAGCCTCCATCTATTGATTGAAAATCTGAGAGATAAGACTTGTTGCCTGTCATGTGCCTTGAACATCCCCTATCTGAGTATCCTTGATCCTCTTCCTGATCATTTGAATGTTCCTGCACATAAGTAAGAGTGTTAGTTTCTTTTGGGGACCCAAACCATTACTGACTTGGATCTGCCTCTTGCATCAATGTAATTCAATCTTTTAAGGATAGTTGATGCAACATTGGATTTTAGAATCCAACATGCTGAGGCCTTAAAAGCATTTTCCCTGTTTTTCCAAGCAGCAGTACTAACTGCTTTCCTAGCAGTCTTAACTGATGGCTTTGCATTTTTACTCTTTGGTTTCTAAACTTGTTTTTGAACCACTCCTTTTAATTGAATGGGCCTTGTAACAGTTTTAGGTGCATGTTTTGAAATTATTTTTGCACTTTTAACTGTTGGTTTTGGGGTAACAGTCTTAAATGGTCTAGCAGTTGTAGCACTCTATCTTTGACTTATCAAAACCAGCAGCATCAGTGTTGCTAATTATGAGCTTCTTCCCCGTCTTGTGATAGAACTTCTTGGCTCTCATGCTAAGAAGAGAAATTTGTCATTTTAGATCCATTTTCTCCAGATCATCTTCATGAATCTCTTGGAGGTCTTCATAGGAGAGCATGGACCCATTATTCTGACTTGTAAGAAATGCACAGCAAGTCTTTTCATCCAAAATACTTATGGTACTACTTGATGAACTAGCAGCACCAACATCATCAACAACTTTCACCTCTTCACTTGATTTTAAGGTACTAGGAGTTGACATAAAAGTCTTGTTCCCAGTATTAGAACTAGTACCTCCATTCTTCTTCAAATCTTGCTCCACAATCTTGAAGTTGCTATACAAGTCCATCAGTTCCATGGTATCTAAGTCTGGCTTGTTCTTTCAGACAGCAACATGCATAGCCCACTCTTCTGGTAAGCTTCTCAGAAATTTTGAGTTCAAATCTTCTTGAGGCATTTCAATCCAAAGAATAGTAAGTTGGCTCACAATATTCTGAGGCCTATTAAACATGTGGTCAAGAGGTTCATTGCATGTAGAGGAGAAGTTTTCAAACTGCTACTTGAGCAGTGTCTTGTGGGTTTTCTTGGTGTCTTCATTTCCACCAAACCTGGCAATAATAGCTTCAAACAATGACTTGGCATCTTTGAACTTGTTGAAGTTTAGAAGTTGATCATTGGGAATGGTCATCATCAGCATGCTTCTTGCCTTCAAGTCATTTTTCTTCTTTATTCTATCTTCTGCAGATGATGGCTTTGTCTGCAGAGTTGACACAACTTTGCCGTCCACTGTTGATGTAGTGGTGGTAGGCTGGTAAGAGTTTCCATCTTCAATGATTTCCCAAAGTGCATAATCTTGCACTTGGAAATATTGCTCTATCCTCAGCCTCCACATCTCAAACTCATTCTGTTTGAGCATGGGAATCTTTGCAGCAACATTTGTCTGAATAGATTCAACATCCATTTCTTCAGTTTCTTCTTCTAAATCAATAATATCAGCCTATGCTCTGATACCACTTGTTAGTATTGGACACAGGTGGTTAAACCTTTTGTTCTTTGTGTGTATGATATATTGAGTTAATATGATTAAGTACGCGGAATTTACTTAACCACACTTAGAAGGTTATTTGTGTTGTGGAAATGGAATGGTTATGTTTGTTCTATGACAATGAACAATGAAAGATTAACACCAAACGATTCAATATTATTAATGATAATAATACGAGTGATCTTGAAATATCACTAGGGTTACAACCTTGAATCTTAAGTTTTTCTAACTTGTGATATTCTTGTGTTTGTTCTATGTCTTAACAGTTATGAGTTCTAATAATAACACAGGAACATACTTATGCACTTATTTCTACTTATTCGCTTATGTCTACTCATAATATCGAGACTAAGATCTTCTTTTATAGTCCAAGAAGATCTTTACAATATTGCTTAAAGTCTAGCCGACCTACTTGTTAACTTATCTTGAGAGTGTCAGTACATAAGATACAACATGTATCTGTGTACACAACTTGTTAACTAAGCACATGGGGTAAGATATTATCTACCGTATATTCTTGACTTTAGTACACAAATATCTTTTCAATACTTATCCATCTAGCAGTCTCAACTCAACAGTATCAACTAGCAGTCCCTTCTTTGTACTACCAGTTAGAACGGTTAGTTATAACTTGAGCAGTCCTAAGACATACATCAGCAGTTGGAACTGTCAGAGAATTCTTCTCAGCAGTTGGAACTGTTAATACTTGTAGTTCTTGATACTTAATCTTTAGAACATTTAATTCCCAACAGAAGCAAGACGCTCCAGCCATGACATAAGCCATTGTTGAACAAATCATTGCCAAGAGAATAGCTACAGCCCTCGCCAAAAATCTTACTCACGAGGAATTTAGGGATTGCAATCCCCACTCCTTTAGCGGAAATGAAGGCGCGAAGGGACTTTACCAGTGGTTCAAAGAAGTAGAAACAGTATTTCGAAGGGGAAGCTGCCGCAAGGAAGACATGATCAGTCACGCCCTCAATTGTTCCATACCACTGCAAATCAGGTATTTGGGGGTGTGACAATCTAGGTCCCACGCATAGAGAATAGTCACCTTGGGTTACAATTCAACCTAGGTCTCACGCATAGGCAAAAGGTAATTGCAAGTGTTCTCAACAATTGGACGGCATGACTTAAATTTTGACGGGTAAAATATTTGATGTGGATCAAAAAAGTGTACAAAAGAAGCATGCATTCATTCTTCGTAGCACAAGTTAAAAACTTTTCTTAACTTAAGTCTAATCATTTTTTTAATTTATGTGTGTCAAGTTGTCTATTTTCAAGAATAATATAAATCCTAAGTGGATTATAATTAAGTTTGGACAATACAATAAATAAATAAACAAGCTTAACAAGTTTAAGTGTTATTTTGAAAACAATGATTTTAAGTTTCAATTCCAAATTTAAACTTAGTTAAACTAAATCATAAGACTTAGTTTAAATTGGTTTGTGTTTCGTTTCAAGTTTTTATAAAACAATTTGCGTTTTACATATAATCATAGCATATATAAAAGCAACCAAACAAACACACAACCACAATATGCAAAGCCTCAACCGATGAAAATCATATGCTTGGTCTCGTAAGCCATCAAGAGAACCAATAGTCAACTAGGGACATGATACATAACCACACGGAGGGCTCCCACTTGCTTCAAGACGATCAAGAGCAAGTAAAAGCCTATTATGCACATGAAATATAGGTTCTGTCCGCCCAGATTTTCTGTCTTTGGAGGCCCAAAATGCCTAGAAGGATTCCTCCCCTTGCTTCGGTCCAAACTAGAAATTTGTAGGATCATGTATTGTGAACCTGCACAAAAAAAATTAGCCCAAAACTCCTTACCAATCTCATGGAAATCGCGTTTTTCTGCAGTGTATCCAGCAACCATTATTCGGTCTTAATTCTTTCATTCTTTTGCCATTCCATTCCAAGCTTTGGTTACATAATATATGAAGTAAAATACAACTAATCTACTTCCTATATATTTTAAAAATTCCCAAACAATGGCAAAACCTAATTAAAATACATTACATAAGAGCCGAAACAATGGCAACCCCAAAAACAAGAAATTAACGACAAATCACAACAACACATGGCACAAGTGGTCTAGGTTTTCATTGGCTTTGCATATACACATAATAATACAATAATATTATGAACAAAATAAGGTGTTGGCTAACTCCATGGTCAAACATGCATGTATTTGTCATGGATACAAAATTAATAATAAGAATTCAATAATTAGCCAACGAAACGAATAAATTAATTAACTAGAATTAAAAACCCCGAATGGTACTCGCGTCAAATGGCCTTAGGTTCAAAACCCATTGATATTAGTACCTTCTAATTATCATTTTACCACAGAAAATTAAGCCATAGGGGCTGTTTTGAAATCGTTTCACAAATCGATCAAAATAATGCGTTTTAGGCCATTTTAAGCGTACCCGACAAGTAAACAAATTAGCATATGCATAACAAATGGATATGAGGTAAAAAATCACAAATCTTAAGACCTCTTAAGGGTCGACTTGTTTGAGAAAATAGAGCCCTAGGGGCTGTTTTAATTTGTGGTTTCATAAATCATCAAAAAACACTCGTTTTAGCCACTTTTATGCATACCTGATAATCATATCGCACATATGATGGCTCGTGATACCACTATAGGTGATGTTGAATATATAGAAGCATATTAAACAAATAAACGCAGCGGATACATCACCTAGAGATGGATCCATATAGCCATATGATCAATCACATAAATGAATATAACTATTATACCTTTGAAGCGTGATCACGGATGCACCAATAATACCAATATCACCAAGATTAGATGGAGAAACCCAAGAGATCAATGAGGTTGATCTCTTCTAAGAGTGATACACACTACACGTCCTTGATCACCAATTATAGTCTTTTGCTTGTAACCTTGAACTTGCAACACATACAATATGTTTATGCAAAAGTGGGATGGAAAAATAAAACCCTAGGAGGGGGGGGGGGTGATGGTGCCGTGAGGTATAGAGAGGAGAGGGAGAGAATCACTCAAATTTTGTGGAAAGTATTAAGTATGATTGATATGATTAATTGTTGATTGATCTTATCAATTACACATTTATACTTAGCACCTAGTAAAAGCACCTTAAGTCCCTCCAAGCCCCTCCATAAGGCCGGCCACCATAAGGGCCCACAATGGGCTTGCCCATTGTTGGTCCAATCCAAAAATGCTAAGTCTAACTTAGTATTTAATGGCCCGTTATAGATCCCGAGTTACATAGCCATTTATATTTTGTAAATACGATAATTACAATCTATAAAATGATGTCTCTGTGTATAAGTGTGTGACCCCATAGGCTCACATATGTCTAGCCATATAATTATTTATTATGACACGTGCATACTCCAACAATTTATCCATTTTCATTATCCATAAAACTCAGTTAGATGCTTCATATTAGGATTTATATTTCCTCAAAAAGGTGTTGTGAATGTTTCAACACATGCTGATTACTAAACCACATTTCCTCAAAACGACGTTGTGAATGTTTCAAGACATGATCAATATCCAAAATATACAAATAGATGGAATACAAACACATGGTTTAAGGTTTAAATTTGAACTTTTCCAAAGAAAAGGAAAAGTAGAACTATATTTAAGCCATGTCAAAAAGATAATCATAGCAGTTAGCTTTCAAAGTTACCATCTGTAGGACATTATCAACTATTATACAGAAAAAGAAAAAAAAAAGATTCTACTCCATATGTCTAAATAAAAACATAATCATATTGTTACCTTTAGCAATCAATGCAAATATTCAAGATATCAAAAAGATAAAAAAAAAAATGATTCTACTCCCTATGTCCAAATCCTTTAGCAATCAGTGCAAATATTCAGGACATCAATTTTGATCCACAAAATTAATTTTGTTGTGTGTGCAGAGCAAGGATTTGCAGGCCAAAGGATGAGAATCTTTACTAGCAAACACTATTTTTTTTCTTTAGTAAGTGACTGCACTCTGAACTAAAGTAAAGATGAGAATCTTTGCTAGCAAACACTATTTTTTTCTCCTCATCCCTACACATTGACTGCTTTGTGTATAATTGAAACACCAAACAACCCTTCACATATCCACTATATAAAGACATAAGCACTAAACAACCATTCAAACATATGTAACAAAAACTACAGTTGCAAAAATGAGTTCCAACAAGAAACCAGGTATTCAACGTTGTCTTTTTCATGTCATTTCTCATATCTGTAACATACCGTTCAATTTTTTAATTTTTATTTTTATTTTTATTTTTTTGTACAGAAATCATAACAATTTCCAGCAGTGAAAGTTCAGATGTATCAAATCCAATGCCATGGTCTGACTACTTTCCAGAGGTTGAAGATTCAACCTCTGATTCTAGCTATGATGAAATGCAGTTTTATCAACCAAAAAAGGGTTCAAGCTCAAACAAGGTTGAAGCTAGCAGGAGTCTAACCTCAAAACAGATTGCAAAGCTTGCTTTTGCTTGTAGGATTAAAGTTCTAGGGCTGCTAAATAAGGAATGTTGTGATGCAATTGGTATTAAGGCATTTGTTGTCAAAAATCCAAAAGATACAAGAGATGGTTCAAAAGGGAAGGGGAAAAAATATGATTTAGTTGTATGTTTAGGACTTTTCCTCATGGATGTTCGTGGTTTATGTATGGCTTAAATGCCCTAGAATAAATCTATTTTAACCTCTATGCTTATGGTTTAAGTATGAACGCAATCATTCCTGTTTATGGTTTAAGTAATAATGCAACTTAAATGCAGTCATGATATAAAAAAGAAGTAAACACATTCAAATTGCTTAATAGCTTTTCCAAGACACAATAAGCCATTAAGAACTCTAGATCCAAGTATCAACCATTGCACTCAAACTATGATCTAAATAAACTTGACTACGCCTATAAGCTAAACAAATAATCACTTCCAAATTGCAATAGCAATTTAACAACCATAATCCAATAATCCCTCTAAATCACGAACCATGATAAACTAAGTAACTTTAAGTGAATTAGAAAATTTGATCAAACACACATAAATTTAATTAGTTTGAAATGAAAACCTAAGTCAAGAAACAATACCTGAAATATTTAGGTCAATGAGCAAACCATCAAATCCTTTAACATAACCCTCACCAACATTTGATTGTTTAATATTTGGTTTGATTCATTTTGCTTGAATTTCAAAACCCTAAAACCCCTATATGGATCTATTTGATCAAGATACATTTATCTGGGTGTTTTAAGCGTGTGTGAGAGAAATATGTGTGGCAGATAAAAGTCAAACACACACTAAATAATACATATATTACCCTTTTATCATAAAGTAAAAAAAAAATAAATGTAAATTATAAACATAATAAAAACTAGATTAAAACTAAAAACACTGTTCATTGATCAGTTACTTCGATTATATAGCATCATACTATTTACAACAAAGTTTCATAACAGAGTTAAAAAACTAAACACATGATAACATCAAAACATGAAAGAAAACCATAAACATATCTTAAATATCTTCGGAGTCTTCATCATTGTCCATCTGCTCCACATGAGCTTCCTTCTCATCGATTCCTTCGCGAGCCAACACCAAGAGTTGAGACATTAAATCAAGTTTTCGACGGTTCCTCATCTGAGTTTCAAACAGGTAATCATGTCCAGTTGAAGCAACCTCATGAAAAGGGCCAAATGAATCAGCCTCATTCATGGTTTGCTCATGTTTTTCGATCTTGGCCCTAAGCTGGGTGCATTCATCCCCCATCCGGATGAGAAATCCCTCTTCTTCTGTTATGTCTTGAGAGAACAAAAACTTGAATGCATCGGCTAGATTGTCTGAGCCACATGCTTCTTTCAACTCATTGATGTTTGGTGTAGCTGCCATTGATCAAAGATTTGAAGTTTGGAAATTAGAAATAGGGTTATAAAAAGTTATGCCCTAAACTGCAAATTTACGTGGTTGTGATGATAAGTGATTAATTGTTGTATAAATAACGAAAAAAAGACACTCAAGAGGCATGATTGCAAGACTTAACTGCGGTGTTAATTCAGCCTTTGCACCTTCTCCCATGCAGAAATATCAAATCAGTATTTAACAAAAATTTTGGCAGTGCAACATAAACCCCTCATTTATCAATTTGCTTCAAAAAAAACCCCTCAATGCATACATTAAACCATAACTAAAACAAGTAATATGAAAAGATAAATTGGAAGTTGAAATCCTAAAATGAATATATAACAACTAAAATCATATCCAAGTGTCTTTAAAATCAAAGTTTTGGAAAAACTCTCTTCACATATACTCTTTTAATGTGAATAAACTATTTTAAATACAAAAATTATGATAACATCACAACTTAGAAACATAATGAGGAAAATTACTACAAAACATTACACTATGAACATTTAGATGCAATTTGTGCAACGCAAAAAATAATATATGAAGTGTGCAACTCCCAATATGCTCCTTGGTCAACGGAGTTAGAAACACTTTCATTCACTCAATAGAAAAATAACAAAAGAATAATAATAATAATAATAATAATAATAATAATAATAATAATAATAATAATAATAATAATAATAATAATAATAATAATAATAATAATAATAATAATAATAAAGGCATATGAATAGTAAGGTCCTTAATAACTTTTATTTACCATTGAGTTGAAAATCTCGGTCGTTTAGATAATGTTTTGAATATTTTATAAATAACACCCAATTAATTCCATAATAAAAGTAAAACTACAAACTAATTTTAAAACAAAAATAAAACTACAAAATATTATACTCTCTTTATGTTATTTTGAACATCAAGTCAGTACAATAACCTAGCATTGAATGGCATTAACTTTTAGGGTTAATACCTGTACATGTTACTAAAGTTAGCAAAAAATTTGATTTAGGTTACTATACTTTTTTTTGGTTGAATTAGGTTACCCATGTATACGGTTTGTTGAATTAGGTTACCCATGTATACGGGTTTGTTGAATTAGGTTACTTGCGTCAACATTCGTTAGATTTTAAGTACAAAATGGTCCTTGTCGTTAGTCGGGCGTCACGAAATTAGTCCCTAGACCACTATTTTCGGTTAGTTTGACCGTTTTTCGTCACGGAATTAGTCCCTAAATCGTATTTCGGTTAATTTTTTTTTCGAAATAAATTTTTTTATAAAAAATAATTATTTTTTCGAAATTAATTTTTTTTCGAAATTCATTTTTTTTCGAAATTAATTTTTTTTCGAAATTAATTTATTTCGAAATTAATTTTTTTTAAATTAATTTCGAAAAAAAAATTATTTCGAAAAAAAATTAACTTCGAAAAAAATTAATTTTTATAAAAAAAGTTAATTTCGAAAAAAATTATTTTTTATAAAAAAAATTAATTTCGAAAAATATTATTTTTTATAAAAAAATTAATTTCGAAAAAAAATGAATTTCGAAAAAAAATTAACTTCGAAAAAAATTAATTTTTATAAAAAAAATTAATTTCAAAAAAAATTATTTTTTATAAAAAAATTAATTTCGAAAAAAAATTTATTTCTAAAAAAAATTAATTTCGAAAAAAATTAATTTCGAAAAAAAAATTAATTTAGAAAAAAAATTAATTTCTAAAAAAAATTAATTTCGAAAAAAATTATTTTTTATAAAAAAATTAATTTCGAAAAAAAAATTAATTTCAAAAAAAAATTAATTTCTAAAAAAAATAATTTCAAACTAACCGAAATAGTGGTCTAGGGACTAATTCCGTGACGAAAAATGGTCAAACTAACCGATATAGTGGTCTAGGGACTAATTCTGTGACGCCCGACTAACGACAAAGACCATTTTGTAACATGGGTAACCTAATTCAACAAACCGTATACATGGGTAACCTAATTCAACCAAAAAAAAGTATAGTAACCTAAATCAATTTTTTTGCTAACTTTAGTAACATGTACAGGTATTAACCCTTAACTTTTACTTTGACAAATGGGTAGGATTTGCCTTTAAATTCACATCAATACATCCACTAATGCACAAATTACATCCAGTAAAAACCTAAACTCTTTCCAAAATTCTCAACAATGAGCTCAAAGCCATAAATCATTGAAATTTCTTCTGATTCAACCTCTTCTGATGAACTCATGTCTCCTCAACCACCTTGGAATTTACCATACAATAATGCTACAAATCCAAACAAGATAATCTCAAGCTCAAACTCCACTTATTCGAACTCTGTTTCTAGCTATGTGTCTAGCTATCATTAAACCTCATCTGAAGATTATCAACCTGTCTCAAAAAAGAGTACAACTGCTAGGTCTTGCAAAAAGGTTTCAAGCTCTGTCAATCCTCCTGTACAAGCTAAGCATGTTTCCACTCAAGCTCTTTCAATCACTGGCAAAAGGATTCAAGTGCTAGGCCTTGCAAATAAGGAGACTTATGCAAAGATCACAGCCAAAGGGAAAGGGAAAATGAGACTTACTTGAAGCATTGGGTATGACGGATAACCTATGGTTTTTTGGATCTTGCTCCACTTTAATGGTTTAAGTATGCATTTGATGTTTTAGTTTTTATGTTTTAGGTGGTTATGAATGTGAAACTGACTTTGTAGCCGTTGGTCTCTAAAAGTTAAGTATGTATGTAAAGTTATCTTATTAATGGAAATTAAATATTAGAGTAAACTCCAAAATACATCCCTGTGGTTTGGCCAATTTCGCACCATACATCCAATTTTTTTTTTTTGAGTTTTATACATCCCTCCGTTAGTAAAAGTCAGACACAATACATACCTCCGTTAAAATAAGGACAAACGGCGCAAACCATTTCTCCGTTATCTCCTAACGAGATAGAAAAAGTTTGCACCGTTAGTCCTATAGTTAACTCTATTTGCACCGTTAGTCCTTCGTTACGTTTTCGTCAGATTTTTTACGTTTTCGTCTGTTTTTTTACGTTTTCGTCCGATTTTTTACGTTTTCGTCCGATTTTTTTCGTTTTCGTCCATTTTTTTACGTTTTCGTCGTTTTTTTTACGTTTTCGTCCGATTTTTTACGTTTTCGTCTGGTTTTTTACATTTTCATCCGTTTTTTTTACGTTTTCGTCCGCTTTTTTACGTTTTCGTCCGATTTTTTACGTTTTCGTCCTTTTTTTTTACGTTTTCGTCTGTTTTTTTACGTTTTTGTCGCATTTTTTACGTTTTCGTCAGATTTTTTACGTTTTCGTCTGTTTTTTTACATTTTCATCCGTTTTTTTGCGTTTTCGTCCATCTTTTTTACGTTTTTTTACGTTTTCGTCCGATTTTTTACGTTTTCGTCTGTTTTTTTACATTTTCATCCGTTTTTTTACGTTTTCGTCTGTTTTTTTACGTTTTTGTCGCATTTTTTTACGTTTTCGTCAGATTTTTTTACGTTTTCGTCTGTTTTTTTACATTTTCATCCGTTTTTTTGCGTTTTCGTCTGTTTTTTTACGTTTTTGTCCCTTTTTTACGTTTTCGTCTATTTTCTTACATTTTCATCCGTTTTTTTACGTTTTCGTCCGCTTTTTTTACGTTTTCGTCCGATTTTTTACGTTTTCGTCCGATTTTTTACGTTTTCGTCTGATTTTTTACGTTTTCGTCTGTTTTTTTACGTTTTTGTCTGATTTTTTTCGTTTTCGTCCCTTTTTTTACGTTTTCGTCTGTTTTTTTATGTTTTTGTCTGATTTTTTACTTTTTCGTCAGATTTTTTACGTTTTCGTCTGTTTTTTTACATTTTCATCCGTTTTTTTGCGTTTTCGTCCATATTTTTATGTTTTCGTCCGTTTTTTTCGTTTTTGTCAGTTTTTTTACGTTTTCGTCCGCTTTTTCCTGTTTTTTTACGTTTTCGCCCATTTTTTTTGCGTTTTCGTCCGATTTTTTACGTTTTTCATTCATTTTTATTACATTTTTGTCTTATTTTTTTTTGTTTTTGTCCCTTTTTTACGTAAAAAAAGGGACAAAAACAAAATAAAAACGGACGAAAAAAAAGGGACAAAAACGTAAAAAAAACAGACGAAAAAAAAGGGACAAAAAAAGGGACGAAAACGTTTTCGTCCGTTTTTATTTTGTTTTTGTCCCTTTTTTTACGTAAAAAAAGGGACAAAAACGCAAAAAAAATAAGACAAAAACGTAAAAAAAATGGATGAAAAACGTAAAAAAGCAGACGAAAACGTAAAAAAAAGACAAAAACGTAAAAAAAACAGACGAAAACGCAAAAAAATGGGCGAAAACGTAAAAAAATAGACAAAAACGGAAAAAAGCGGACGAAAAAGTAAAAAAAGTGACAAAAACGAAAAAAAACGGACGAAAACATAAAAATATGGACGAAAACGCAAAAAAACGGATGAAAATGTAAAAAAACAGACGAAAACGTAAAAAATCTGACGAAAAAGTAAAAAATCGGACAAAAACGTAAAAAAACAGACGAAAACGTAAAAAAATGGACGAAAACGAAAAAAATCGAACGAAAACGTAAAAAAACAGACGAAAACGTAAAAAATCAGACGAAAACGTAAAAAATCGGACGAAAACGTAAAAAAGCGGACGAAAATGTAAAAAATCGGACGAAAACGTAAAAAATCGGACGAAAACGTAAAAAAGCGGACGAAAACGTAAAAAAACGGATGAAAATGTAAAAAAACAGACGAAAACGTAAAAAATCGGACGAAAACGTAAAAAAACGTAAAAAAGATGGACGAAAACGCAAAAAAACGGATGAAAATGTAAAAAAAGAGACGAAAACTTAAAAAATGCGACAAAAACGTAAAAAGAACAGACGAAAACGTAAAAAAAGGGACGAAAACGTAAAAAAACAGACGAAAACGTAAAAAATCTGACGAAAACGTAACGAAGGACTAACGGTGCAAATAGAGTTTAACTATAGGACTAACGGTGCAAACTTTTTCTATCTCGTTAGGAGATAACGGAGAAATGGTTTGCGCCGTTTGTCCTTATTTTAACGGAGGGATGTATTGTGTTTGACTTTTACTAACGGAGGGATGTATAAAACTCAAAAAAAAAAATTTGGATGTATGGTGCGAAATTGGGCAAACCACAGGGATGTATTTTGGAGATTACTCTAAATATTATCTATCCATTGTATAAACCCCACTGTGTGTTGGGGCTCCTTCTGCAATTTGGCCCTTCTTTTCACAATGGATCTTGAACCCTTCATTTCAAGTATTTGAAATCATAAAAATTAATGTATAAATTATTTAACAAAGCGTTTAATATTTATACTGCCAATGGTTAGTTAATACTGCTACTTCTTGAATGTTTATACTGCTTGGTATGTTAGTACTTGTAGGTTCCCGTTTAGATCTTAACCACACACTCGTATAGACAATAAGAACTCGTACTACTATCTAGATAATAAGCTACGTATGGAAATAATATTAATAAGCTAGATACGATAAGCGAGAAATAAGAGAAAATGAGAAGAGAAGAATAAGAATGGTAGGCTTTTCACTTGATCAAAGATTACACGAGCATAGCTTCCGCACAATGCATGAAAAACCGACATTTAGAATGTACCCCATGCCTTGTATTTATAGGCAATGGGAGGGAATCATTCTAGGAATATTCCCATGCATGTTACTAACATGAACTATCTATTGTGACCGGTCCATGGATTACTAATGGACCGGTCCATAATTACAAACAATATAATCCTTTTAAACTTGCAACATTATAAATGAACAAGACTTGGAAATAATTAAAACGTGTTCCTAACAATCTCCCCCTAAGTCTTGATCATCAATGTTGCCCGACGTCTTCTTTGCTTCTTAGGCTTCCGACGTCTTTATAATCTTTGGTTCTTTGTTCTTGTGTAATGATGATATGATGTTGTCTCTATCTGCCAATCTCCAACGTCTTCTCGTCTTCTCCATCATGCTCATATATTTTTTTTTTTTTTTTTTTTTTTTTTTTTTGACTTGTTATCTGTAATATGTTCTCACTTTTCAATCTTTAAACTTGTGAAAGGTTGAGATGCTTGAACTTTTGACTTTACTATAGCTTGTGTTGAACTTCTGTCATAACTGAGTCATTAAGAGAACATTTCTTCAAAATATAAGCATGATGGAGTCTTGATGGTCGAACTCCAGCTCCTCAGCAGCAGCAGCAGCAGCAGCAACAGCACGTACCAACCGGTACTTACAGGCTCAGACTTGAGATTATCAACAGCATAGTGTGAAGACTTTCTCAAATCTTAACCCAGACCGTTCTGAACCGGATTCCCCCGAAAGGGATTACACGGACACACCGAAGTGCACCCACGATTCAGTGAGTCGCTGGAGATCACCCCACGACTGTAGACCATTTGGAGCAACCACTAAGCGTAACCCACAAGGAGTTACCGAAGTGACCTGCTATCAGAATTGTTTGATGTTGTTCTGGCAGGATTTCCATTCAATCATTGATAATCACAATTGTGACTTTTCTCATGAATGTTCTTGGCAGATTGCTAAGATCTGCGAAGGACACTTTTCCTAATTAACAACTGATGCCCATGATGTAGAACAGCAGAGTAATTCTAAGTGTTCCTAAGAGATCTTTTGATGAATCTCATGGCTCTAGACTCAATTTGTGCACATTTGTTTGGTCATCGGAGGCGTGGAGCAGATTGCCTCCTTTTCAATATCAACACTCTCGAAATGAGAGGTCAATAGATTATGAAGGGTTCTCCGTGTGAATGAAACAAATGTCTTTTGAGAGACACTTGAGTGGCTAAGAAGGTTTATTAGTGCGTCACTGGGTCCATGACGTCTTTGGTCTTCAATACCGGTGATGCTCATCAACCAGTAGATTATGAATTGAACCCGGTATCTGCCCTAAGGTTGAACAAATGGAGGGCTATTTCTTTTCACCCTTTTCTTTGCTTTTCTTTTTAATTCTTCAACCCCTTCTTTCTCCGTACATTCATTTTCTCCTTTTTTTATATCATACCTAGGACTTTCTAGTCTAAGCTATTGGTATTGTCCTTGGGTAGATCCCTCCGGCTCTGGCGGATCATAGGACGGTTTTCCCTAACCTTAGTCACCTTGTAACTTCATGACTATCCTAATTATGCCATTAGACCAAAACCATTGAAAATCTCTCAAAGTGTCGATAATTGTAAAGACATTTTGTTGACACCTTGAGAGTTTGATGATTTTCAGAAATACTCCCCCTTAACATGTGCGCATAAGTCATAAATTTGAAATTTGCACATGCCGGAAAGAGTTTGACACTTTTTGAATTGATTGACTTTCAATGAACCTGATCTTTGCGAGACACGCTTACATCACCAGTTAGACTGGCTTGAAATTATTACCCGTCCAGATCAGATTCAAAGATTATCGCTCGAAATCGGTACATTCTACTCAGACACGTCCTTTGCGAGACACGCTTACATCACCAGATAAACTGGCTTGAAATTATTACCCGTCCGGGACATGTCCTTTCGACTACTGACTTTCCTATTCGTCAATTCGAGGGTCAATTCTGAGTATGAGCACACGAGATTCCAGCAAATGAGACATCATATTTTAATCATTTGTTTCTTCTCCCCCTCAAAAATAGCATACTCATGATGTTTTTGGAAAAACGTTTATGATTAAAATATGCTGTTTTTGAGTTTTAGGGAAGAAGTTTCAAGAACTTTGATACTTCTTTTTGAACAAAGATTATATTTTTCAAATACTCCCCCTGGACGAGGGAATACTTGTCCTTATGAGCAGAATGTTTGAAAAACGTTGTAAAACATTCTAATTTTAATTCTGCTCATAAGTAAGAAGCTTTCGCTCCTTTTTTTCAGGATTGAGGCACTGAAGCGTACCTCAGGGTCCTTTCTTTGGGGTCCGGGTTGTACACTGTTATGTGTGCACAAACCGTAATACATAGGCCGATATGGAAAGAATAAGAATGATGTAATATGATAATAAATTCTTACATCAACCGCCCCTGCCAAAAGTTGTGAAGACTGGGTCTGTTCTCTGGAATAGCCTGATGGCGAACGGTGGACGACCCCCAACATAGCTTTCTAGCCTTCTCATCTGATCCCGATAATACAACCGTTCTTCAATCTTCCGGATAAACCCCTTGACTTGGCGTACTTCCTTGGAATTCCATCTCCTCGATTTCCCCAATGCTGAATCTTGAACCCGGTTAGCTAACCCATCACGTACACTCTTCAAAGTATCGTCACAGAACTTGTGAATTTCATCGAATGCCATGAAGCGGTGAAAATCTGTTGTGCTTCTGTAGACGAACCCAAAGACTGGATTATGGAGCATGGTGTACTGAGGGTCCTTATTGCTACTTCGAAGAAACTCTGGTTCAACAAGATTTAACTTTGTCTGATAACTTTCAACACCCAGTTGGAGATCCTCTATACGTTCTCGAATGATTTTCCTTCTGATGAAATGACACAGAGATGTACTGAGTGCATATCGACGTTCGTCTGACAAATGTTGCAATTTGCCTTGGACCTTCATTAGGTACATATCTTCGATATCATTCAAATTCAACTCAGGAAAGTCAGCTTCAGAGAATGTGTAGATTTTGCCGTCGATTCTTTTGACCTTGATTTCATCGAGAAAGATATAATCACAACGTCTGGATCCGCTCACATCAATAACGGCCACGAGCTTGAGATCACTGTAAACTTGTTCTCGAGATTTCTGGATAGCAAGTTTGTACTTGTACCAGCTTTGTCGTTTTGAGTACCAATGATGAATCCCTAATTCTGCGTCACGATCATATGTCACAAGCTTTTTAACAAACAGATGTTTTTCAATAGCTGCTTCTTCAATTGCTGATTGTGTGTAGACAGCAGCTGGTGTGAAAGTTATAGATGTAGCATATTTTGTTTTCCCTTGAGCTCCATTCTTGAGAAGTTCTAGATCTTGGTTGAAGAAAAGATTGAATGGAATTTCTGAGGAGTGAGATCGTCGTATCACAGGAAGTGGCTTGTTCCAATCAGTGATGAAGGGTTGATTCTTGCCAATTTTCCTGACGACATCTGGACTAGCCCAATCAAAGTCACTTGACATTGCTCGTGCAATGTTTTCAAGGTGATATTCGAGTTCAGCGGCACTGGTGGCTTTATCCCTCAGAAGAGTGAATGCATCATTCTTGATTCGACGTAGTTCCCTTTTGGTCATCTTCTTTATATTAAGACTGCGTTTAATCTCTTGAGTAACAGCAAACGTGCTGTCTTCAACTCGGGAAGCTTCATTTGTCGGAATCTGAGCACTTGCTAGATGATCGAACCAATCATTCCCTAGTACATCTGTATCATCATCAAGCCATGATACAACAGCTGGTTCTTTGGATGATTTCTTGCTGTGTGATGACTTTGATTTGGATGTCTTTGTTTTTGGTGGTGATGGTGGCGAATGTGGTTGATCGTCTTGTGGCTGAAAGTCAACGTCTTCAGCAGTGAAGTGTTCATAATGATGTTCGGTTTCCTTAGGACCAGATGTTTGTTGTTTAGGAGGCATAGATGATGTTGGTTTCCCAGTTTGTTCCTGAATATGAATTCCTGACCCGCTTTTGTGTTTCTTCTGTTCGGGTTTAGGGTCTTTTTCTTCCTCGTCATCTTCATCGTCATCCTCTCGAATGCGTTTCCCTTTATCAGCAGTTTCCTTGCATGATTTCTTGTCAATGTGTTCACGAAGAGCTGTGATCAGATTGATTTCTTCTGGAGAGGGAGAGATGATAGCAAAGAGTTTGTCGAGAAGAACAAGCTCGATTTCTTCAATGGAGAGATCTTGAAGTGGTTTGGTTTGTGAAGAAGAGGAGACAGCTTCTTTGATCTTTTCATCAAGTTGTGAATCAATATGGTCATTGATGTCCTTTTGAAGATCAGGAAGAAATTGCTTAACAAATTTCTTTGTCTTGCGTGTCATATGATCTTTAATATTAAGACCGAGGAATTCGTCTATCTGCTCTTTACTCTTCTGCATCTCTTCCATTTGTTGAGACAACTTCTTGACTAATTCTTCTATTTCAGTCAATTTTGTTGTAGCTTGGTTGTCTCTTAGAGCTTGTGCTCTCTTCACTGCCTTTTTAAGCTTCTTTGCTGCAGGTGATACGACTTCAACTTTAGTTACATGAACGATTCTTCTTTTGCTCTTTCCCTTGTAGGCCTTATGAATAGCTTCAGAAACGGTTGCTTTTGACTTTGGTGATGAAGATCTTGAAGGTGATGGTGTGAGTGAAGGGATTGATTCGTCAGATTTAGCAGTTGATTCTTCGTGAGGTGAGGGTGGAGGTGAAGGATTCTTAGGAGGTGACTCGGGAGGTGTCTTTGATGAGGATTGAACTGGTGGTTGTTCCTGTTGTTGTTGTGGATTACTGACAACCATAGCAAGTTCAGTTTGAGGAATGGTGTCTTTGGATTTAGCTGTGTCCTTTGGAGGAGAACGAGGAGGTGTTGGAGTGTGAGAACGTATGTAACTGTCTGCTTCCAGGTTAGCCTGAGCATCCTCCTTGCGTTTCCTTTCTTCTTCTTGTTTTTCTTGTTCCTCAAGATCCTTGGCTGCATTAATTGTTGTATCTCCAAGAATATCTCTGTCATCTTCCATATTCCAATCGTCTGTGTCAGTGTTACGTGGTTGTTCTTCTGGATTGTCGTCAAACATGGAATCTGAGATTTCTTTGTCAGAAAATACAATATTGCCTTCTTGACTCTTTACTTTCTCCTCCTGATTCTGGGCTTCCAAGTCGGGTTGATTAACCGAGCTTGTATGCTGAGAAGAGATTGATGCAGCTCCAGATCCACCGGGTTGATTAACCGGATTGTCTCGAGTCGATTCTTCTTCGTGAGCGGTTCCCGATCCTTCAACTCTATGAGTCATCTCATACTCTCTCTGTGTTTCTACTGCCTTTCTGGCCCTTCTCTCTTCATCTTCTCTTAATGATTTGAGACTTTGTTTCTGTGCATTTTCCTTAGAGATCTGATTGTGAAATTCTGCTTCTTCAACGGTCATAAATGCTTGTTCTTCTTTAGATGATTCAGAGTCAGACTCAGTACTTTCATCAACGATTCCACTCGGTTCAGTTTGTGGCTGAGGTTTGCTTGGTACTTTTCTTCTGATGAATTTTGGTCTTGGATGTTTTTCTTTTGGTTTAGACACACTTGAGGCACTTCCTGTCTTAGTCTTACCTTTTGAGCGAGTCTTTGAAGATCCAGTTTCTTCAGTCACCTTGGCAAGACCCACACGTTGTTCACGGTATGCTTTATCATAATCATGATAAGCTTTTGTTTCTCTAACCTCATCTGGTATCAAAAAGTCTGGCAACCTTGCACCTTGCTTTCGTGTGCTCTCCTTCGGAAAATAAACTTTGCCCAATGTTTTATCCATGCTATATTCATGAACTTCTTGATCTGTAGGACGTTTATCAATGTCTTCATGTTGATCAAGTAAGTAGCTGATAAGAACTTTGGTGAATCGAACAAATGGGATTTTCTTGAAAATTTTACGCTGTAAGTACATTATATCATCCCAAATAAGAGCAGCAAAGTCAATAGGTTCCTCATTTAGAAATCCCCATAAGACTTGAAGATGAGCCAGTCTTGGATGCTCGAACCCACTATCTCTTCCAGATATTGAATGTGTTACGATGAAGAAGATAGTCCTCCAGGGTTGAGGAATGTATCTGGCATTAACCTTGGAGATTGTGGTTAATGGTGTATCAGGCTGAACATCATAACCAATATCCTCCAGGAATTGCATGACCTCTGACTCTGAAGGTGTTGGGTGGAATCGGGCAGCAGCTTCAGGTGCCTCTGGAAGTTTCAAGGCTTTTCTGAGAGTAGCGGGTGTAACTCTGATTTGCTTCCGATCCAGTGTGCAAGTAAAGTACTTGTCATCATTGCTCTTAGTGAAGGTATCCCAGAATTGATGAATATATAGCTCTGGAATAGTGTCTGAGCTGTCAAGAATATCCCTGCATTTGTGAGCTTTGAGAATCTCTATAGCAATCTGACAACTTGGATCAGAACATTTGATCTTGTCCAATTCTACCCTTGAATTGTTCTTCCCTATTTCCAGAGTATATCCACGAGGAAAGACTTCTTCTTTGGTAAGAGCAGGAAGTGGTTGTTGTTGTTGGGAAGATGCCATTGATGTGTATCTGAATCAATCAATCATATACAAGTATACAGAATGCATGTTTGTTAGAAAAATTGTTAGTTTAAAGAACAACACATGGCACCCTATTGTATTTATGATTAGTTGATACATGCTTGATCAAAGAATTTATCAAGAATTAGCCAAATTCAATAAAATTTGATAAATTTCAATAAGTATATAAAAATATACCTAAGGAAAATTGATTAAATTCTATATCAGATCACAACTGCGATAATCAAAGACAACTGCGATAACTATAACAAATGCGATAACTATTACAACTGCGATAAATATCCAATCAAGATAACAAATCCAACTGCGATATTTATCCAACTGCGATAATCATCTCATCTGCGATAATCATCCCAACTGCGATAAACATCCCAACTGCGATAATTATCCAACTGCGATAATCATTCAACTGCGATAATTATATCAATCAAGATAATCAAGCCAATCAAGATAAAAATCTCAACTGCGATAATTATCTTAACTGCGATAACTATCACAACTGCGATAACTACCACAACTGCGATAATTTTGGCCAACTTCGATAAACTCTAATACAAGAGTTATCGAACACTTTTCTCAACTGCGATAGATTTGTAACGATGAATAAACACTCAAATTCTTTATCGTGATTCATTATTACTTATGTTATATGTCCACAGATATTCACAATCAACTTAGATGACTATTTTAATCATTTGGACTAAGTTATAACATATACGAACCACAAATAATCAAGAATCAAATCTGCTTGTGTTCTTGTTCTTGATAAACCCTAAACTTCAATCGAATCTCTTAAAGTGTTTCTGGGTATGATTCAAGCATGGCAATACTCAATTAAACATCAAACAACAATATTTCAATAAGCACATTACACAAAAACGCATTCACAAAGTTTTCCCCAAATCGTTGCTTAAACCCTAAAAATCAATTCGACAAATTTATGGTTTCTGGGTACGATTAAGCATGCAATATAGGTTTCCTAGTATTGTAAAAGTGTTGTCGTGCAATCATTTTCATCACAAACATCCTTAATCAAAATCCTTACTTTTAACGCAAACCCTAGAACTAGATTATTCAATTTCGGGTGTTCTAGCCGTTGGATCATGATATAGTTCAAAACCATCTTTTATATTAGCATTATAAACACAGAAATACTCACAAAAATCAAAGATCTTGTTCGGATCGTCAGAATCAATGAGAACCGTGGATGATGGTGGGTGGGTTATATTTAATTCGGTTGGTGAATAATGTCATAGCAGTAAATGCGATATTGAGTATAAATATCTACCATTTAATTTTGCATATTTTGCACATTTAGTCCCCTAACCTAGTTAACTTTGAAATCCTAGTCCTATACCACCATCATTCTAACACTAAGTCTCAATTGTCACATTTAAGGCACACAATTATGTTATCTTAACATCTTATCACCAAAAGCTTGTGAAACAACAATTTCTGAAAAAATATGCAAGTACAATTTTAAAAGTTTTGAAAAAATTGTGTCTCCCCCTCAACACGTGTTCTAAAAATAAACAAAGTGTTGGAGAAGGAATTGTACTTGCACCCTTTTTTTTTTTTTTTTTTTTTTTTTTTTTTTTTTTTTTTTTTTTTTTTTTATTATATATATACAAGGATAGTTTTGGATATTTGACTCATTTAGTTGTTTTTGAGAAAGTTTGTCAATTCTTGAGGAGTCAAACATCGCATTCCAATTTGATGAACCAATTTCACAAAACGTTCATGAGGTAAAGCTTTCGTGAAAAGATCCGCCAATTGGTGTTCCGTTCCCACAAAATACAGCTCAACGGTACCCTGCTCCACATGTTCTTTGATGAAGTGATATCTGAGAGCGATGTGTTTGGACTTGGAATGTTGGACTGTGTTGCACGAGATAGCTATGGCACTCTTGGAGTCGCAGTACATCGGAATTTTGTTGAATATGTAACCATAATCCATCAGTTGTGATCGCATCCAAATGATTTGAGCACAACAGGCAGACATAGCTACGTATTCTGATTCTGTGGATGATAGAGACGTACAATCTTGCTTCTTGGACTGCCAGGACACCAGTTTATCACCGAGGAATTGGACACCACCGGATGTGCTCTTCCTTGTATCAATACATCCCGCATGATCCGCATCTGAAAAAGCAGTTAGTGCAAAACCAGAATCCTTTGGATACCAGATCCCCAAATTAATGGTTCCCTTGATGTATCTAAGGATTCTTTTAACAGCAGATAAATGTCTTTCTGTTGGGTTAGATTGATAGCGTGAACACAGGTATGTGGCAAATACAACATCCGGTCTGCTAGCTGTGAGATACATAAGAGACCCAATTATACTACGATAATTTGTAGGATCAGTGGGTTTCCCATGTAAATCAGCATCTAGCTTCGGGGATGAGGAGGCCATTGGGGTGTTATAAGTGTCACTAGTTGTCATGCCATGTTTCTTTAATATCTCTTGTGCATATTTAGACTGACTCAAGAATATACCACGAGGTGACTGGTGAACTTGTAATCCTAGAAAAAAGTTTAATTCACCGATCATGGACATCTCAAAGTTTTGTTTCATTAGTTTTGCAAAAGCGTTTGAGTACTTTTTATGGGTAGACCCAAAAATGATGTCATCCACATAAATTTGTACGATGAGAGTGTCCTCCCCGTGTTTTTGTATAAACAGAGTCGGGTCCACAGATCCTTTAGTAAAATGATTAGCAAGCAAGAATGCAGCAAGTTTATCGTACCATGCCCTCGGGGCTTGTTTAAGGCCGTAGAGAGCTTTCTTAAGCCTGTAAACATGTTGTGGATGTTCTGGATCAACGAAGCCCTCTGGTTGTGAAACATACACCTCTTCACGAAGTTGTCCGTTCAAAAATGCAGTCTTCACATCCATTTGATAAACTGTGATGTTCTTATGAGCCGCGTATGCCAGAAACATTCTCACTGCCTCTAGCCTAGCCACTGGTGCAAAGGATTCCTCGAAGTCAATTCCCTCTTCTTGGCTATACCCTTTAGCAACCAACCGAGACTTGTTCCGAATAACCGTTCCTTCTGCATCCAGCTTATTTTTCCAAATCCATTTTAATCCTACAACATAAACTCCATCTGGTCTTTCAACGAGTTCCCAAACTTCTAATCTCTTGAATTGATCCAACTCTTCTTGCATTGATTCAATCCAATTGTCGTAAGTCAAGGCCTCTTTGATATTTTTCGGTTCAGATTGACAAACAGTGAGAGCATAAATGCATGTTTCACCATCTGTGTGGAGTTTCTGTCGGGTCATTACGGGTTTATCTGGATTGCCAATCACATTTACTAATGGATGATCCCTTGTCCATTTATGAGTTGATGGGTAGTGTTGAACGTTATGATGATGATAAGACGGGTCCATGTTGCTCGAGGATGATTCTCCGGAATCTTGAACAGTTGGTAGTGGAGCAAATGGGTTAAAGAAAGCGTTCCCGTCATATCCTGTTGGTTGTGGAACAGTGTTAGAAATGGGGGATGAATCTTCAACTGCTGGTTGAGGTGTTTTCTCCATTGGTGATGATGGTTCAGGTTGTGGTGCATCGGTAGCAACTACTGTAGAGGTAGATGCTGATGAATCAGGTGCTTGATTTGGAAGTTGTTGAGCAGCGGAATTGGTGGAAGCATCTGATGCACTAGTTACATGAACGTCATCAAACATTGGTGCAAACAAATCTTCCAGATCCTTCCTGTTGAAAGGTAGGGGTGCAGATGAAGATTCAGGAAAATTCAGACGGTTGTGTGCGGGTTCTAAGCGGTCTTGCTCAGAAGCCATTTCGGTGAGTTCATCAAAATTAGCGTGTATGGTTTCTTGAATATCTCCAGTCCGACGATTCCAAATACGATATCCCTTGGAGTTCTCACAGTATCCAACAAAGATCCCAATATCTGCTTTAGCCTTAAGTTTACCAAGATCATCCTTATCATTCTTCGGATAACATAAAGCTCCAAAGACGTGAAAATGGTTGATGTTTGGTTTTCTCCCTTGTATAATCTCATATGGTGTTTTGGTGTGTCTTTTGGTGATCATTGCACGGTTCTGAGTATAACAAGCAGTGTTGACAGCTTCAGCCCAAAGATAATCTGGTAATTGGGCATTGATCAGCATAGTTCGAGCTGCTTCCACGAGCGTCCGGTTTCGTCTTTCAACTACACCATTTTGTTCCGGAGTGCGAGCTATGGAAGTCTGATGAACAATCCCATGTTTCTCTGTGAAATCCCGAATGATTTGATTCTTAAATTCAGTCCCGTTATCTGTTCTGATGATTCTGACGGTGTTACGGACTTGAACTTGAATCTTGGTGAGAAACGTGATGAGGATAGAAGGAACTTGATCTTTAGTCCGAAGAAAATAGACCCAAGTCCATCTTGAATAATCATCTACGATTACCAGAATATACTTCTTCCCGTTAATACTCTGAACGCGCATCGGACCACACAAATCCATATGAAGCAGTTGTAGGACATGGTCTGTGCTGTGTTCTGTTTTGGGAGGAAAATGGGCACGATGACTTTTTCCTTGTTCACAAGCAGAACACAAGTGATCCTTGGCATATCTGAATTTTGGTAGACCGTCAACTAATTTCTTCTTGGCAAGATCAGTCATGGTTTTAAAATTGAGATGAGACAATCTTTTGTGCCATAACCAAGCTTTTGTGGGATGAGCCTTGGAGAGTAAACAAATAGGAGAAGAAGCTGTCATGCCGTCAAAGGAGATAGAATACAGACTTGTTCCGCGTTTTCCTTTCATAAGGTCATTCCCTTGAAGATCACGAATAAAGCATGTTTTCTCCCTGAATGCTACTTCCAAGTCTCCATCGCAGAATTGTCCCACGGAGAACAAATTATGACCGAGACCTTCAACATAATATACACGGCTGATTTCGATGTTCCCATTAATATAATCCCCGTAGCCCATAATTGCAGCGAAGTGATCATTCCCGAATCTGACCGTTCCGATAAACTTTGCAACAAAGTTCTGAAGAAGTTTGAGATTGCCGGTCATATGTCGGGAGCACCCGCTATCAACAATCCAGAGGACGATTTGAATCACCTGCATCACACACATCGGAAACAGGTGGAGAATTGATAACGGTTGGATCCGCTGGGTTAGTTACACAAGATGTTAGTATTTTAGGTAACCATTTAAAATCAAAAGTGTTCTGTAACCAGCGTTGCCAGGTCCAACTAGTCTCTGCCTTTTTCCTAAGGAATGCACTAGGTGACTTATTGGTCTTGGATTGGGGCTGTTCTATTTTCTCCTCAGAAACATCTAGTGGGGGCATTCCTAAAATGGATTTCGCAAAGGTTTTACGCCTAGAGGAAGCGCCACTAGTTCGTTTCTTTCTCTTAGTTAGCAAAGTTTTAGCAACACACTTTGTATGATCACCAGATAGTATGCTATGGCGACAAAAGACACAAGTAGCATCAACCAAAACATTTTCATTAATATTCAAAGAGTTATCATTTGTTACATCATTCTTAGAACTAGACTCAGATACGTGCAATTCTATTCCTGATGTTACAAGTGTCTTATTCAAACTACTTTCTGAAACTTCTGCAGACTTAGAGACTTCCTTCCTAGACTTCCTGACTCTATTCTTCCGTTGTTTCTTGTGAGTCTTCTTAGAGGTGGTTTCTAGTCCTGTGGAAGTACAAGTAGTTGAATTAGTGGTTGTGTCAGATGCTTGGGTATGTGCTTTGTCCACTACATACATTCCTGGAGCAATCTTATGACTGTTTGTTTTGCTCTTGTCTAAAACTTTGATCTTCTTCTTCAAATCAATGATGATGTGTTGGAACTCTTGATTTTGTGAATCCAATTTTCTGTTTAGGTAGACTGTGTCATTTCTGTTTTGAATAACTTCATCCAAATCTTTGTCATTTTGAAACAGTTTAACTTTTAAAAACGCTTTAGTTTCTTTGTTCTGTTCATGACTGTCTTGAAATGATAGAGATTCCATGAGATTTTGAAATTTGAGTTCAAATTCAAAACTTCGTTTTTGACACCAGTCCAACTGTTTTTGAAGATTAAAAACTTTGTTTTCCACATCACAATTGTTCTGTCGAAGATTCTCATTCTCATTTACCAGATTATCAATTTCCATATGTAGTATCTTAAGATCCACAGCATGATCATTTACAATTAACGCATTACCAGATTCATAGAGCGAGTTCATAATCACAGAGACTACGTCATAACACAAGACTTTTTCCAAGAGTCGATCATTTTCTATTGCTAAAAATTTCTTTTGAAGTTTTTGACGTTGAACCTTGTCATCTTTAGCTTTGAAAATGGATCTCATAGATGCTATCTCCGTTTTTAACTCCTCTTCCCATCTTGTTGCACCCTTTTTCAGATTTCTAACATGAGGAAGAATTTTCTTTTGGAGAATCTCCTTCTTTTCCTTCTGAACAGGAGAAAGAAAAGACGAGATAGGAATTTGAGAACTAAACTCAATTTCAGTCTCCAAACGAAAAATGTCATCCATAAATGTCTTAAAATATCGAAGAACCCGACATTCTTTAGGCATTTGTGGATCAACAAGATCCTCTGTCAAACAATCTTTAAATTGTACACCAGTCATAGAATCAGAAGTTATGGACGAGGGAGCACTTATGTGTGTGTATGTTAACGTTTGTTCTGGATGATCCTTTGGAGGAACAAATGATTTGCTCAAATGAGGTCTTGCATTATAATCATAATGTACTTTTGAAAACTTTTGTTGTGAATTGGATCGACCCTCAATCTTGTTTTCAAGAAAATCAGTTTCTTCATCAACAGAGTACATAACAACACGTTGAAAGGAATCATCTAACAGAAATGTTGCATTGTATAACTTAGGATTCTCTTTGAGTGCTTTGTGTAAATTTCGGGGTGTGTCACTTCCAAGTGCAAAACTGACTCCCTTAGGACTTGGTTTTACAACATTCTTTTGAATTTGCGTTACAGAATTACCCGTTTTATACACAATGTTTTGAAAGTCTTTGAGTTTGGTTTCCAAATCCAGAATTTGATCAAGATAGGAGTCAACACATTTCCTATTAGCTTTCTTTTCTTCAAGAAGATCCGATTGAGATGCAGAAAGCTCAGATTGAGTTTTCAACAACTCAGAATTTAAAGTATTAATTTGAATTTTAAACTCCAATTGATCCTTTTCTTTTTGAGAGAAAAGCTCAGCTTTGGCAATGGTTAACTCACGAACTTGACTTTCTAAATTTTGAACTTTTACATACTCTTGTTGGAAAGCTGTTTCAAAACCTTTTTCTCGTTTATCTTGTTTTAGATATCCGGAAAGTTGTAATTTATAACACTCATTATCCTTTGTTAACACTGCAATTTTCTCTTTGAGCTTCTGATTGATGTCATTGCATTTTTCTATTTGTGACTGGGTGGTCAATAATAAGGCCTGTAAGTCCGAATCTTGATCATTCAACTGATCGTTTTGTTCAATATGATCACAATTAGCATCATCGATGAGATCATCAAAGGAAACAACTGTTTTATCATCATCAAATGATACAACCGTGTTAACTTGATCATCGGATGGTGATGAAAATAACTCATTTTGAACAAAAGTTTCGTTTGTAGATGAAGATAGAGACGGTGAAGCAATTTCATGAATAAGACATGTAGGATCGGGTACCTGAGAAAGACCATCAGTATCATATACTGGGCCTGACTCGGACAAATTCATTTCATGCATGTTAGCCATAAGCATGACTGCAGCATTGGCCTCAAGGTCTTCCATCTCGTCATCTGATTCCACGTTTGCCATAAAACTTTGATCATTTTGAGTCATCATCCCAGCTGCTCTTTCATCTTTGAGTGCCATCATAAGAGCTTCTTTGTGATACTGACTGCCCATTGTTCTCGGCTTCGGACAAGTATTAGCCATATGACCATTTCCCCCACAATTGTAGCATGTGATAGATGTATTAGCAATGCCTTTCTGACCATTCCCAACATTTGAATTTCCTCTCTGAACATTCCCTATACTGTTTCTGTTTACCCCTGCAGCAGTGAACCTATTTCCTCCTGACTGAACCCTTTGATTTCCATATCCACGATTTCCTGAACCAAATCTGCCTGAAGACCTGTTCTGAACTTCAACTCTGCCATCATGAACAACTGCCTGATTCCTGGTATTTGAAGATGAACGAAGACGGTTGTTGGATTTGGTGAATCTGCCAAATGCATTAGCAATCAATCCAAATGCTTCATTAAGTGAATTGAAAGCATCCTCTTCTTCATCATGATCTGCATTTGAATATAGCATTGAATCGGTGTTGTTGTATGGAACCAGCTGGTTATCAGAGTATTGTTGTGGTGCTTCATAAGGAATGATTTGATTATGAGGTTGGGGTGGAATGTTTGGTTGAAAAGATGAGTTGCCAAATTCCTGTTGTGGTAAAGAGAAGTTGGATTGAGCAACGAGAGCAAGTGAGTGTGGTGTTGGTGCTGGTGTGAAGCCTCCTCGTGCTGCAATTTCTTTATCCACTTCTGATTGATGTTGTCTGAGGTAATCATACATGAGTCCGTATTTGACATCACCAATTTTCTTTGTCTGTCTCACAAAAGTTGCATATTTTTGCCATTCAGGACCAAGACATCCAAGGAATTTGGAGTTGATAGCAATCTTTGGTAACTTTATATCATGACGATCAAGATCGTTGATAATGTTGGTGAAACGGTGGTAGTAAGATTCAATAGTCTCCCCTGGTTCCATGATGAAGTGTGTGTACTCCATATATAACTTGGACTCAAGATCTTCTTGGTTCAATTCTGTTCCTTCCATGAGAAGATGAACATGTTCCCACATATCTTTGGCTGTCTTTTGAGCATCAATACTTCGGTAGATAGGATTGGGAATTCCTTGAAGTATGAAAGACATAGCCAATTGGTTTGCCTCTTGCTGTAATGTTTGCTCAGTTGTGTAGTTGGCAACCGGAATGGGTGTGGATGTTTCATCTCTCTCTGGAGTTGCTGAAACCACAGTAGCTGGAATAGGATACGGTCCTTCTTCAATGACCTTTTTGAGATACTGACCATGGGGTTTTTTGAGTTCAACGAATCTGAGGAATCTACTAGCCCACTGTACGTAGTTACCCGGAGTTAGCATTGGTGGAGTTTCTTGACTTCCAGCTTCATGACGTGATTGCTGGCTACTGATTGCTTCACACATCTTGTTAAACCAATGAGGTTCTCTGGAGTAGGATGGATAATTTTGCAGTTGTTGGTTCTGTTGCATGATTTGTTGTGGGGACACTTGTGGTGGAGAGAGAAATTGATGTTGTTGAACGAATGCTTGTTGTTGTTGATACTGAGGATGAAATTGCTGTTGTTGAGGATGTTGCTGTAGCTGATAGTAGTAGTTGAAATGAGGTGGTTGAGACATATCTGGATCTTTAAGATAATTAAGATATGTGTATATGAGTTATGGTAAGTTGGTTTTGAAAATCCAAAAGATTTTGTCCAAATGCGATAGGTACTGTTCACCAATTGTGATAAGTCAATTCACCAAGTGCGATAAACTAGTACACCAAATGCGAGAAGAGGAGTTCACCAATTGCGATAATATCAGTTGACCAAGTGCGATAAAACAAGTTCACCAAGTGCGATAAGGACAAGTCTCCAAATGCGATAGAACAAGTTTACCAAATGCGATAAGGACAATTCACCAAATGCGAAAACCTTCAATAGCGCTAAAACTATGAAGTGCGATAAACAATTACAATTAGAAAAATCAAACTGCGATAATTTATCACAAGTCCAAATTCTCAATCTCTAATACAAGAGAAGAGAAGTAACCAAGTCGAAGTATGTAATCTTTCTAATACAAGAAAGTACAATACTGAGTCCCAAATGCGATAATTGAAGATCTCCCAAATGCGATGAAACCCTAATCTTTCTTGATTGCCAACTGCGATAAAACCTTTGAGTAATGTGCAACTGCGATGAAACCCTAATCTTTCTTGATTGCCAACTGCGATAAAACCCTTAATTGTCGAAGTTCACTCAGAAACCAAAGTAGCACTTTTCATCAACTTTTTCCAAACGCTAAAAATACGGATTACACTAAATCGTCCAATTAACCAAAAATCACGATTGTTTTTGACGTTAAACGATTAGTAACCAATAGTTTTAATGAAGATTAAGCTTGTTAACGATTAGAAATTGAAATTTGATGAAGATTTGTGAAATTTTAACGTGCTAAAAGTTACTTTTCAACACAAAGAAGAGTTGAACGTGTAGATTTGAACAAAAACCTTACTAGATCTATAAAAACCAACGTAATTAAGATACTAACGACGCAAACACACTATCCTAATAATCCCTTGGCGTATGATACCACTTGTAGGTTCCCGTTTAGATCTTAACCACACACTCGTATAGACAATAAGAACTCGTACTACTATCTAGATAATAAGCTACGTATGGAAATAATATTAATAAGCTAGATACGATAAGCGAGAAATAAGAGAAAATGAGAAGAGAAGAATAAGAATGGTAGGCTTTTCACTTGATCAAAGATTACACGAGCATAGCTTCCGCACAATGCATGAAAAACCGACATTTAGAATGTACCCCATGCCTTGTATTTATAGGCAATGGGAGGGAATCATTCTAGGAATATTCCCATGCATGTTACTAACATGAACTATCTATTGTGACCGGTCCATGGATTACTAATGGACCGGTCCATAATTACAAACAATATAATCCTTTTAAACTTGCAACATTATAAATGAACAAGACTTGGAAATAATTAAAACGTGTTCCTAACAGTACTGCTCGCCTACATTAGTACTGCTACTAAACTTTTAGTACTGCTAAAGCGTTTGATAAGATTTTCCCGTCAATTCAAATATTTTGAAAACATGATAATAGCTCTTTATGTTATTTTGAACATCATTTGATAATAGACCGATGCCCATTTTTATGTTAACTTTCACATGTTCAAAATACAATTTGAGATACAATTTCAAAATTGAGATACAATTTTGACCAAGAAAATTAATGTATAATTTAATTTCAAGTTGAGATACAATTTCAAGTAGATTAAATCATAAAAATTAATGTATAAATTATTTAACAAAGCGTTTGATATTTATACTGCCAATGGTTAGTTAATACTGCTACGTCTTGAATGTTTATACTGCTTGGTATGTTAGTACTGCTCGCCTACGTTAGTACTGCTACTTAATTCTTTAGTACTGCTACTAAATTTTTAGTACTGCTACTATATTATTAGTAACACAATTCACTAAATGAAATATTGCAAACTCAGTTTACGTGGAGATTCATATGGTATAACAAAAATTATGCATTAAGACAACAACAAACAAAGTGCCAATTGGAAATGTCCACAGCCAAAGGAAACCTGAGAAACACATTCACACATTCAAAGCTACACCAAACAAGACCAGGTCATGTTGCTTTAAAAGTAATATAAAAATTAAACAAAAGGCAGCATTTCATTATGATAAACGCTTAAACAAAATGCCACGCTTACATATGACTCTCGACTAAGCAAAGATTGTATAGAAAAAACTGATCAAACAACTTAGTTAAAATCATTCATCTTCATGGCATTAGCTTCTTCCTCGCAGGCACCAGCTTTGGCTTGAGCACACAAATCTACCAACAATTCAAGCAATACCCGATGCCTCTCTTGAGTTTTCCTTAAAGCATCAAGCGAGTCCAATGCGACCCCACGAGGTCCTAATGCTTCCATGTCAACCATCATCACTCGGTTCTTCACCATTACCCTCCTGAGATGCTCACAACAAGCGTGGATCAATTTTGAACAAGCTGACTCTTCACCTGCCTGCTGCACAAACCACACACGCATACAGTCATGCAATTTGGACGAGCCAGCAAGATTCATTAGCTCATCTAAAATCTGGAATTGTGCCATTGAAAACAATACATAGTAGATGTTGATACATAATCTGGCGCAGACTGATTCAACGACTCTCCCTGGGCCGTTAGTCGTCTTCTCGAGCCCTGAGTAGACCTGTATAACAAAGAGAACCCGTTAGGAGTGGACCCAAGGCCATAGCCCCGGGATCCACCTCCGACGGTCAAGTTAGTATCGGTGCGATATAACCATTAAGAGTTAGGGTTATGATAACCTGTTGTGTATATCGTTGCATGATGATCTGAAGATGGGGATTCCAGCCGTGTATTTATAGGGCATGGATTAGGGTTTAGGCGCAGAGTGGGCCGCTGTCTGCCGGGCCTGGCCCATTCCTGGTCCAGTCCAGACTATACGTCCACAAGCCCCCCAAGTCTAGTGTGACATAGTGCGTGGCTATGTTATGCTAGACTTAAGTTCTGTTCATGGCCGCGTAGGCCCAATCAACCATGACGGCATGGCTCATGTGTGCGCAACTCAGGTGTGCACATGGGTCGGACCATACCGCGCAGCCCAAATGCGACAGTGCGCCCTGGGTCTGTGGCGCAGTGCGTGGTGACCATGTTGGCGCGTTCTTGTTGGCGCGACCTTGTAGGCGCGACCTTGATTGTGAGAGTCTCACAATAGTGAAGGTGGATTCCGTATGCTGCATCCTGGGTAAGGGCGTACCTTTTGTACCAGTAGCGGTGCAGCATGGTGCGACAGAAGACGTGCTTCTGTGGCAGAGGTGCGCGCTGTGCGCGACAAAGATGTGCGTTGTGCGCAGACAAGGATGTGCTTCCAAATATACCTGCGTGACGCGTACGGAAACAGTGTATACCCTGGTAGCCCCCCAAGTTTGATGGTGCTACTCGTGTAGGAGCATTAAACTTACTTATCCAAATCCTGAAAAACACTTAATGCAAATATTAGAAGTATATGCCGCGAATCGCAACATATAAAACCTAATGAAGTAAAAGATTAGCGCATAGCATGTGAAATTAACACATAAGAGAAGTAGCAGTGCGAATTACACCTATCGTGAGGTTTTACAAACTACATAAATAATTAATTGTTTTTTTTTAGTGCGCGCTGCGCGCAACAAAGAGGTGCGACAGAAGGCGTGCTTCTGTGACCGCGACTAATAGTTTCAATCGCACGTACAGACGCAGATGGATGTATCGTGACCGCATAGACTCTAACGTTTTTGGATGATCGCAGATGACCACGGCTTTTGTCCAGTGCGCTCATGGCGATTGACTAGCATCGTGGTGCCTGTACATGACAGTGCGCTCATGGCGCCGATCTGCGAAGATGTCCGAACGCATGGCCTAGCTCGGGTAGATTTATCGTGACTGCGTTGTTCGCGGCTAAAAGATAAAGTAGGTCCGATCGTGCGGACTTAGTGCGTTATAAGTAAAATCGTATTTACCAAGTTAAAAGATTTACATAAAATCTTTACCGATCTAAAAGAAACATGCAATAGGGTGTACGTGACAGTAGCAGAAAATAACAAATCGATACAGTAGCAGAAAACAACAAATCGATTTATATTATAATTAGCTTCTACCACTGACGCATGTATGACCAATCAAATCGCATGTATGATAATAAATGATAAGATACCTTTTTGACCAATTAACCTCTACCAATAAATAAGATACCTTAGCAGTACGAGGTACATCAATTATAAATATTGGGATATCTTTTTATTACCAATTTAACCAATCGTAGGCCTATGTGTGCACACAGTAAAATATTGTTCGCACAGTAAATAGAAGATTGTGCATGATGCATGTAGCATATGTACTGTAGTTAAAAGATCAAAATACCGGTTGTTGAACTTGATGGTTGCTTTCCGGTAACGTGAGAATACGAAACTTGTCGGGTCCCACGGATGGCGCCAACTTGTTGATACATAATCTGGTGCGGACTGATTCAACGACTCTCCCTGGGCCGTTAGTCGTCTTCTCGAGCCCTGAGTAGACCTGTATAACGAAGAGAACCCGTTAGGAGTGGACCCGAGGCCATAGCCCCGGGATCCACCTCCGACGGTCAAGTTAGTATCGGTGCGATATAACCATTAAGAGTTAGGGTTATGATAACCTGTTGTGTATATCGTTGCATGATGATCTGAAGATGGGGATTCCAGCCGTGTATTTATATGGCAAGGATTAGGGTTTAGGCGCAGAGTGGGCCGCTGTCTGCCGGGCCTGGCCCATTCCTGGTCCAGTCCAGACTATACGTCCACAGTAGAAATGGATTTTTGCTTGGATGTGACAAAAGTTCCAAATAAATAGGCAAATCTGCAGTTATTTCAACAGGAAAGCTGGAAAGGCATTATAAACAATAACCCCTCCCATTAATTAATCATAAACACCAATTAAACAAAACTACCAAAACTGCCCTGTAAATACAATTTCAACCATAACACACACCCTAAGTTTGCATGAACTTACTGTTTTTTTATATTTTCCCGCCATGCAGAAGTATCAATTCAGTATTCAACAAAAACTTAAGGAAGATGACATGAAACACTAACAGCTATCCAATTCAAAGTTCATGAATTGCAAACTGTGCACTTATGAATTCGAGAAACTTTATTGATATTCTGCTTTAACAAATATGTGATGAATGGGAAAACATAACATTGGCACATATGTATTATGATTAACATAACTCGATAAAGTGTTTAAATATTAAAACAGTCATACAAAAAACAAGAACAATGGTAAATATCTTTTTCATTTCTCTCTCTTATTCTTGGCTAATGATTGTAACCCATCTAGCCTAAATGATAACGCTACTGCCTACATAAAAACCTAATTATTTTGGTTCATTTTAGTAGCGTTGCCTTCTTCCTCATGGACCCCAACTTGAGCTTGAATCAGCAAATTGGTCAACATTCCAAGCATGGCCTCATGCCTTTCTTGTGTTCGCATCATAGAATCTAAGCAACCTAGAGTAACAACACCAGGAGCTAATGTTTCATGTTCACCATCATGACCCGATTCTTTGTCACGACTCTCCTAAGATGCTCACAGCAAGCAAATAGTAAGCTTGCGAATGCAGAGTCCTCGGTGGCCTGCTGAACAAACCACAACCGCATCCCGTCGTGCAAGTTAGGCGACCCAGCAAGTTCCATTAGGTGATTTAGGTTTTGGAATTGTGCCATCTTAACAAAGTTACATGATAGTTAAGGTGTGTTTATGAGTAGTTGTGCCACAATTGAAAAATACTAAACTCAATTTATAGATATTTTCTTGGGTAACTTGAAAGTCATTGTTACCAAATACCCCTTTAATAACAGTCCTAAACTATTCTCTTAAATCACCAACTAAACTGTCAATTGATAAATGATGAAGACTAAACAGTGTGAAAAAATAAGTTCCAGCATCTTTTAAAATTCCTGTCAAAATAATAATTTAGGTAAAAATCTTTTCATATTTTCCAGCTTCCTCAGTTATTTATATTAAAAAAGTTCCTCAGCTTTTGACTTCAAAATTATAAAAAGGGTGTGGTAAGCCTAATCATACATATGCAGACTAATCAGACACTATATTCTCTCAGAAATTTACTCCAAAGATGGCTGAAGGTTTGTACTTAATATAATCATTCCCATGTCTCCATATATAAAAATCTGTTTGGGGCTCTTTGAATATTCTTAACAGATATATTGATACAAATAATGTTTTGAATAAACCTGACCATATTATACATGCTCTAACAAAGTTGGTTTGAATATGAATCAAGATTTGTATTCAATCCAACAATTTATTCATGATCCCATGCCAAATTTATATGTCGAACCCTGAATTCCTATGAGCATTTGCAGATTCAAATATCAATGTCAGAAACATTCCTTCAATCCATAACATGCTGGACAACTCACTAACCGTACATTTGGAAACTACTGTAAGACCAGATGGTAGAATCAGTGCTTTTTGTGGAATCAAGCTAACAGACCTTACCACGCAGCAACAAGGTGAAATAAAATGTTCATGCATTCCTTTATGGTTAAAATTTTTTAAACAAGTTTTGAAGATGACATCTGTATATTTATACTTATAAATTGAACAAAATCTTTAGGTGAAACAACTGATATAAAAGATTCAGGAATTGGATCATCAAATACATCAACCTACAGCACTAGATCTAACCAGGAAATAAATCATAAACAGACAAGAGCAGGTCATTCGTCAACATTTTTTATTACAAACTCTAAACCAGTGAGATATACAGCCTACAATTAAAGTATGACATATTACCATTATTCCAGGTTCAAGTAGCAGGCATCCTAGAAAAAACACAAAAAGAACAGCTCTCATCTCAACAGGTAAGCTAATACTTTTTTACAATGCGTTAATTCAGTTAACCTGTGTTTGAAGATGACATCTGGATATTTATACTTATAAATTGAACAAAATATTTAGGTGAAACAACCGACATAAACGATTCAGGAATTGGACCATCACATACATCAACCTACATCACTAAGTCTAACCAAAAAATAAGTCATAAACAGACAAGAGCAGGTCATTGGTTCACGTGTTTTTCTCAGCTATCCCTTAAATAATTATATTCACCATTTTTTATTACGAACTCTAAACCAGTGAGATATATAGCATTGACCTAAACTATGGCTTATTACCATTATTCCAGGTTCAAGTAGCAGGCATCCTAGGAAAAAAACAAAAAGAGCAGCTTTCATCTCAACAGGTAAACTAATACTATTTTACAATGCGTTAATTCATTTAACCTGTGTTATTACCATAATTGTCTAACGATCAAGCTAAAATATATACTATAAATTGTTTAATCCACAAGGTGTAGAAGTTGCTTACCATAACCTTGGCCCTCCATCAACAAAATGCCGTAATTGTGAAGCATACATGTGGCATGAAGAAAGAAGCAAGAAAGCAACCAGAGTTGCAATTCAATCGTTTTCTTTTTCCATGTGCTGTCAAGATGGTAAAGTACGCCTGCCCAAGTTCAAAGACGCACCTCCACCGCCGGACCGGTTGCTGAACTTTAATGATCCTACAACAGCAAAATTTAGAGATCAAATTAGGGTGTATAATAGCATGTTTTGCTTCACCTCTTTTGGAGGAAATATAGATCACTCAATAAATCAAACCCGAGGACCATATACATTTAGAATTAATGCGCAAAATTATCATCGTATAGGATCTCTAATTCCGGAAAACAGGGTTCAACCTAAGTATTCTCAACTTTATTTTTTTGACACACAAAATGAGACAACTAACCGCATGTCGGCTTTCATTGGAGATCACACAGCAGAAGGGCTAGAAGAATCGATAGTCAGAAGCCAGATTGATATGACGAATGAATTTAGCTCTATCGCTAGAGCATTTCGGATGGCCAGAGATTGGTGCGTCCAAAACAATTCATATGATTTCTAGTTGCGACTACTCGGACACAGAACAACTTCAAGACAATATAACGCCCCAACTGTATCCGAAGTGGCGGTTCTAATAACAAATGATTTTGGGGACGCTAATGAACCAAGAGATATTATCATAAACAACAAGAGCTGTGGACTTCAAAGAATATAAAAAACGCATCCATCATACATGGCGCTACAATATCCTTTGTTATTTCCGTACGGAGAGGACGGTTTTCATGATAAAATACCTTAATATTCCAATTCAGGAAAACGTAAAACAAACCGTGATTTTCTGACTATGCGAGAGTATTATTGTTATGTGATTCAATATAGAGATACTGAAGGAACTACTCTGCTCAGAGGTGGACGTTTATTTCAGCAATTCCTTGTGGATGCATACACAGCCATCGAGGAACACAGGCTAAGATGGACAAGACACAATCAAAGTGAGTTACGTGTAGAACTCTACCATAATCTATCTGATGCTGTGACGAGAGGAGATACAAGAGCTGAAGCGATCGGCCAAAGAATAGTTTTACCCTCCAGTTTCACGGGAAGCCCAAGGTATATGATGCAAAATTATCAAGATGCAATGGCTCTATGCCTCACATATGGCAACCCAGATCTTTTCATAACTTTCACCTCAAATCCAAAATGGCCTGAAATTCAAGAGATGTTGTCTCATATTCCTGGCCAGAAATCCCATGAATGACCGAAAATTGGAACTAGGGTTTTTAAAATGAAGTTGACTAACTTGCTGGATGATCTTACGCAAAACCAGTGTTTTGGCAAGACCCAAGCAGGTACTATAAGGGTCTTTATATAAACAACTGTCTATTTTTCACACCCCTATATTAACCACTCTTTTTTAAATGCGCTATTGAACAGTTGTGTATGTCATCGAATTCCAAAAATGTGGGCTCCCACATGCTCATATCTTGCTATGAAGACATATACAAATGCAAAACCCCAAGCGAAATAGATGATATGAGGCATGACCGTCTTTCTTGGAGGAGATTTTAGGCAAACTTTACCGGTGATACCAAAAGCAAAAAGATAGGAAGTGGTCAAGTCTTGCATAAACAGGTCAAAATTGTGGTCAAAATGTCGCATGTTTACGCTAACACGCAACATGAGGGTTAATGAATACGACACGCAAGGAAACATTGACACAAATAAACAGAAGTTTAATCAGTGGGTTTTAGATGTGGGGGATGGAAAGGTTCCAGCGAAAATAAAGAAAGGAGAGGATGAACCAACTTGGATCCAAATTCCCGAAAATTTCCTCATCAAAGATTCGAAGTGTCCCATAGCAGAGATCGTTAAAGTAACATTTCCAGACTTCACTATAAGGCAAACAAATGAAGGATATTTAAGAGAAAGGGCAATATTGACACCGAAAACTGATGCAGATGACATCAACGAGCATATGTTTAAAATTCTAGGAGGGCAATCTGTTACCTAGAAAAGTTCAGATGAAGTCTGTAAAGCATCAACTGATGCCCTCGATCAGGAACAGTTATACCCACCGGAATTTTTAAACTCTTTGAAGTTCCAAGGGCTGCCACCGCACGCACTAAAGTTAAAAAATGAGCTGCCGGTAATGCTGTTACGGAACATCAATCCGAGACAAGGTATGTGCAATGGAACCAAGCTGATTATCACACATCTCGGAGATTTTGTCATCCAGGCAAAAATCATCACAGGCTCTAACATCGGAGGCGTGGTATTGATACCAAGAATTACGCTGACATCAAACAGAAATCAGTGGCCGTTCATTGTAAAAAGAAGACAGTTCCCCATTAAACCATGTTATGCAATGACTGTCAACAAGAGTCAAGGGCAATCACTTGATTTTGTAGGCCTGTATCTACTAGCACTAGTATTCAGCCACAACCAACTCTATGTGGCGATATCTAGAGTTACCAGCCCGGAAGGACTGAAAATTCTAATGATGGAAGACACCGACAAGAACTTAAAACATCACACGCGCAACAATGTCTATAAAGAGGTTTTTAACAACCTATACTAGCACCGCAAGGTATGCCTTATAAGTCTATAATCAAACCATATTACTTTCCCTCTCAAGAAAATCATGCCAAAAAAAAAAAAAAAAAAAAAAAAAAAAAAAAGGCAACTTAATTAGTTTAACCTACTAAAATATTAACATGTGTGTATAATAAGTAATTAAAATTATAATATTTATACAATAAACCAATATACTCAAATAAAAATTATACAATTTTAAAACGTGCGTTTCGATTTAAATATATTAGATTTCTAATTCTGTATTTAAACTTATTTTTATAGAGTATCAGTATGGAAGGACGCTCAAATATAAATACATCAAAGCTGAGAACCGTTAAGAAAGCAAATCAAATGTGCACTTACTACTTACAAGAACGTGTACTAATGGTCAAACAGATCTTTAAGCATCTTTCATACGAAACATTCCTGTTTGTAAAAGCTCAATAAAGCGAATTCCTTAGTTTAACACTTTAATATTCTCGACTAATGTTAGCACACCTAAATAACCGTTGTGAAGCTGATGTTACTTCATGGTATTCGAAGCCCGTGCATCGCACGGGCCATTAACAACCTATTGAGATGCTTTGGTTAATCTTAACTTGAGATGCCCTATTCATGATCGAGAATGACCCGAAGCTTAATTTTCAATGATCCTGAAATCCCTGCACTAAAAGCTCTTAAATCTGATATGAGGTAATCAGCTTTTATATGTATTTTATACCTGAGTTGCTCCATATATGCATTGTGCTAACATCATGTATGGTTATGTCCCACAATCATATGAAAATGAATAAGGTTGCTATAACAGTACTAAAATTCAGCTTCAATAACCAAAGAACATGCCAGCAGTACTAACGATATATACCAGTTCCAACAAGCAGTACAAACATGAAATCCATGAACTAACACTCTTTAAACATCTATAAGCAGACAATAAGAATCAAACAACCCCCAATAATCCATCCGAACCACAATAACATCATCAGGTAATCAACTTAAAACAAATCCACGAATTTTTAAACACACCCATTAAACTAATAACGATCAAATCCAAATCTAAAAAATCCAATGAGCATACAAAAAAAAAAAAAAAAAAAAAAAAATTCAATACCTGTACGACTTAATCAATGCCCAAATCATTGTTCGTAGTGATGATAAAACAATCAAGCCCTTAAAGATAACGTTTAATTTGATTGTTTATTGTTTGATTTCATTTATGTTACTTCAAACCGAAACCCCTAAAATCGCTATACACACCTATTTGATCAATATGAGTTTTTTATGTGTGTTTTATTCCTGTGTATGAGAGATAAAATAAGTCAACTGCTTATAAATGAATTAAAAAAAAAAAAAAAAAAAAAAAAAAAAAAACAAGAAGAAGAAGATTGTGACCTTAAAACATAAATCTTATTCGTTATATAAGTAGATGAGTACATCTTATATATCCATCATAAGATCAAGCATTAACCAACAAAACACATCCAAACCCAACTAAACTACCTACACGATTGACCAACCCAAAAAACCCTAAACAACCATTCGACTGTAGCCCTAATTGTACTTTTCCATGATGGCAATATCATGCTGCTTCTTGGTTACAACAGCACGCACTTCAACCAAAATGGCCGTAAGCGACTCCAGCAAATAGTGCTCCATCACTTGAACCTCACGAAGGCACTCATAAGTATCATCAGCAGATTTTTCTTCATCAAAATTAAGAGTAAAAACCTCACTCATTCTCTCGGTGCGCTTATCAATCTTTCTACGCAGCTCATTGCATCGATCCCCCAGCCACATGAGCATCCCTTCATCTTCTATAACTTCTTGACTGAATAGGAACTTGAAACAGTTGTGTAGCTTATCAGACCCACACATATCTTGCAGTTCATTGATTAGAGGAGTTTGAGACATTTTTTTGTTGATGAGTTGATTGTGGTTAGGTAAGAGATGGTGTTTTGTTGATAAAACTTAAATGGGACTAATGAAACTAAACCAATCACTAACTCAATATATTGTAACTGAATAGAGTTAATCATTCCAAAAATTAAATCGAGTATTAATTCACACTGTTCGTTCGTCTTCCCATGCAGAAACATCAAATCTGTAATTAACATAAAATTTACCAATACAATATAAACCCCTCCAGCTTTAAAATGCCTCAAAATTACAATTAAACTTTGCAATATAACAAAAGTAACCCTCAAAGTTTGCCTATTATGATAAAACATACTATTTCCTTAAATCTTCTTTATTAACAAACGTATTTTTAAATTATCGGCTCTATCTATGTATCATTATAATTTAGTAGTTACAATAACGTGCGAATCAAATGGATCTTTAAGCATTTTTCATACGAAACATTTCTATTTGTAAAAGCTTAATAAAGCGAATTCCTTAGTTTAACACTTTAATCTTCTTGACTAATGTTAGTACACCTAAATAACCGTTGCGAAGCTGATGCTACTTCATGGTAATCGAAGCCCTTGCATCGCACGGGCCATGCTGCCTCGTATCTTGTAAAACGAGGACATTTTTGTATAACATTAGGTTTTAAAGCATTATTATGGATTTTTACCCTGAGCCCCAAAATCTCGGGAATTTACCATGCTCCCATTGCCGCACAAAGGAATCTATTTAGCTCTTTAATATGCTCACGTATAAGTTAGGAGGTTTGGGAGAATTTATACGGCCTTATGTTATTTATAATCTTATTGTAGTTGTCGTTGTTACTTGTATCTCTTAACCATTACATGCCCCGGTATTTGAATTAATCAAATACCTATTGCACAATTTTTTTGAAAAAATAGAAAAAAACTATAGCCTAATTTTTTTTCTTTCTTTTTTTTTTTTTTTTTTTTTTTTTAATGTCTCAAAATGAAAAGAAAATTAAAGAAATGAGATTAGACCCAAAAAGCCAAGTCCCGGTCTTAAAAATCCTTGGGTCCAGACCTTAGCCTTGGGCTTTTACATAACCAGGCTTTGGTTCTATAATTCGGTCCATACCTTATATCAGTAATTCAGTATGTGCAAGATTTTTTCTCTCTAATAGTTTACTAGTTTAATTCACACTCTAGTTCTATGTTGCAGAAAACAAAGTAGTGACTGTAAACCTACTTGCTTAATCTAAGATGAAATGCCTGGGTTATAAAGACCCCCCCTTAGACCCGGTTCGTTGACTTTTACAGCTGCCGCCGCTTGTACTGTCTGCTTTGTCGACTTGTACATTCCGTAAAATATAGGTAGGGCCCATGGGTAGACCCGGTTTTGTTAGTATGCCCCTAATCTAAGATGAAATGTCAGAGTTTTACTGTTTCCGTCATTTGAAAGGGGGCATACTAACAAAACCGTAGTCTATGGGTCTAGGAGGAACCACTCCCCCCATAGACTACTGTTCATGTCAGATTTTTTTTTTTTTTTTTTTTTTTTTTTTTTTTTTTTTTTTTTTTTTTTTTTTTTTAACTTTTTTTGTAACTTTTTTTTGTAAAAGTTATACTAACAAATCCTTACTTTTTTTTTTTCCCAGTTCTTTTAAGTTTTTTTTTTTTATAAGTTTTTAAGTTTTTGTCCAATGGGTCCAAGTTTATGTCCAATGGGTCCAAGATTATGTCCAGCTGCAAATTCACACAAACACAACACAAAGTAAGGCTCGGATATGGTGTTTCGTCATCGCCAAACTGCAGATTCACACAAACACATCACAAGCACAAAGTTTATGTCCAAATTATTGTCCAACTGCAGATTCACACAAACACATCACAAACTGCAGATTTTTACTAAGGCTCGGAGTTGAAGGTTGCGAAAGTGATAAAAATCACTTTGCCATCCTTTCGGTTTCTAGAAACCAATCGTCATCGCCTTTTAAAAAATTATTTTGACCAAACTGCAGATTCTTAGCAAGGCTCGGAGTTGAAGGTTGCGAAAGTGATAAAAATCACTTTGCCATCCTTTCAGAATGCACAGCAGATTCAACACAAAAGCAACACAAATACTATGCTCAATAGTCCAGATTCTCACAAAAGCCTGCAAACCAGACACACAACAAGCTCACAAGATTCTCACAAAAGCAACACAAATACTATGCTCAACAGTCCAGATTCTCACAAAAGCCTGCAAACCAGCTCACAAAATCACAAGACCAAGTTGGGTAAGTGTTAGGTACAACAAAGGCTCGTGATATATTGAGCCTCACCACAAAGCAATCTCACCACCAGTATCACAAACAAAGCAACTCTCATCAGTATCACAAACAAAGCAACTCTCATCACCAGTATCACAAACAAAGCAACTCTCATCAGTATCACAAACAAAGCAACTCTCATCACCAGTATCACAAAGTAACTCTCACCACCAAACAAGTTACAACAAGTGCAGTTTCCACAACTTTCAACAAGTTACAGAAGATAGGGGTGGGTAATAAGCACCGGGGCTATTTTTTTAGTTTAGTACTAGGGGGGTTAAACAAGCAAGGGGGTTAAACAAGCCACAAAGAAACAACAATTTGCATTGGCTGCCGATATGTCTCAATCACCATTTTACACAGAACAGGTATCAATTTACACATTAATAAGTTAGAGATAACATAGGCTCAGATTATAACTTGTTTCACATATTAGCATATCATATATGGCTGCAACATCAAAGGTTGCAAAAATAAGTTTTTTTTGCCATCCATTCGGAAATGCCATGCCAAAATCATTTTTTTTAAATCATCATTGCCTTATCTCAGTTTTTTTTTTTAAAAAAAAAACAAGTATCAAATCAGCTTAAAACAACAAACTGCTTATCAAGCATATAAGCAGTTTGTTATTCATTTTCTGTTACATAAGCAGTTTCATCACACGGTAAATCTAAAAAAATAGGCACGGTAAATATAACCTGAGCCTGTGTGCAATAAGCACATAAGCTCTTTTTTATCACAAGCCATGAAACCACACAGAGTCTGTGGACTGGGGTAGGCCAGAGCAGGTTTTCATACCACTCAAAGGTGGCAGATCAAGGTGTTAACCTACCCGTTTGCACCCACACAACTCAGGCAATTTCACATAACCATCAAAATCATAGATCTGGTCGACCTGAGCCTGTGTGCAATAAGCACATAAGCTCTTTTTTATCACAAGCCATGAAACCACACAGAGTCTGTGGACTGGGGTAGGCCAGAGCAGGTTTTCATACCACTCAAAGGTGGCAGATCAAGGTGTTAACCTACCCGTTTGCACCCACACAACTCAGGCAATTTCACATAACCATCAAAATCATAGATCTGGTCGACCTGAGCCTGTGTGCAATGAGCACATAAGCTCTTTTTTATCAAAAACATAGATCTGGTCAATTAACATCCAATTAACACTCAATAACACTCAATAACACATAAACACCCAAAACCCCCAAATATACCCAGAAACCCTAATTTTTAAAAGTTATACGAATCAAAAAAACAACATAGATCTGGTCAATTAACATACAATTAACACTCAATAACAATCAATAACACTCAATAACACATAAACACCCAAAACCCCCAAATATACCCAGAAACCCTAAATTTTAAAAGTTATACGAATCAAAAAAAAAACATAGATCTGGTCAATTAACATACAATTAACACTCAATAACAATCAATAACACTCAATAACACATAAACACCCAAAACCCCCAAATATACCCAGAAACCCTAATTTTTAAAAGTTATACGAATCAAAAAAACAACATAGATCTGGTCAATTAACATACAATTAACACTCAATAACAATCAATAACACTCAATAACACATAAACACCCAAAACCCCCAAATATACCCAGAAACCCTAATTTTTAAAAGTTATACGAATCAAAAAAAAAACATAGATCTGGTCAATTAACATACAATTAACACTCAATAACACTCAATAACACATAAACACCCAAAACCCCCAAATATACCCAGAAACCCTAATTTTTAAAAGTTATACGAATCAAAAAAAAAACATAGATCTGGTCAATTAACATACAATTAACACTCAATAACAATCAATAACACTCAATAACACATAAACACCCAAAACCCCCAAATATACCCAGAAACCCTAATTTTTAAAAGTTATACGAATCAAAAAAAAAACATAGATCTGGTCAATTAACATACAATTAACAACCTATTAACACTAAAATAAACGTAATCACTACGAAAACATAAAAAATCTAAAGAAACTAGTAAGATTTTACCCAGAAAACATGAGAGAATAAGAAGAAAAAAAAATTTTGGGTGTTTTTTAAATAACATGTAAATCTATCAAATTAACACCTAAAATAAACGTAATCACAACGAAACTAGTAAGATTATTGTGAGATTTTACCCAGAAAATATGAGAGAAGAAGAAAGAAAGAAAGAGATAAGAGAGAGAGTGGTGGGTGGGTTAACGTGTGTGTGTGTGTGTGTTTAGGGGTGGGTGGGTTATACGCTTTTTTTTTTTTTTTTTTTTTTTTTTTTTTTTTTTTTGTAAAGTATAAAATGTAAATATAAAATGTATATGTAAAATGTAAATATAAAATGTATTAATGTAAAATGTGTAAAATGTAAAATGTATAAAATGTAAAATGTGTAAAATGTAAAATGTATAAAATTTGTAAATTTGTAAAATGTAAAAGTTACTTGTATAAATTATTTGTTTAAAATGTATTATCAGGTTTTCGATTCTCACGAGCAAATGACTGAGTGGGTGCAAAATATAGCCCGGGGGCTCGGTTTTGTAGTTGTTAAAAATAGAACCAGATCACTGTTCGGTCAGATGAACGATATTAATTACAAGTGTACAAAGGGTGGGAAGTATACACCTCAAGGTATAGGAAAGCGGAAAACCAAAACAGTTAAAACCGAATGTCCATTCAGATTAGTAGCGAAATATCATCGAACAAGGAATTATTGGGTTTTAAGGGTGACAGATGATACGCATAATCATGTTATGCTAGAGTCGTTGCATGGTGTTCCATTTGCAATGCGACTAGTGAATGATGAGTTGGGGTTGGTCGACGAGTTGACACAATGTAACCTACGACCGGTGAATATACTTTCAACAATAAAGAGTCCACGTATAATACCACAAAGTTCAAATTGCCGTTGTGTGAAATTGTTGGAGTTACTTCAACGAATAAAACATTTTCAATGGCGTATAGCTTTGTGAGCAGTGAACAAAATAAGAATTATACCTGGGTATTGGAAAAAGTGAAGCAAGTGATAGATGAAAGACATTACCCACGTGTGATTGTCACTGACAGAGATTTAGCGTTGGTTAGGGCAGTAGAAAGAGAATTTCCTAACGCTCACCACTTACTCTGTCTATGGCATATAAATCAAAATATTCATAAGTATTGCTCGCCCAGATGTAGTGGAGATGAGTATGAGCGCATTAAGGGTAGCTGGGATTGGATGATTAAATCTCCGACACGGGGAGAGTTCGAGCAACGTTACACCCGCCTACAACGGCGATTGCTCGACAAACCGGGTACTTTTATTAATTCATTGTTTTTAAATAAATAAGCACCTGAATAACTAAGCACCCGAATAACCTTTTATTAATTCATTGTTTTTTCAGTTATAAAAGCGTATATGGATAAGTGGCTGCAAGATTACGCAGATAAGTTTGTCTGCTATATTACCAATGCTTATTGCTCATACGGCCAGACAACAACGTGCAGAGTCGAGGCTCACCACTCGTTGTTGAAATGTTATTTGGACGGCTCACAGTCCAAATTAGACAGGCTATTGATGATGGTCGATAAGATTCTCATTTCGCAAGAAAATGGGATAAAAGAGAGTTTTAATAGAAGCATGAACGAGCTACAACTTAAATGTGATATACCACTATTTCAAGAATTGCTGTATAAAGTTTCCCATCATGCTTGCGATCTCATGTTCAAAGAACTCCGACGGCGGATCACCCCAGACGAATGTTGCCATGAGTTCAATGCAACATACGGACTACCATGCTTTCATATGATGCATGTCTACAGATGTCATGGTAAGTATATTGGAGTTCTATAACTATCAAGTTGTTTTTCCCATTAATATTTGTAACTTATATAAGTCACTTTTATTGAATTCAGGACAATCCATTCCACTCGAATCAATTCCTATTTTCTGGAGAACATTGTCTGTTCCGTGGCCTGTTATCAATAGGCCACCGCCTGAAGATGATGATGATGATGATGATGATGATGATGATGATGATGATGATGATGATGCTTCGTTTCAAAATGACATCCGACAATTCACGGATAAGGTTAGCAAAGCTTCGCCGTTTGTCAGGAAAAATATGATAACGAAGTTGAAAGAGATAATGCACCCTGAATCTGTTGCCACAAAAGAACCTGCTGTCAAGATAAATACCCGTGGACGTCCAAGCGCAAAGGACCAAAAGGGCAAGGCTTCACAAGTCCCGGACCTGAATGATTTCCCCGACTTGAATGATTTCCCGGACTTGGATGAAGTACCAATTGTAGATCATCGAAGAAGTACCAATTGTAGATCTACGCAAGTCCCGAACTTCAACAAAGAACCTGCCCGACATAGTTCTTTCACGGGTCCTAGTGATCAACAAAGTATGTTTATGCGTATGCTTCCACCCATTTGGCATCCATACATCACTAGTATATATAATGTGGTGGGTGACGGAAATTGTGGGTTTCGGTGCGTGGCCCATGGTGAGTGGGGACAACAACATCGTTGGCCCCAAGTTAGGCAGATGTTATTGCAACAGATGGACCAATATTGGCAGTTGTACATGGGTTTGTGGGGGCAAGATGTTTTTAACCTTATTCGCTATACAATAGACTGGTTCGGAGATGGAAGTGCACCGCCTGATCGCTACATGGAAATGACAAACACGGGGTTGATTATTGCAGAACTGATTAGACGACCCGTTGCATTTATATCTATGGGGGGTTGGAATATATGTTTTCCGCTTCTTAGTGGTCCAGACTTCTCACAAAGAACTGACCCCCTTGTGATAGGCCGTGTGGGGGGCGAAGTAGGTCATTTCATTGTTCTGACGCTAGACGAACATTCTCCACTTCCGTATCTTCACCCACAATGGAGGAGGCACAGATCCGAAGCTGCATCCGAGTGGGAATCATTATATAGTCATCGATTAATGTAAATGATTAATGTTGTAAATAATATATATAACAAGCTTAGTCTTTCTATCCGATTATTTGTGAACACCCTATCTTGTATTGTTTAAATTAACAATACATTACTTATTTATGTTTATGTTGTAAATAACTGTTTGTATCATTTGAATTAATTATTTGGCCAGGTGGAACAAAATACTCCTTACATGTGTCGCTGTAAGAACGGATTCATTAAAGAGAGGATATCCCGTAAAGAACATAGTTATGGTCAACCGTATTACGCATGTCCTCTTTCAGTGGTAAGTAATCATATGTTTGCTTAGTTATGTAAATTATTTGTTTGTTAATAATACATTTCTTATTATTTTCTTAACATGTAACAGCCAGGAACAGATGACTATGGTTGTCGGTACTTTATGTGGAAGGATGAGTTTCAAAGGAGGCACTTTAGTCGAGCCTCTTCTTCAACGCAGTGCTCAGACTGCGTTGCTAACGCTAATAAGATTGACCAGCTTGAAGCAAGAAACAAGCTGTTGATGACAAGAATAAAGACGCTGGAGATGGAGTTAGAATTGGCAAGGAATCCTGAGGATCACGCTTGTCAGTCGAGTGCAAGGCTTCATGATCTTTTAAATAATATGAATAATCTTCATATGTCGTAGATGTTGTTGTTTTAAATGAAATGAATAATCTTCATATTTGTTGTTTTGAAATAATGTGTTGACGTTATCGTTCAATTTAATAATAACAGTTGTTGTTGTAGTTATTTAATGTAGCAATATTTAATGTGCTCCTTCATTTTTTTATTTCTTTTGCTTGATGTTTTTTTTTTTTTTTTTTTTTTTGTTCGCTATCCATCGCTATCCAACTTTTTTTATTTCTTTTGCTTGATTTTTTTTTTTTTTTTTGTTCGATCGCTATTCATTCGCTATCCAACAAAAGGAGGAACACGTGCCCCTTTTTATTTCAATATCTCACCTTTTTTGTTTTAGTGGCTATCCAACATAAAACAAAAACAAAAAAAAAAAAAAAAAAAAAAAAAAAAAACATGAAATGGACAACCTAGTACTAGACCCGGTTGGGTTAAAAAAATAGGCACGGTGCTTATAACCCACCGTTTCCGTCCTTTGAAAGTCAACCATCAAGTGCTAGATATTTTACTGACAAAAAAAGACGTAATCAAAGTACATATATACGAGTATACAACCACTTTCTTGAATCCCATACATAGTTCAAGACAAAACAAGATGTATGTTCAATCTTGCCATTTTTATTATGTATGTTTTGTTTAAAGTTTAGACAGAGAACCATTATGCAAGATTTAAATCCTCAAACTGGGCGTTTTTAGTTTCTCTCAGGATCCAAATACCCATGTTTTTGGACCGTATCCAATAAATTATATTAGCTAAAGTGAGATTTATATTGCTCAACCATTACACAAATGAGCAATACCAAATCCTATTCTTTCGAATTCCGAAAACTGGATGTAGCCATTTACCCAAGTGAAAGCAATATATTAACTAATGCTTGTTTTCCTTTTATACTACCCAAACTATTAAACTTTTTCCTTTTAGGTCAACCATTTATCAACTAGTATATATGCCTCTCATTTAGGTGTTTGCTTTCGTTATACCAATTTCGGATAATTTTTTCTCGAAAATCTTTAAAACAATGAGAATAAAGCTAGACATAACATATTAAAACAATACAAATAACTATTGAAATGTAAAATATCAGTTTTAACCATTATTTAAGTGCAACTTTATTTAATCGAAAGTGATTTATGATAATTTAACTGATGTTTTATATTTAAACTTTCAATTTTATTGTTTTGATATGTTAAAGTTAACTTTATTCTTGAAATTATACAAATTTCCGGCAAGAATTTGAACGAAATTGATATAAACGAAAACAAACACATATTTGAGTGGCTCATAAGTAAGTTTAAACAAATAGGTTGCCTAAAAGTAAGAAATTTAACTGTTGGCCGGCCTTCATGTATGTTGTTAATCTTCTATCTTTCTATGAACAATTGAATAAGAATAATAATCACACTAGACTTTTATTTGATATACAATCGTTAGTTTTACAGACTTGGTTTACATGGGTACTTATACTTTTCCAACCGGTACAAACTAGCCGACACAACTATACAAACCGACACAACTTTTCACTAACAGACATAACTGCCTTTGACTTCCTATAATCGACTATTCGGTTGTTAACTATTCTATTGACATACTAGACCCTTTAAGTTTATATACATACATAAATACTAAATACTTGACTTTCATCTTTGACTTTCATGTTTGACTTGCATGGATTAGTAAATTAGTATCCAATACTCCCCCCTAATTTATTAATCCATGTCTTCGATATCTTCAAGCTTCATCATCTTTATCTTTGAACTTTGGCTTGTTTCCACTTCCTTTGTCTTGATCTTCGACTCTAACTATGTCTTGAACTTCTTCCTTGATTTGACTTCTTTCTTCCTTGTCTTCAATCTCATCTCGATCATCTTTGTCACTTTTGTCACTATCTTCCTTCATTTGTATCATTTCATAATCTTGCATCTCTAACAATCTGTTTCTTTTAGTACTTGTATCACTATCTTCTGGTTCAACTTTCTTGTTGCTTGATTTAATGTCTTTCTCAATCTGGCTTTCCTTTTGAAATCTTGATGGCGTCTCTCGATGCTTCTTGTATTCGCCCTTGTCAACACTTGATTCTTCTTCTGGATGTTTCTTATCTGAAACAACTTCATGGTTTTCTTTCTCAAACTGTTCTCTTTTTGTCTTTAACTCTTTCATCTCTTTGCTTGTGCAATCTCTCATCTTCTTGAGGTTCTCTAACTCTCTCTGCATTTGTTTCTCAAATGTCATTTCTCTATTTCTCATTTTCTTCTCAAACTCTTGTTTCTCCATCTCTAACTCTTGAAGCATTTCGAACTTCCAAAACTCTAATTTACACTTTAAGTCAGTTTCTATCTCTGATCTCATGTCTTCTAACTTTTCTTTTGGAATTTCATCTTTTTCAATGACAATTCCATTTCTTCTCTTCTCTTCTTTTAAGCATGTTATCTCTTTTTCATCTTTACTAGTAACCATCAATAGCGCTGGTTCATCATCTTCGAGCACAAGGTTTGCTTTTTCTTCTCTACGGTTTGGTTTTGGACAATTTGCAGCAAAGTGTCCAAACTCTTGACAATTATAACATTGTATTTCTCTAAGATCTCTTCTTGGATAGTTTTGATCTCTAGGGCTTCTCCCCCCTCTATTATAACTATCTTCATTCCTATTATCTCTTATGAATCTTCCTTGACCTCTTCCTCGTGTCTGATTACCACCTCCTCTTCTATAACTTCCATAGTTGCGTTCATAATTTCGGTCATTCCCTTGACGTGTGAACAACAACTTCTCACTGTTATCTTCGACACTTCCTTTTCTGAACTTAAGCCTTTCTTCATAAGTCTTAAGTTTCCCGATAATTTCCTCCAACTTTACAGTCTTAAAATCAACAACCATTTCAATGGTTGCTACTATTGGTACAAACTTATCTGGCACTGCATTAAGTAATTTTCGTACTTTTGTTTGTTCATCAAACATCAATCCACATGTAGCAGCCTTTGTAATAATACTCATCAACTTCCCCGAAAATGAATCTATTGATTCATCTTCTTTCATCACGATTCTCTCAAATTCTGATTTCAATTGTTGTGAGTGTGCCTGTTGGACGTCTTCTGTCCCAACGAATCTGGCTTTTAAAGAATCCCAAATTTCTTTTGCTGTTTCACATCCCACAACTTGCATTTGCAAATCTTCTGGTAATCCTTGAAATAGATATGCTGATGCAGAACTATCCTTTTTTACATCAATCTCTTTTGATGTACTTGTTCCTTCTACTAAACCCCATACTCCATTTGCCAATAGTATCTTTTTCATTCTTAATGCCCATAATGTATAGTTCGTATTGTTTAGAACTGGACATTGATATGATGATAATGATGAGGCGAAAACAATATTTTCGTTTTTATCTCCCGACATATTTTCTTTCCTAATGATCTTCACTTTTAGTTTCTACTAAAACCAATATAACTCTAACAATAGTCGAACTTAAACCTTTCTATCTATTCCACAATAATTCTCAAAACTTTCTATCTAATCCACAATAATTCTCAAACTTTCTATCTAAACCACAATAATTCTCAAACAATTCTTAATGAGAATTGTAATGGTAAAATCTAATTCCTTCTAATTAAATAATAGAGTATCTAATATAAAGGAATAAAACTTTTAAATAAAAAGAAATCTTATCTTATCTGAATGTGTGGACTAGTGGGCTTTTCTCCAAATAAAACAGCCCCCTTTTTTCTTTCTTCTTCCTTCTGTACGATAGTTAAAGCAACACTTCAACCGCCCTTCTTTTCCCTTCTTCTTTCTTCTAGTTTTCTAATCGAACGATGGTGGTGGTTATAGGTGCCTTCTCTTCTTCTCTGGTAATGATGGTTACTGTCTTCTTTGTCTTTTCCGGCAAACACACGGCGGCGGTTTCTTCTTTACACAACCGGTATGTCTTTTTCAATTCCTTCCTCTGATTCGATCTTTACTTAATCGGTTTCTCCTTGATTGATTCCCTGAATCAATTTCTTCTTTGTCTTTCTTTTCTTATTTTTTAACGATTCCCTGAATCGGTTTCCTCTTGATTGATTCCCTGAATCAATCTGTCTTTCTCCTCTTTCTGTAGCGATTCTCTGAATCGCTGGTCAACCTCTATGGTTCGAAACTTTGGCTCTGATGCCACTGTTGTTAATCTTCTATCTTTCTATGAACAATTGAATAAGAATAATAATCACACTAGACTTTTATTTGATATACAATCGTTAGTTTTACAGACTTGGTTTACATGGGTACTTATACTTTTCCAACCGGTACAAACTAGCCGACACAACTATACAAACCGACACAACTTTTCACTAACAGACATAACTGCCTTTGACTTCCTATAACCGACTATTCGGTTGTTAACTATTCTATTGACATACTAGACCCTTTAAGTTTATATACATACATAAATACTAAATACTTGACTTTCATCTTTGACTTTCATCGATTAGTAAACTTTCATGGATTAGTAAACTTTCATGGATTAGTAAATTAGTATCCAATAATGTACATAATCCCTTAAATATATTGAGTAAACATACACTTCACAAGGAAGGGTCTTGAATCCTACTAGGCATTTTAGTAATGGGAGCATCAGTTCTGTTAATTCATTGGATTCATAGTTTTGTACCAAGTTTTGGTAACCATAAATCACATAAACAAAAGGACATGCTACCAAAAACAACCCTTGATGCTAAGGTCTTTTAGCGGTCAGATTACAGTTTCCAAAAGTCAACCATAATGAAAGCTCAAGCATCATTCAAGGTTCAAAATAATAACAAAACAAAGTATATGCACAAGTCTTTCATAGGGCAATGGAAGCAAATACAAAGTCAACGCGCCAACTGCTAAAGAAATTTCAAATCCATTGCGGAAGATGGCATACTTTAGCTCTTTGCATCGTCCTAAGATTCATTTCTGGTGCAAACCCCTAACAAGAAGCCAAATACACAGGGTTTAAAACATGGTCCACGGATGTTACTGACTTACGGACATTTTATATGTATACCAATAGAAGCTTACCCGTTTAGATTATCGGGAAGGACCAATTTCTGCTCCGAATTCATCAGTTGAGTACCATCAGATACACTGCTATTTATCAAGCATTCCTAGAAATCACAGAAACATGAATATGTACCGTTTTTGTTCTTTTATTTTTATCAAACATGAAGTAAGACTAAGAACTCACCTTAAAGGGTCCAAGTGGAGGTCTGAAAGACAATGACGGCCCTTGATTCATTATATGCGAAAGATTAGGGATTGATGGTTGGCTTCGATTGGTGGATTGAATTGGGAGGTTGAGCATGGGATTCATGTGTGGTTCTTGATTCAGTCGGGTCATGTTTGGGGGTTCATTTCCTTCATTGAAGCCGATTCGTGAATATGGGAGTTGTTGAGGCTGTAGAAGTTCAGGTGGTACCGACATGGAATATAAATTTATTCCATTCCTCATTGTTAACATCTGAATATTCATGAAATTGTTAATTTCCGGTAACTTTAATCATAATCTGCGTAAAACTTTTTTATAACATAACACAATATATTAAGATTAGATGTGGCAACATGGGCGGGTTGAGGTTGAACCCAAAAGGGTAGATCAGGTTAACCAGCTGCACGTTTGTCCATTTTAAAATAACTTAATAGATAATCAATACGTTAGTAATGTTTACAAAGAATAATGATCAGATAAAACTGGTTAGGAGATTAAATACTTCAAGAAAAAGATTTCGGACAACTTTGACTGCATACCTGTACTCGGAGCTGAAGCTGCTTCAGATATTCAATGGCTTCATCCAACATCGAAGCCTTGTCCGTCTATTAGTCACATTCGAAACCACAAATCAAAATCCCCAATCAATAACAAGAAATTTACACAAATGAAGTTAATTCTAGGGCCATTTATACGACACAAACGATCATTCTGTGTAATTATTCTCGGCATTTCAATTGTTGAATAAGAATATGCAAATCATTAACCTTATTTGAATTAGGAATCAGTTTCTGCAACGCTTTCATTTTCTCATTTATGCGGCTTCTCCTTCTCTGTAAGAAACACAACCCATAAATGTCAAAATCACAAATACAAACACAAATGCAAGCAGAAAATGAAGATGGAGGCAAACCTTTTCTGACATATTATGAACCTCTGCAGCTCTAGTTCGTTTCGAAGGATTTCGAGGAGTTTGGTTTGATTTTGTCGCCATATCTTCCAACAAATTTTCAAAACCACCCTCCTAATCACATCAATCCAAAATATCACAAACTAATTGAAGACCAGTTATCTGACTATAAATAAAACGCAATTTCATTGTATCCAAATTATCTTATATGCTTTAAAAAGCCCGGATAAGCTGTTTGCATAATCAATCCTCGTTTTACTAATGTCATTTGAATCTCAAACTCCCTAGAACATATTTTTAAGCACAATATGCTAGTATCAAATTTTCAACTTCAACCGCATACTATATATACTAGCTCCAACTTGACTTGTTTAAGTCAAATATTATTTCGAGTACTTTTGTTTACATTAATGCAAAATATAAACATCCCATTTTTCTTCACATGTATGCAACATATACTTGTGTAGTGGTTTAAAAAAAATGCATTTTCGAGCCCTATGTAGCATATATGTCTATATTTGAAAATTTTTGGCTACTAAGTACAAGTATAATTATAATGCATATTTTTTAAGAAGTGATAATTACGTCATTTTTTGTATGTGTACACCTAGTCTGCTATGTAGTTGTGTATACATTACCTCTCGGTTTTTTTTTTTTTTTCTTTTTGGAACAGATCTCGAACAAACGTTATCATAGCACCAAAAAGGCTCATTAAATAAAATTTACCAACAAATTTCATAAAACTTAACAATACGAAAAACTAAAAAATAAAATAAAATATTAACATACCTCACTTTCACAATCAAATTCATCAACATCATTATCCAAGGTCCCCACAGAAGAAGAAGACACATACGTCACCGGAGCATAACCACCAACCGGATCAGAACAACCCCACTCCGGAACCGATACTAAACCGGACGAATAAACCGGTTGTACACGTGGCATTTCACATTGCATTTGCTTAGCACCAACAACAGAAGAACACAACATTGTTGTTGTGCTTGTTGCTGCTGATGACAATGATGATGATTTAAGGAGGATTTGACGTAGGAACAACGAAATGTCGTCTGTTGTTTCTGGTAAAGAAGTTGCTTGTGTGTCGTACATGTTTGCCATTTTTTTTTTATAAGCTCAAACATGCAATTTAATGTATGACATGTTTTAACAAAAACACACACAAATGCAAACAGTGTTTTTGGTGTTTTGGAGTGAAGATTTTGGAGAACAGAGAATAATCTGTGGGCGTGTTCAAAGAGATATATATGATTGATGTTTGATGGGAGTGGGTGTGTGAATGTTGATGATACTGTAAAGTGGAATATATAAAATGATTTTTATAAAATAAATGTAATAAATGTTAGGTTACTTATTTAGGTATTTATCACTTGCATCAAACCACGAGTACTTGATGCTAGTACGTAATCATTCCTATTGCCATACGTTATTGTTTTCACTTCTCAAACAATTGTCTATTTTCGAATTATACAGAGTTTAAAAAATTCTCGCTAACTATTATTCATCAATCAAATATCGTCACTGTCTACTAAAATACTTTTTGCTTGATTGAAACACAAATCAGTACTTATTACATGACAACAAATAAGAAAAGGTGTACGTCCATTAATTTTATGATGGATGAACTAGTATAAAACAGATTGGTGTCAATATGATTTAAGTTGCAAGTTTGCAACAACAATAAATTAAAGGCGGAGTATAAAAGAGATAAAATCTAGATATCGCACATTTACTGATGGTAGAAAGGTTGGTCTAGTAAAACATTTAGCAAAATGTGTGATGTATATAATATTTTTTTATATTTTTTTGTTTTACGGTGTCCTGATGAAATGATGTACGTTATACTTAGGGTTATCAGACATGATAACATGTTGATTGGTTGATACTTGATAATGTTGATTGTGATATAAATGATATCTGAAGCAAACTTTTAATGATTAAAAGGGACATAAACTAACTTTTGATGGCTTAGTGAGGGAAAAAAGGGAATGTTACCTTACGGATTTAACATCATAAAGGACTCGAAGATGACATAAACCAGACTTTTAATGACTTATACTGGTCAAAGTCCTAGCAACGGGGTCGAGCTATTAACGTGGATGTTACGTATTCACATATCTCTCCACATCAATTATCGTGATGTCACACAATTTAACTTTTTGTATTGATCGTGTGATCGAGCTGTGTGAACCGTTAGAGGGCCGATTTCACTTTTCTACATTGGCAAAAGAAGAAACAATAACTCGACACGACAAGAAATATGAACTTGAATAGCACAATCATAATAAATTATAGATTTAGGTTAATCGGTCTATATATCGGCTTTGCCTTAATAAATACATTATTGTCTAATAAATCAAACATAGACGAGGATGGTGTAAACTATGCATCCAATTTCTAAACGGCCGTATATGATATCTTTTTGGTACGTACTATACAAAATTGCAAACACACAAACATGTTTTAGAGCATTAGGTGTCATGACAAGCTAAAGCTTGTCATTTAGGCCTCACGGGGTACATATCACCATAACACAACCCTTTCTACAATCCTCTTTTCACAACTAAACACAAATTCATTTGGGTCCCACATACAAACTTATTCATACACACAACCATTATAAATAAATAAATAAATAATATAATTAAAAAAAAAAAGTACAACACATTGCTCGTCGTCTGCACAACGAAAGGGAAGATGGCGAGCTATGGCAAAATGGTGTGGTGTGGCGGCTAGTTGTGGCAAGGGTGCCACATCACTATGTCTAAGCACAACAACGGCCATACCCAATGCCCTTATAGTCTTATACCCAATGCTTGTGTTATTGGTAGTAACAGAGAATAAATCACTTTTGAGTGATAAAATTGGATTTTGTAGTACAAAATTATTACTTTCCTGAATCATTTTTGTATGGGGAAAATCAATCCACTTGATATGCATCGCCTTTTAAAAGTTACTCGAAGGCGTGGGGAACATTCTAACATTTCACAACTAAAATAAACCTACATGTGCACTACACTAATCTCAAACTTATACCACAATATCATATACGACAAAGCATTTTAAAACTTTAGTTTACTCTTGTCTTATACAAAGTATATATCTAGAAAGTACCAAGAACTAAATGAAACAGATAAAAAATAACTTTTAAGCTTGATTTGCATTATGTATTTGGCTTTATACTTTCTTTTTCCATTCGTGTTTTTAAATGATATCACTGTACACATTTTACAGATTATATACAACAGGTAAAAGATGTGTCAAAAATATATGGAAGCGGGTCGTCTATATGATATAAGAGGAGATACAAGGTCTCATAGATACGGGTAAACTCCATGTAATCCTACTTGTTAAAAGTTTAAAACTCATCAAGTAAAATAAATCAAAAGTCTTTTTTCCTTTTTTATTTTTGTTTACTAATCTAAATACAAATAGCATTGATAACTTACACTCAGTTCTCGAGTTAAGATATGAGAGGAAAGGAAATAGAAAGTTTTTTGTGTTCTTGAGTTTTTTTTAAAAAAGGAAAGGGAAATGGAAAGGAAAATGGGAGGAAGTTTTGTTAAGAAAATCTTCCTCCCATTTTTTGAAGGAAATGGAAAGTAAAGGGAAATATATGTGGTGTAAAAACTAATATACCATTTTTAAAAGACTTAATATTAAAAACTAAAGGGCATACATGTAATTTGAACAAGTTATTTTCCTTTTTCTTTCACTCAAAAACATGATTTATTATTACTTTCCTTTTCCTTTTATCTATCTCAAGAACTTATCAACTAACACTTTCTTTCCTTTTCCCTTTCTTTTCCCTTTCCTATTCTTTTTCATTTTTATTCACTTAAAACTCGAGAACTGAGTGTTATTATTGTTAGTGCCTTTCTAAACATTCCAAACTCAAAGTAGCAAAACATATCAATAACTTTTTATATTAATTGTCACAACATCACGATGAAGGCCATTTGCAAACATTGTCTTTAAACCATATTCATTTTTTAAAGATGAATGTTACTAAAAAAAATGTTATTTAATTTTTCAAATTTAATGATTTATGAAGAATATTGATGGAGATTGGCAAAATTAGAAGTGAATTACTTACAAAAGCTAATCGTTCTAGTCTTAGGTTGGTCACAGTGGGAAGTGATGCATCACCATCATCACACCCCTCACTCGTGAAACTCATTGTGAGCTCCCCCTCACACGCCAGCAAGCAAAAAAAAAAAGGAGAGAAGTGGTGATTGTGCTCACCAATTAGGTACCGGGTATTTGTGGGGCCTTTATGGTGTTTTTATTATTATTTATTTGATTTGTGAGTGTGTGTAAAATATTTTGTGAGGTATGTTTGTATAAAGTGAACATTTTTAATTGTGGTGGGTGGAGTGGTGAACATTATGGCCGAAAGATGAAGAGTATGGTGATGTGATGACTGATGATGATGTGACGTTGATGTGGTAGTGAAAGGAACGGTGATTATTATGTCTAGTCTTATGATGAAAGATAAATAGCTTCTAACATCTAACGTCAAGATAAATAGCTTCTAACATCTAACGTCTTTGTCATGTTTAGGCTGAAAGGAGTGGGGCTACCCAACTAAGGGGCGACTCGCGACATGTGGCGCCTAGTCAGCAGGTTGGGTAGCCTCAAAAAATAGTGGGGGTGGTATAGCAGGCGATCCATATGTAGATATACATATATATACTCACATATAATGACAGATATACATATATATACTCACATTGAAGTGACAGAAGTACAGAAGTAGCCGCCGACCCAAACTTATCGCTGGAAGGCTGGATCGCCTGGTGGGGGTGGTGTAGCAGGCGATCCAAGGCCAAAAAGTGCTTGGGTCGCCCCTTAGAACGCTCCATTCCCTTCAGTCTTATACACCATGCAAATGATGAATCAATGCTTTTCAATACTTATCGAGATGCATGCATACCGTAAATCTACAAAAATTTCCAAAAAAAAAAAAAAAACGTGATATATAATATATTAATATTACCTTAAAATTATAACAAAAATTATTACAGTCGTTAGCAACTTAGGGTGCGTTTGGTTCACAAATGATATTAAGATTTGTGAATGGTTTGAAAGATTGGGGAAAGGTTTGAGAAAAAAATATAGATTTTGAATTAAATGAAGAGAGAGAAAATAAATGATTAAATTTATTTTATTTTAAAAGTTATTTAATAAAATAATTAAAAAATTATGATGATATATTTTTTTATTAATTTATTTAAATATAATGTGTGTATATAAATTATAGTAGAGCCTATATTGTAGTGGGAATCGCCAAAAGACAGGGTAATTTAGTGGAATGATATTTTGATGGTTGGCCCATCTTAATTCCTTTCCCTTGGTTTACCAAACAATTCATACTCACAATCAAAGTATTACTTGATTCCAAAAGGGGGCAACCAAACGGGCCCTTAATAAACTATCAAGGCGATCATAAATTTTACTTTTTACATGACGCTTAGCTTTTTTTTCTTTCTTTTCTTTTTTTTTTTAAATAAATCAAAACGTCCAAAAACGCTATAATTGTCATATGTTTAGTAAAAAGTTACACATTCAAACGTATGTAAGACGTGACCATTGTCTCGTGTACAACTTTAACTTTTATCCTTTGACACTACGTTGAAAAAAGGTGGTCAAAACCGTCAATTTCTATGCTACATCTTTTTTTATAAGTTTGTACTTTTTAATGGCTTGCAATTTGGAGTATAAAAAAACTAACGATTATCATCTCCCCAACTCCATTCAAATTAATTTTCTTCACCACGTTAATCTAAAAAATACAAAATTATTACATGATGAAAAGTCCGAACGGCCTCCTTCTTATAAGTTATAATTGACTCCACTATTCTCGACATGTTAAACTAACATATGTTTATCATGCTAATTTTTCTTAAAGTTCAAGCATTAAAGGGTAGTTAAATTATTAACGTTCACCCTTTTTAACGTATCCATAACTATTACTCCCTCTGTCTCAAAATAAGTGTTCAGTTTGATTTTCTAGAGTCTTTTTTGTTCAACATTGATCTTAAATATTTTTATTTGTGTTATATAATATTTGATGGAAAATATACCAATAAGTATAAATTTAAAACTCAATCAATTCATATATTTTGCATCAAGAATTATATAATACAAATAAAAGTATTTATGTTAAAAATTGAATAAGAAAAACATTAAAAAATTAAACTGAACATTTATTTTAATACGGATGTAGTAATCCGTATAATGCATTTATAAGTTGCGTCACTATATTATGTACTCTTTAAGTGACAATTGTGAAGAGCATTTAGAAGGACAATGTTATTCTTTTGCTTTCAAATTACTTACTTAGGGGGGAGGGAGTGGACTCGGTGTGAGGGGCGGTGCCGGACGGGCACACCGCCGCCGGTATGCGGCGCCGGATGGTTTTTACAATTTTTGGTGATGTTCACCGAAGAGAAAGTAGACGTTGGCAACGGTCATTTTGACCAAAATTGATTTTTAGCCGTTGGCTTAAAAAAAAAAAAAAAAAAAAAAAAAAAAAAAAAAAAAAAATTCCCTTTTTTCAACCCCAATATTCACTATATAAATACCTCATTTTCTCAATCAAAACTCAACACAAATCATACATCAAAAAAAAAAAAAAAAAAAAACTACACCAAATTATGGATCCAAGAGGTGGTAAGAAAACAACCTCCAAAAAACAAACTCGATCTCACCCGAATCGCCCGGTTTATCCACCACCGCAACAAACTACATATCCAAACCCATTCTCTCAACAATTTTCTACATCATCTCCCAACCAATTCTCCCAACCATCATCCCCTTACATTCCACAACCCACATCTCCACTTCCTTATTTTCCGTATAATTTTAGCACCAACCCTCCGCCAATGAATCCTCAAAACTACAACATCAATACGACGTCCGAGTGGTCCCCGTGGGACGAACCTCAAGCCGATGTTGTACCCGAAACGCAACCATTACCCGGTATACATACTTACTTTTATTTAATTTTATACATTTTTTGTTTACTTACTTTTATTTAATTTTATACACTTTTGTTTACTTACGTTTGTTTATTTTTTGGAAGACACCGACGAAGAAGATGAAGACGATGACATTCAAGAAGTTGATGTGCGAGGAAAGAAAAAGGCTACCACAAAGGCAAAGCGTGAGCATTGGACCCCCGACCAAGAGGTGGCGTTGGCAAAGGCTTGGATTCAAATATCCGAATGTAAAAGATTCGGGAATGAGCAAAATAGGGAAGGTTTTTGGAAGCGGGTTCTCGAGCATTACGCGACAACTATGGGACGTACTACCCGAACCGTTCATGGTTTGACAACGAAGTGGAAAGCAATGAACTACGCCATGGGTATATTTAACGGCGCCTACATCCAAGCGGTATAATTTTATATTTCTTTGAGTTATATACTTTTTAGAATTATATAGTTTTTTTGAATTATATACTTTTTAGAATTATATAGTTTTTTTGAATTATATACTTTTTAGAATTATATACTTTTTAGAATTATATAGTTTTTAGATTATTGTTCATTTTTTTTGTTTATGGAATTTTGTAGGATCGTGTTAGGGCTAGTGGATGTAGCGAAGTGGACGTCATGAAAGTCGCCCTTAAGGATTACAACACCCGAACAAAAGGTAAAGATTTTGGTCATCTTCCGGCATGGGAGATTGTGAAGGATCATGATAAATGGAAAGAGCAAGAGTGTTTTCAAGATATTCCCGGCATGGGTTGTGTTGGTAGCGGTTCATCGAAGAGGAAGTCGGGGGAGTATGAATCTGGTAGCAATGAGAACTTCATTCCCGACATGAATGAAGACCCCTCCCCTCCAATTGAATCAAGAAAGGCGAAAAAGAAGCAAGCGGCGTCCTCTTCGTCGGTCCATGATGTGGGCGAAGACATTAGCGCATACGCAAAAAGAAAGACAAAATATTTGGACGTCAAAGAAGAGAAGGATCAATTGGCGGCAAGTTTTTGGGCTACACAACTTGACGCGACCAAGTCAAAGATTCGCCAACGGGATTTGAAGTTTTACACCAACCCGCACAATCACATAACCGATCCCGCTATGTTGGAACTCCTCCTAGACGAAAAACGTCAAGTTGCCGCAAAATGGGGATGGCCATGTAACTTTTAAATTGTAGTTTCGTTTTCAATTAATGTTTCGTTTTAAGTATTGTAGGAATTTTTTTTTTTTAAGTATTGTAACATGTACTCTTTTTAATTTTAAGTTGTGTTTTTTTTTTAAGTATTGTAGGATTTGTTTTTTTTATTTTTAATGAAATGATATGTGTTTTATTTTTAAATAGTTTATGTATTAAAAATAAATGGAAAAAAAATGTGATGTGGAAAATGTGGGATTTGGGGTTGTTTGGGGACCATTGCCACCATTTTGGGGAAGTTTGGGGAAGGATTGGGGTGAAATGAGTTGGAGGGTTTTTATTTGATGATGATGAGGTGACAATTTGAGGAAGTTTGGGAGTTTGGGAACCACTCCCTCCACCTTTATGGTACTTGCAAATTGCAATACTCACATTTGTACGATTAAAAATTTCAAATCAAATTCCATGACGTGATAATGCCTAAAATTTCAAAATACAATGCGAGACAAATTTGATTGAGGAAAAGTAGATGCGGATACCATACCCTAGGACGAGGGACCACAGGAGTATCAAAGTCACAATCGTCACAATGGATCAATCTATTCCCCAAAAAATAGCTTCGTCCCGATGCTAATCATTCTAAATCTGGTCCCTACCTTTTTATTCATCTAACGGTCACCATGTCTTCGCACCTTCATCATCTACTTTCATCGTTGACAACTTGTCACCCGTATTAGTTTTACGTGGCACTTTGTTATTGGCCATAAGTAAATACAATCACAGATATCATGCAACAAATTTTGTCTTTTAATCAATGTTTTATGTTGTCGTATGTGTCTGGGTCCGGACGTTCTAACGACATGACGCCCTTCGGAAGAAAGGTCCGAAGGCACATAACCTCTTTGTCCAACACGACCCTTATCACTTGGACAGGTGGCGACAATAGTTAGACCGCCACCACCTCAGATTTCACGAGATCATGTCTGCGGCGTATTTCTCCAAAATTTGACGCCGTCATCACAGGTATCAAAGTTGTGTAGTATAAATACCTAGCTCGTTTACAACTCACAACTAAATTTGACCATACGCATTTACTCCTAATCATTATCTAACCTTTCGGATTATCCGATACTTACTCTCACGCTGGAGCTTGGTCCTAGGATAACACCCGGGGCGAGTCTAACGTGCGTGTTTCTTGTGTGTAGGTGCTTCGGGACATTGGCAAGACCTTATCCGAAAGATCTAACCTCAACTCCGAACGACCTGCGGGTTTTTACCTCAACAAATTGGCGCCACCGTGGGACCCATTATTCATGCTGCCAGAATTGAAAATGATGGGCCCTACTTGGGAATCACCAGTTAACCACACAGAGGGAAGTGGAAAGAGCAGTGACGAAAGCAACCCTAATAGTTTGGAAGAGTAAATCCTAAGTCAAGTAACAACACTTAAAGCCCTAATCAAAGAGCATAACACGAAAGGGGGAAGCTCAATTTGACCAATCTGAATTGACTTTGATGAGGAAGACACTAAGGATACTGAAATCGAAGGTGTTGGAAAAGAACGAGAGGACAATCTAGCCAGACCGTACAAAGAAGTATCGAGATGTCCTTTCACTCGAAGAATTATAGAGTTCTCTGGGCCGAAGCACAGGATGCCCACCAATATAAAACTTTATGACGGATCTACAGACCCGGATGATCATATCACTAGATTTTTTGGTGCAACTAATCACGGCGAGTGGTCCATGCCGGTATGGTGTAGGATGTTTCAGCAGAAATTGTACGGTTCGGCACGAGGATGGTTTGATCGTTTGCCCAACGGTAGCATTGACAATTGGGTAACCCATCGTGACCAATTCGTAACAAGATTCGCTCTTAGAAGAAAGTGCGTCAAGGATCTAATGGAAATAACTAAGATCATGCGGCAGGTAAATGAAACTCATCCTGAATTCAAGCAACGATGAACGGATGAGTCCAGCCATATCTCTGGCGTGCCGGAACTCATGCAAATCTCAACTTTTATCAATGGTAGCATGATAACGCTCATTTTGAACATGTTTTAGTTGCGTTATTTCTATGTTTATGCATTGTATTTGGTTGTATTTGTGAACATATTATGCTTAAAAGGTGCAAAAGATGTATTTTAGTCAGGTACGATCAAGTTCAAGGAAAAGGCTAAAAAGATGAAGAAAAGTTGTTAAATCAAGAGCTTATGCACAAACGTAGGGTTCATCTCACAATAAAAGCTTTGGGAAGGATTGTTAAAGATAAAGAATCAAGATTACAATGATTTTCAAGCTCAAGAAAAGATCATGAAATGATGAAATGAATGTTGAAGGTCCTATCCCAAACCCAAGGTTCCCATCTCAAACCCAAGGTTGAGTAGTCATTTCCAGACCAAAGGTTTAGAGTTCAAACCCAAGGTCCAGCAGACATCCAGGCCGCAGGTCCTAGGTTCCGACCATGGGTCCAGCCACTTAAAGTCTTCCATAGTTGCATTTAAGAGAAGAGTTAAGTGCCATCAATCCAAAGTCCGATCATCTACTTTCATTAACTCATCTTGCCTTCAATTTATGACACTTTGAGCTCAAGTATTGACCGGATCTACACACACTCCTTGTGTTAGATGTATACTTTGAATGATGTCTAGTCTAGCACGCGGAATTTACTAGCTAGCACTTAGAAGATTTGTTTGTTTGTGTTTTGTATTAACGAATCAACAATGAATGAACAGTGAACACAATATACTTCAACTTTAACTTTAACGATTCAATATTATTAATGAATAATACGAGTGATCTCCTATCACTAGGGTTTACAACCTTGAATCCTAACAAAACAATATGTACCAAAACTTTAACCTAGGCAATCCTTTTATAGACTAAGGATTCCTTTACAAGATAACTATCAACCTAATCGTATAAGATATACACAATATCTTTTTCTATAATTATCTTACACAAAAATATAAACCGTACTAACTTCTTCATACAAACAGTACGAACTGCTCTTTGTCTTCAAAACTCATCAGCAGTACTAACTTTCTTTTCAACCGTACTAACTGCTATAGCTTAATTTCCTAACAAGTATTATGCTTGGTGACCAAGGAAAGTCATCTTATATATATGTATGCTTGGAATCAAGAAAAAACACACAACAATAACAATACAATCAAAATAGCTATCAATTATAACTCACTACAAGGAGGCGACAAAGAGAAGAAACGCAGGAAACGGGAAAGATTACATTCACCAATCATCAATTCAATTATTCAAGGATCGTTGTTGATCATTTCACAAGTGTTCCTAATTTTTGTAATCATCATTACAACTTTTGTAAGACTTATTAATCATGTTTTCTAGTGATAAATTTCTTGTGGTTATTCCTTTGTTTGCCATGAGTGGCTATGTGCCTTGTGCACTTGCCTAGATGATATTTGTTACATGATTTTTGGCTGATTATGACTTAGGGTATGTTTGGCAAAACTAGCTATAAGCTGTAAGCTGTAATCTGCAAAGCTGTTAACATGAGCTACAAACTGTATCTTTTTTTTTTTTTAATAAAAGTGTTTGGTAAGTTAGCTGTTAAATGTAATTATAAGATGTAAAATGATATAAAAGGACATATCTATAATTGTAAACAAATGTTTGGAGGGTATATCAGTAATTTAAAGTTTTAACAGCTCCAAGATGTTTAAAAAAACTTCATGAATCAACTTTTCATTTAGGAGCTATTTGTTTGAAATAAAAGCTTGAAGTTAATGTATCCAAACGGAGCTAAATAGTTTAGATGAGATTATTTTGTAACAAAAAGCTAACAGCTCCCTCAAAAAGCCCCTACCAAACAGGCCCTTAATGGTTCTAAGATAAAAGAAAAGCTAATACTAAGAACGAATTGTACTATTAAGAGTTTTCTCCACCAAAGAGTTGTCAAGTTTGGTTAATTACTAATAGTGTAATGGGATGAAAAAGACATTGTTAGTTAATTAGTTGTAAACCATTGTCTATGAGGGTGTTACCTTATGTATTGACCATTTCGTAAGTAACTTGGTTAAACTTGGAAAACTAAATAATGTGGTTGTCAATTACTTGTGAAACAAAAGCGAATCAAGTAATTGAGTTGTGTTAGTCTTGGATTGATCAAATCTTAAATATCTTTTTTATAATCTTAAAATCTTGACGAGGATTGAAAGTGTTGGAAACAATAGAGTTAGTATACCCACTAATCGAATTAGAACATCACCTAATTTGTTGATCATAATCAAATGGAACCATCGTCATAATCACATCGAGAGAATTGTGCAAACTAGTCTAGGCAAGTGTAGTCTTTAATTTATTGAATTTACATTATCTTAATTTGCTTGCGATTAGAATCGATAATTTGGCTTGATTTTATTTACAAAAACTCACATCATAAAAACTAAACAAATCCTAGTGAACGACCTCGGCTTACCTTAATTATCTCTTACTACACACGGACGAGTATACTTGCTCGTATGTGTTTCGTTTGAATCATTGGTAAATCGTGTTATAAATTTAAAACTTGCACTCATAACGGGTATATCCTTAGAAACACATCAAGTTTTTGGCGCCGCTTTTGATCACGTTTTTGTGAAGTTTTTGTTTATGATTTACTTGTTCTATTCCTATTTGTATTGATAATCGTTCGCGTATTCGTTAAGTTCTAAAAAAAAAACAAAACAATTTTTTTTTCCTCTAGACCTTCGGTCTAAAGCCTGACCGAACGGCCCTAGCCCTCTGTAAGAATTTTCCAGAACCAAACCGCCGGTCCTAGCCCTTGACCGCCGGTTCAGTCGCGTATAAAATTTTTTTTTTCTCCCAGACCGCCGGCCCAGACTCCGACCGGGCGGCCTCAACATTCTGTCCATTTTTCTTTTTCTTCTTTTTTTCTCTTTTCGAACCAGACCGCCGGTCCAGTGGTACTGTTCATAAAAAAAAATAAAAATAATATATATATATATATATATATATATATATATATATATATATATATATATATATATATATATATATATATATATATATATATATATATTATTTTTATTTTTCTTTTGTTTCTTTCTTAAATCCTTTTCGATAGGGTTCGTTTTTCTCGTGTATGACCACTCGCTCTTCAAGCTACGAATTGAGCACACCATTGTCCAACCCCGAAAGTTTATTTCACAAAAAGAGAACTCCATTCGTTCCACCCGATCAAAGAAAACCAAAAACCGTTAATCCACCGTTTGATAACCTTTCCGAAGTTCATCCAATCGTTAATCTTTTTCAAGAATTACCATTTCCAATGGCTGACGATCAACCTATGTGGGATGCCAATAGGGTTGTAGCTCCTACACCCGCAGCCGCAATTGTTCCCGTTAATCTTGGAGAAAACTTTATTATCAAAGGTCATCATCTTTCGATGATTAAAGACAACCAGTTTGATGGTAGAGCTAAATCCGATCCACACAAACATATCGCCGATTTCCTTGAAATTTGTGACATGTTTCGTTATGGAACTACCGATGCAAATTCAATCCGTCTTAAACTTTTTCCATCGTCTCTCACCGGAGAAGCGAAAATTTGGTATAATGAATTAAGCCCCGGAGTGATCACAACTTGGGACCAAATGAGAAGAGCGTTTGTCGGACGTTTCTTTCCACCAGCCATGTTTGATCGTCTCTTAGGTGAAATTCGTAGCTTTACTCAAAAAGAAGGAGAAAATCTAGTTGAAGCTTGGCTTCGAATGAAAAACATGCTCTGAAGTTGTCATGGGCATGGATTGTCTCGTGGTAATATCATTCAAATCTTTTACCATGGTCTCGATGACGCAACTCAAGGCATACTTGATGCCGGGGGAATTTTCCTTTATAAGACCCCTAACGAAGCTTACAACTTACTAGAAGACCGTGTACTTCTAAAGCTTGATTGGTCTAAGGACTCCAAAATCAAACCTCAACGAAAATCGGTTGCATTCGCTGAAGCAACAAATGAAAATTCCAAAATCATGGATATGATGAAAGATTTCACCTCTAAAATCGATTCCAAATTCGAAAGTATCCAAAAAGAAATCAAAGAAATGCGTGAGGGATGTACTCATTGTGGTGGAAATCACTCATCATCCGAGTGTGATGATAAACCCATGGGAGGTCCCGAAGCAGAAGCCAATTATGTTTCTGGAGGATATCGAGGAGGAGGATATCGTGGAAACTACTACGGTAGGAATTCTCGAGATTGGCAAGATCGTCCACCAAGGGATGACAATCGTAATTCCCAAACTCGTGACGACAACCGTCAGACATCTTCTCATGATGATAACCGTTCACCACCACAATCTCGTGAAACAAAAAAAGAATAATCTGAATTCGAAAAAACCATGCGTGAATTCGTGCATGCTCAAAAACAAATGAACGAATTCATGAAAAATCAATTCTTCATGCTCAAAAGCAAAGTTGAACAAGGTCAAAAGAATCATCAAGCTTCTATCCAAGATCTTGAAACCAAATTTGGTCGTCTTTCTGATCAACTTGCTGCAAGACCATCTGGTACCTTGCCAAGCAATACTCAAACCAACCCAAAACCATCATCATCTGGAAATTATCGTCCACCTCAAACGAGAAATGAGCATGTGAATGCTGTATACACTCGTAGTGGCCTGTCTTATGATCCACCACCCAACCCAACCCAAACAACCACTATTGTCCATGATGATAGTGAGGATGAAGTAGAAGAAGAACCAAAAGAAAATGAACAAATTTCTACACCAGTTGTTAAATCTACTCCAAAACTCAAACCATACAAACAAAGAATTCCATACCCTCAACGTTTGAGGAAAGAAAAGATGGAAGAGCAATATGGCAAGTTCATTGACTTACTAAAAGAAGTTAGAATCAACATTCCTCTTGTTGATGTACTAGCTGGTATGCCCAATTATGGGAAGTTTTTGAAAGAACTTGTGAGTAACAAAAGTAAAATGGAAAACATTTCCGCTACCTTCTTGAATGAAGATTGCTCAGCCATTATTGAGAATAAGCTCCCGAAGAAACTCGGTGATCCTGGAAGTTTTCTTATCCCATGTACTTTGGGAAATTCAATCACTTGTGATGCTTTAGCCGACCTCGGTGCAAGTATCAATCTTATTCCAAACTCATTGTATGCGAAGCTTTCAATCAATACATTGAAACCAACGAGAATGAGTATACGCTTAGCCAATCATACTATCCAATATCCTGTTGGAATAGCTGAAAATATGCTTGTTCAAGTTGGGCAATTTGTTTTCCCTGTTGATTTTGTGATCCTCGAGATGGAGGAAGATAGCAAAGTTCCATTAATTCTAGGAAGACCTTTCCTAAATACAGCAGATGCTATCATTCGAGTGAAAAATAAAGAACTCAACCTTGGAGTTGGGGACGAAAGAATTTCTTTTTCGATTAATCAAGCCATGAAATATTCTCATGCGAATGATGACACTTGTTATAGCATTGATGTTATCGATGAAATAACAGAGGAAACGTTTGATGAGTTGCTTGACGAAAGAATTAAGACTCATAAAACATCTGGACAAATCAGTGATGAAGATCTCGATAGAGAATTCGCTGAATTTATGCAGATTGACACTGAAGAAATTTCTGAGGAAGAAAACACCAACTTTGAGGAGTTGGAATTCAATAATGATATAAGAATCAAAACCTCAATTGAAGATCCGCCGGTAGATCTAGTCTTGAAACCTCTTCCTGATCATCTGGAATATGCATTTTTGGAAGAAAATTCTTTTCTTCCAGTTGTCATATCTTCAGAACTCAAACCCGATGAAAAAGAACGACTTGTTTCTACTCTTAAAAAGCACAAAGATGCTTTTGCTTGAAAAACTTCTGATATTCCTGGAATAAGTCCAAACTTTTGCAAACACAAAATAAATTTTGAAAATGATTATAAACCTGTTGTTCAAAGACAACGAAGACTCAATCTGAATATGAAAGAAGTCGTTAAGAAAGAAATAATCAAACTTCTTGACGCTGGAATTATTTATCCCATTGAGGATAGTTCATGGGTGAGTCCTGTTCACTGTGTTCCTAAGAAAGGAGGAACAACTATCGTAACTAATGAACGTAATGAACTTGTTCCTACAAGAACTATAACTGGTTGGCGTGTATGCATTGATTATCGAAAATTAAATGATGCCACCAGAAAAGATCATTTTCCATTACCGTTCATGGATCAAATGTTGGAAAGACTTGCCGGGAACAAATTCTTTTGTTTTCTCGATGGATTTTCCGGTTATTTTCAAATTCCAATAGATCCAGCTGATCAAGAAAAGACCACATTCACATGTCCTTTTGGCACATATGCGTATAGGCGTATGCCTTTTGGTCTTTGTAATGCACCAGCGACATTTCAAAGATGCATGATTGCTATTTTTCAAGATATGCTTGAAACCTCCATGGAAGTCTTCATGGATGATTTCTCGGTATTTGGAGACTCATTCGAGTCATGCCTTTCCAATCTTAATAAAATGCTTGAAAGATGCAAAATGTAAAACCCTAAAATCTGAAAGCAAGTAAATGACAAAAATGCCCCTACAACTTTGAAAATTAATTTAAAAGGTTTATAAAGTACCGAATCAATCCCGAACTTCTGGAAATGAACAAGTTATGCTACCAAATAATTTTGGCTATTACAAGTTACATTTTTACAAGATACAAAATGACTAAAATGCCCTTGGTATAACCGAAAATTTAAAATGTATAATTAAGTGTTTGTAAATCTTTTTAAAATCAAATTAAGAATATGTAATTATGGTAAATGTCAATCAAATTAAAAATGTGGATTTGGTCTTTAATAGGGCCGAATATTTGGCCTCATCTCCCTCCCCCTACACGTTTTTCTTCCCCTATTTTAGTTATACCACTTTTATTTTCCAAAAAAAAACCTAGCCGACTAAAGCATAACACACAAACAATTCTCCCCATCATTCATACGATTTTTCTGGAGTCCTAGCACAATTTTCTGGTGTTCATCACATTCTTAAGAAGCTAAGAAAAATTGGTTTAGGTCGTGGGAGGCTTCCGTTTGATCGCTAGCCTTTATTCTTGTCGCTAATCCTAATTCGAAGGTAAATTCATAAACGATCCATTCAATCACTATAAAATTCGTTTTATATTTTTCTCTTGATCCTCACATCATATACACTCTGCGAAAAATGTATACAAGGTGGTTTGGTCGCGTTTGAAGGCGTGGTGATTTATTTGGTGTCGAGGGTTCTAGCCGTATAACATAAAATCCAAATTGTTCATCCACTCGTCCTATATTCGATCTGGTATTTTTCTAGACTTCTAATGATCTTATACAACGTGGGAAAAATGATAAAAACAAGCCATGCACTATATATAAATCGTATGCTAATTTATGTGTTTAAAACCCTAAAAACGAAATAAAACCCTAAAATATTCTATACGATTTTTCTGGACCAGGTTATTATTTTTCGTGGCATCTATGATCATCATATAACATCACAAAAATGTTCCTTCGAATTGTTGAGGCCTAAAATCATGTATGTCGAATTATTGTTAAAACCGTATAAAAAGGAAAATAAAGGAAATATTGTGAAAACCCTAAGAACTAATCGACCTAGGGTTTATTGTGCTTAGATCTGGAAATTAAGGTGTTTTAATGATGTGATTATGATGACTTAATGATTGGTAAAAGTTAGGGTTTTGATTTTGTTATAAAATGGTATACCGATTGGATGAATTAAATAGAAGGGTGAGTTTGTAACTTTTGAAACTCGTGGGTTATTTTTAAAATGTTATTTAGGTCTGTTACAATGTGGGAAAAATATAACTTGAGGGTCCTAAGTGTAAATATTTCAAGATAATGAATTAATGGTAATTAAAGGGTATGATTTGTAATTAATTAAACTAGAGGGTCTAAAAGTGTAAATTCTGGAAAGTTGAGGTTGTCCTGAGTAAATAATGATATTAAAAGTGTTTTGGGTAAATTTGAGTATTTATGGGCTTAATATGTAATTAATATGGAATTATGATTTAAATTATAAGTTTTGTAAACTTAAGGGACTAAATGTGTAATTTCTGAAACTTGAGGGGCTGGATTCGTACAATAAGAAATTCTGAAGTTATATTCTGTATTTTGATAAAATATGAGGCTTGTTTGGTAATTATGGATAAGATAAGGATTTAAAGTGTAAAATTATGAATTAAGGGGTTTAAATGGAAATTTTGTAAACTAAGGGGTATAAAATGTAATTTGGCAAACTTGAAGTATTGAAGACGTACATTCTGAATAAATGAAGGATTAAAAAGGAATGAATGTGATAATTACATATTTGACCTTTAACTTTGGAAGAATTACATGTGAAACCCTAAAGTATGGAAACTTGCCAAATGAGGAAACCTGCCTAAAATAGAAAGTTATTAAAAAGTAAAGGAAAACCAAAATGGTAATCTGACTTAGAATCTTCTGTAATTCCGTCTTCTATTCCTCTAGGTGTGAAGAAGGAGAGATCCTGATCTGTTTGTGCTTCTATTTCTGTTTTTGCATTCCTAATAAGGTACAGATACTCTGCCCTTTTTCAGTAAGGGTGTCTTATCGCATTGATATGATTCTGATTCTGATTCGTTAAGTTTTCCCAAAGCCATTGCTATGTTTCCCGTTGTTGTGAACTCTTGATATGATCCTTTGCTTTGTATACTTTGATCTGTTAAACTCTGATTTGGATCTTTGGCATTACATCTGATATATCTGTTATGAACTATCTGTTATGGACCATCTGTTATGAACATTTGATTATGATACTTTGATTTGATATGATATCTGACTCTTAGTTTGATACCCGAGCCAAAATTTGTGACCCTAGCCATGAAGGTAACATGGCTGTGTCTGTGATGCACCACTGGCATGACTAGTGTGTAGCCCTAGTGATTTGGTTACACCGTCCCCATTCTGATTCTGATATGTGCACACTACTGTTATTATGGCCAATATGATTTGTTCTGGGGGGCGTATGGATGCATCCTAGATCTGTTCTGTTTAGTGGATTTAACTATATATGATATGATTTCTGTTCTGGTGACTGGTACTGTGTGCAATACATGCCTTTCACATATTTGTCTGGGAGCTGATCACTCCATTTGAAGAATGAGGACACCCCTCATATTATCTGATTATCTGAGAGGTCTCCCCTCTATATGATTATGAAGATTATGGTTACGATATGATATGATCTGTTTCTGGGCTCGTGGTGGATGACTATCCTATTCATCTTTTATATTCCTGTCTCTTTGTTTATACTTCATGATACTTTTCCCGTGCACTATATTTCAGTTCTGTTTCATTATCATTGCTTTGTATATGTATCTGTTCACTGAGCTTTTTAAGCTCAGCCGCACGTTTTCTTTTCGTGTGCGGCAGGTTATAAGCAGGACGACGGGTTTGGGTATGAGTGAAGAGACTTTTGGACTTAGAAGACTTCGATAGTTATTCTGAAGTAGAGACCATTAGAAGGATTTGCAAGTTTAGACCTAGTATTTAGTTTTGTTTCATTTTTAACTTTGTAACGTTAGTATTTCATTTGTAACCCTTGAAATTTATTGTATTACTATTGAAGTATGCTTTGTTTGATCTGATATGAAACCATTAACGTGACATCTTTACCCTTGCCGAGTTGGGGTGTTACATTACAAAACTTCTCATCTCATGCTTAATTGGGAAAAATGTCATTTTATGGTGACAGAAGGCATTGTGCTTGGTCACAAAATTTTGAGCAAGGGAATCGAAGTTGACAAAGCAAAAATAGATGCTATTGCTAAATTACCACCCCCAACTAACGTTAAAGGCGTTAGGAGTTTTCTGGGACATGCGGGATTTTACCGCCGATTTATCAAAGATTTTTCGAAAATATCTCGTCTGATGACGAAGCTGCTTGAAAAAGATTCAGTCTTTGACTTCAATGAAGAATGCATCAAGGCATTCGAATAGCTTAAAAATAAGTTAACAAATGCACCAATTATGGTTTCACCAAATTGGTCACTGCCGTTTGAACTTATGTGCGATGCAAGTGATTATGTTGTTGGAGCAGTACTAGGACAACGAGATGGTTAACATTTTCGTCCTATTTACTTTGCTAGCAAAACTTTGAATGGTGCCCAACTAAACTACACAGTGACCGAAAAAGAACTTTTGGCTGTAGTTTTTGCATTTGACAAATTTCTTTCTTATCTTGTTTTGTCGAAGACAATTGTATTTACCGATCATTCAGCTCTAAAATATCTGTTTGCCAAACAAGATGCCAAACCACGTCTTATTCGATGGATTTTATTGCTTCAAGAATTTGACATAGAAATCCAGAATAAGAAAGGTGCTGAAAATGTTGCAGCAGATCATTTATCTAGATTAGAAAATCCTAATTTAGAGGAACTCGGTGAAGACGAGATTGATGATAACTCGCTGGAGAAAAACGATTCTTGCAATTGCATGAACTCGATGAATTAAGACTCCAGGCATATGAAAATTCCGAATTGTACAAAGCTCGAACAAAAGCTTATCATGATCGAAAGCTAAGAATCCGGAAAGAATTCAAGGCTGGAGACAAAGTTCTTTTGTTCAATTCTAAGTACAAATTCAAAGCTCTTAAACTCAGAACCAAATGGTTTGGTCCATTCGTGGTAAAACATGGTTTTCCATCCGGATATGTTGAATTGTATGACAAGAATGGTGGAACTTTCATTGTTAATGGACATCGAATCAAGCTCTACCATGATGAGGAGCAATTGAATGAATTGTCAAGTGAAGAAATTCCACTTGAACCAATCATTCAAGTCCAGAAAGAAAAAGACAAAGTGGGAAAGAATCCTAAATATAACCCACAAAAGTAGAAAAAATTGAGTCAGGCTGATGACTCGTTAATAAATTTAGCCCTTTTCGGGAGGCAACCCGTGTGTTTTTTTTTTAAATTATTTTTATGCCCCGATGGTTTCACCATAAGTGTGGGGGCCTTGCTAATATGAATAATAAAATCCAAAAATATTTTGCATTTTGTGTGTTTTTGTTTTTGATGATTATGCAGGTTAGGATGCTTGATCTTGAAGATGTGGAATCATCCTATTTCCAAAGAACAGGCAGTTTCATTTCTTTTATGTTCCATTTCCCTATTTTTATGGTTCATCGTTCTTTACATTGAGGACAATGTCAAACTTAAGTGTGGGGGGAGGAAATAGGAAAATGAACTGGAATTTTAAATTTTGAGCCTAGTTTCTAATTTGTTTGCCCCTATGATCTAGTTGTTTTCGCACATTCAGGGTAATTTATATAACAAGATTAATCCACTAATAAAACATGTAATTTTTGAAAATTCGAGATGTGTCCTGATTGACATTGCGATCCATTTTAGGATTGATAACATTGCTAGCACAACTATAGCCCATTCCACTAAATTGTGAGGATTTAAGCCTATTTCATATAGCATACATCTTTTATGCTTGATCTTTTTGCTATGAGTGTGCCGGTGATCTAATTTATTCTAGAACTTGTGCATGCAAATCATTACCAGACCGCAGTGAGATCACCTCGTGTGATATAAGTGTATTCGTGTGATAAGAGGCAACCTTAGGAATTAAACCAAATGGCCTTCCATTTTACATCTAATGATATATTAGCTAGCCACATTGGTTAGTTAAACACTTATTTGGACCCATTTGTTAGCACTCATTTTTAGTGCTAGATTCCATTAGTACACCCTCTGAGCCATCCTTTTCATTTTGTTACACCAGAAAAATATAAAAATATTCTTCACCTTTAGCCTTAACCTTACCCATAGTCAAGTCTTGGTTGGTTACTAGCTACTTGGAAAGATGGTTGTTATGTGGTAATCCTTGAAAATGAGAAAGTTGCGAACTCCATGATAATCTCATGGAAGATCTATTGGTATTTTGGTTTTAAAAAAAAAATAAATAAAAAATAAGTCATCGCAATTGTTTGGTGACAAGAATAGCCAATGAGCTATGAAAGTATGATATCAATCAAGGAAGAATCTCAAGTTCAAAGGATAGTGGTTGATGTAGCTAGTAGCACTTGGTTTTAGACTTTGGCTATTTGTAAAGTTTTTATTTTTAAAACCAATTTCATAAATATATATATCCCATGTCTCATTCCTATCCTTTTTGACTTTGTGGTAATTTATCAAGTGTATTGACATGTGGTGACCATCCGATTTCTTGAAGAATTGGATAACGTTGCTAGCGATCTAAGGTTATCCTTAGTGACCATCCGTTATTTGGTGATTCAAGAATTCGTTGTTAGCGAGCTATTATGTTTTACATGAGATAGTTGCACATAAGTCTTATATAACCCTTGAAGCCTTTAAACCCGAATAAAAGTCCTCTTAGATGTTTACACTTGGTGCTTACGCCTCGTCGGTGGAGTTTTGTTTCTTGTACAAGCTTATGGTAATATTTAGATCATGTCTGAGCAATGAGTGTCATTTTCTTATATACTCGCCCACTAAACAAATGAGTGTTGAGTGAATTATACTTCATTTCCTTTTCGTGAGGTGTTTTAATATGTTGTCAAGCAAAAGAATCATTAAGGTATTGTCAAACATCTCGACTTTTCATCTACAAGCTTAAATAGATGGATCTTATCTCGTAATTGTACGTGATGGATTTGCATCTCATTTTTAGAACAATTTTCATTTATATCATGTGGATTTATTTCTTAAAGCTCGATTTGCTTGGGGGCAAGCAAAGTGTAAGTGTGGGGGATTTGATAACGCTCATTTTGAACATGTTTTAGTTGCGTTATTTCTATGTTTATGCATTGTATTTGGTTGTATTTGTGAACATATTATGCTTAAAAGGTGCAAAAGATGTATTTTAGTCAGGTACGATCAAGTTCAAGGAAAAGGCTAAAAAGATGAAGAAAAGTTGTTAAATCAAGAGCTTATGCACAAACGTAGGGTTCATCTCACAATAAAAGCTTTGGGAAGGATTGTTAAAGATAAAGAATCAAGATTACAATGATTTTCAAGCTCAAGAAAAGATCATGAAATGATGAAATGAATGTTGAAGGTCCTATCCCAAACCCAAGGTTCCTATCTCAAACCCAAGGTTGAGTAGTCATTTCCAGACCAAAGGTTTAGAGTTCAAACCCAAGGTCCAGCAGACATCCAGGCCGCAGGTCCTAGGTTCCGACCATGGGTCCAGCCATTTAAAGTCTTCCATAGTTGCATTTAAGAGAAGAGTTAAGTGCCATCACTCCAAAGTCCGATCATCTACTTCCATTAACTCATCTTGCCTTCAATTTATGACACTTTGGGCTCAAGTATTATGCTTGGTGACCAAGGAAAGTCATCTTATATATATGTATGCTTGGAATCAAGAAAAAACACACAACAATATACAATACAATCAAAAGAGCTATCAATTATAACTCACTACAAGGAGGCGACAAAGAGAAGAAACGCAGGAAACGGGAAAGCTTACATTCACCAATCATCAATTCAATTATTCAAGGATCGTTGTTGATCATTTCACAAGTGTTCCTAATTTTTGTAATCATCATTACAACTTTTGTAAGACTTATTAATCATGTTTTCTAGTGATAAATTTCTTGTGGTTATTCCTTTGTTTGCCATGAGTGGCTAAGTGCCTTGTGCACTTGCCTAGATGATGTTTGTTACATGATTTTTGGTTGATTATGACTTAATGGTTCTAAGATAAAAGAAAAGCTAATACTAAGAACGAATTGTACTATTAAGAGTTTTCTCCACCAAAGAGTTGTCAAGTTTGGTTAATTACTAATAGTGTAATGGGATGAAAAAGACATTGTTAGTTAATTAGTTGTAAACCTTTGTCTATGAGGGTGTTACCTTATGTATTGACCATTTCATAAGTAACTTGGTTAAACTTGGAAAACTAAATAGTGTGGTTGTCAATTACTTGTGAAACGAAAGCGAATCAAGTAATTGAGTTGTGTTAGTCTTGGATTGATCAAATCTTAAATATTGTTTTTATAATCTTAAAATCTTGACGAGGATTGAAAGTGTTGGAAACAATAGAGTTAGTATACCCACTAATCGAATTAGAACATCACCTAATTTGTTGATCATAATCAAATGGAACCATCGTCATAATCACATCGAGAGAATTGTGCAAACTAGTCTAGGCAAGTGTAGTCTTTAATCTATTGAATTTACATTTTCTTAATTTGCTTGCGATTAGAATCGATAATTTTGCTTGATTTTATTTACCAAAACTCACATCATAAAAACTAAACAAATCCTAGTGAACGACCTCGGCTTACCTTAATTATCTTTTACTACACACGGAAGAGTATACTTGCTCGTATGTGTTTCGTTTGAATCATTGGTAAATCGTGTTATAAATTTAAAACTTGCACTTATAACGGGTATATCCCTAGAAACACATCATAGCAAGTGCCCTGAATTAGCCAAACGCTTCTCGGATCGGGTACCTCAGACAGTAACGGAAATGATGATAAGGGTGGATGTTTTCGTCCGCTCGGAAGCATTGTATCGGGCAACTGAACTACCGAGAGGTGAGAAGGTAGATGCTTACAAGAAATATCGCCCCAACCCTTATAACAACAGAAATGATCACTATGCCCCAAAGGCTCCCTTCGGAGGGGATCGTCGCCGAAATAATCACAAGAATGAATACAAGCCTCGTAGGAATGATCATTATGCTCCCTATGTTCCCGCCAGATATGACAACGCTGGTCGAGCGGACCCTCGCCGCAATGACATCCGCAGATACGACACCAGACCAATAGATTTGAACTCTCTGACAAAGGCTCCGAAAGAAATCCTTGCAACCGAGCATCAGCTGAGACTACCACAACCCCCGCCATTAAAAGGAAAACCCCTCAAAGAAAATCTAGACAAGTACTGCGACTATCACGGTGAGAAGGGACATCTCACCAATGACTGTTGGCACCTCAAGGAACAGCTAAGAATAGCCGTGGAAACGGGTAAATTGGACCACCTCTTGAAAGAAGTTTGGTAGAGGGGAAGAGCGCCACAAAGGGGAGACAACCATGCAAATACAGGAAAGATCATCAACATGATCCGAAGCCAAGGGGTCGCCAGAAAATGAAAGTTCGCAGATTCGGAAGAGGATTGGATGAATGCCCCAATCTGCTTCCCTCCTATCCTTCCGAGGGATGTTTCGGACGAACCTCTAATAATCGAAGCCGAAGTAGAAGGTTATACGATACGGAGGGTGTATGTGGATCAAGGTGCTTCAGTGGAGGTAATGTATGAACACTGTTTTGAGCATTTATGCCCTTCCATCAAGGCCCGGCTGAAGGAAACCAACACGCCTTTGGTAGGTTTCGCGGGGGAATCCATCAAACCATTGGTGAAGATAGAGTTAGAAGTTTGTTTCGAAAGTCAAGGGTTATTTTGTAAGGCTGTTATGAAATTCGCCGTGGTAAGGTCTCCCTCTCCATACAACATCATATTAGGCCGTTCCGGACTAAAAAAGCTACGGGCTATTCCATCAACCATTCACTCGATGATGAAATTTCCTACTCCGAGGGGCATAGCAACATTGGTCACTCGGTCGGTCATCGTCTCGGAATGCCGCAAGCTGGAAGAAAAACAGATGGTAGAAAAAGAGGTAAAGACTCAACGACGAATCACAGAACACAGACTCAACGTGAATGTCCAAGACAGACCGGTAGCCCAAAAGAAAAGAACCTTTTCAGCAGAAAAGAACCAGGCCATAACCAAAGAAGTAGAAGAATGGGTGAAAGCTGGAATAGTTCGGCCGGTGCGATACCCAACATGGATCTCCAACCCGGTGCTAGTGAAGAAGTCCGATGGTAGTTGGAGGATGTGCATCGATTTCAAAAATCTCAACTCATCTTGTTTGAAAGACTATTACCCGTTACCTGAAATTGATTGGAAGATAGAATCAGTCATGGGGTTCTGGTACAAATGCTTCTTAGATGCTTATAAAGGGTACCATCAGGTACAAATGGCTAAGGATGATGAGGAAAAGACAACTTTCTATACCGAACATGGGACTTACTGTTACACCAAAATGTCGTTCGGATTAAAGAACGCTGGAGCCACGTATCAACGGCTGGTGGACTCAGCTTTTCGGTCGCAGATCGGGAGAAATTTAGTAGCGTATGTAGATGACATGGTGATAAAAAGCAAGACCGAGAAGGAGCTGTTAGCCGATATAGCTGAAACGTTCGACAATCTCCGAATGATCAACATGAAATTAAACCTGAAGAAATGTTCCTTCGGTGTGGAAGAAGGGAAGTTTCTTGGGTATATGGTGACATCCGAAGGGATCAGGGCAAATCCGAAGAAAACAAGGGCTATCGCAGATATGAAATCTTCAAAGACGGTCAAAGAAATGCAGAGTCTAAGCGGTAAGTTAGCAGCTCTAAATCGTTTCTTGTCCAGGTCGGCAGAAAGAGCACTTCCGTTTTTTGACACACTAAAAAATATCACAAATGAGAACCAGGATGAGTACCGCTGGGCAGCAAAGGCTGAATCGGCTTTTCAAGAAATGAGAAAGATGATCCTCGAGCTCCCTTACCTGACAACCCCAAAGCCGAAAGAAGACTTATATGTATACCTGGCGGCAACAAAAGAAGCAATGAGCGGGGTGCTATTGGTAGAAAGGGAAGGGAGGCAAATTCTGGTACATTATGTAAGCCGAACGTTGCATGAGGCCGAAAGGAATTACATTCTGGTTGAAAAACTGGATTTGGCTTTGTTACACCTATCAAGAAGGCTTAGGAGGTATTTTGAGGCCCATCCCATAAAAGTCATCACCGATCAACCCATCAAGAAAATATTAAACAAACCAGAAGCATCGAGAAGGTTAGCCAAGTATACTGTAGAGCTGTGGGCCTACAACATTACGTACATACCTCGAAATGCCGTCAAGGGGCAGGTCCTAGCAGATTTCATAACAGAAGTACCACTGAGTTTATCCGATCAGGTTCTGAAAGAGGGGGCAAGGAGATATGCAACATTTTTGACCAAGAAGGATGGGTGTTATATACCGATGGAGCGTCTATCCAATCAGGTGCTGGAGCAGGTTTTGTACTAATCGGTCTGGACCAAACAGAATATACATACGCCATCCGGCTAAATTTCAAGAGCACCAATAATGAGGCAGAATATGAGGCATTACTGGCAGGATTCCAATTTGGTGGCAAGCCAGATTAATGGGGACTTTGTTGCATACAAAGATAGCATGATACGATACCTCGCCAAGGTCAAAGAATATATTGCATGTTTCGATCAATTCAAAATATGGAACATTCCGAGAGCACAAAATCAGAAAGCAGATATACTGAGCAAACTGGCATCCGTGGCATTCGATCATCTGACGAAAGAAATCCTTGTGGAAGTCCTAGAAAAGCCATTGACGGAGGAAGAAGTTGTCAATGCCATTGTGGAAGAAGAGGAAGAAAACTGGATGACTCCAATCATTCGGTGTAAACAGGAAGGCATTTGGCCGGAAGACCAGAATGAGGCCCGAGCTCTCCGGATGAAGATAAACCATTACACCTTAATTGATGACGTACTTTTCAAAAAATCCTACCTAGGCCCATTGTTAAGGTGTGTTGGACCGCTTCAGGCAAATTACATCATCCGGGAGGTACACGAAGGAGCATGTGGGATGCACTCCGAACCACGATCTGTAGTGGCGAAGCAAATGAGGCAAGGTTATTATTGGCCAACCATGCACCGAGATACTAGAGAAGTGATCCAAAAATGTGACTCTTGCCAAATACATGCACACATTCCGAGGCTCCCAAAAACCATGATGACTTCAATCATGGCGCCTTGGCCATTCTACCAGTGGGGCATGGACGTGTTAGGACCTCTACCAGAAGCTCCGGGGAAAATCAAGTTTGTTATCGTGGCAATCGACTATTTCACCAAATGGATGGAAGCCAAACCGTTAGTAAGAACGACGGGGAAGGACGTCAAGAAATTTGTCTGGGAGAATATAGTGTGCAGGTTTGGATTACCAAGGGTAATTGTAACGGACAACAGAAGTAACTTCATTCACGACCCCTTTAAAAGTTGGTGTGAGAGGTTGAATATAACCCAGATAAATACTGTTGTGGCTCATCCTCAAGCTAACGGATTAGTAGAAAGAGCCAACAAGAGTCTGATGAAAGGATTCAAATCAAGGCTCGGCAGGGAAAGAGCCGGATGGGTGGACGAACTACCGAATATCTTGTGGGCGCACCGTACATGCCTGAAAACAAGCAACGGAGAAACACTGTTCAGCCTCACATACGGAAGTGAAGCGGTCATCCCGGCAGAAATAGGAATGCCTACCTTTCGGACCATGGTGACGGAGGAGAAGGAAAATGACGAGGGAATCCGCCTAAACCTTGACCTGCTGCAAGAGCGAAGAGAAATGGCTGCAATCCGAGAGGCGAAATACAAAAAGAAGGTAGAGCAGTACTATAACCGGAGAGTTCGCCCCGAATCATTCAAGGTAAGTGTAAAAGCTTATATAAGTCTTCTAAAATAAAGAGTTGTTAAAATGCACCGCTATTTGATTTCAGTTATAACTTGTTTATTTGCTATCGATTAACATAAAAAATGAACTCAATACATTTACAATCAAAGGTATGTGATTTTGTGTACCGAAGGAATGAGGCAAGCAGGGTTGAAAATCAGGGAAAGCTGGGACCCAATTGGGAGGGACCATACCGGATCGTGGAGGCCTACCAGACCAGCTCGTATAAGTTGGAGACAATGGAAGAAAAGGAAGTGCCGCGAACATGGCATGCCATCAACCTTAGAAAGTGTTTTTTGTAAATGTATGACTAATTTATCGAATGTAAGATCCGAAAGGATCTAGTATTAACTATATCGAATGACAAATGAAGCTATCCCATAGATGAAGGGAAGCAATTTTCACTACATATTATATTATGACCATAAGTTAAAAGTGATCCCTCCAGAAGGCTCGCGACCACCGGAGATCAGTGGTCAATGTTCTAGGATGGTTCTTACCCAAAAAGGGGTTGCCATACAACTGAGACAAAAAGGCCGAATGACGCATGACACCCAAAATTGGCTCACACCCAGAAAGGGGTTGCCACACGACCAAGGCAAAAAGGCCTAATGGTGCATGACGCCCAAAATTGGCTCATACCCAAAAAGGGGTTGCCACACGACCAATGCAAAAAGGCCGAATGACGCATGACGCCCGAAATCGGCTCACACCCAAAAAGGGGTTGCTACACGACCAAGGCAAAAAGGCCGAATGGCGCATGACGCCCGAAATCAGCTCACACCCAAAAAGGGGTTGCCACACGACCAAGGCAAAAAGGCCGAACGACACATGATGCCTGAAAATCAGCTCACGCCTAAGAAGGGGTGATCATAGAATTAAGGCAAAAAGGCCGAATGACGCGTGACGCCGGAAATTGACTCACGCCCAAAAAGGGGACGTCACGAAGGGCCAAGGCATAGAATGCCAAACGGCCGTAAACGTCTCAAATTGTCCAAATGACGTAAACGGTACGCAAGAATAAAAAAAATGCAAATACAACATATTCTATAACTAACAAAACAACTGTTATAGACAAAACTTTAAAAATGTACAAATACGTATGATTCATTCAGTTATAAAGTTATTACATTTATCCGAACCTTTCAATTGTTCGTAAAACTATTCTAACGACCCAAAGGCCTTACATCAAACCACCAACTATTTCTAAAAGTTACAAGGGATAAACAAAGCTTCACGTAAAATCCGGAGTAGCCTATGTCCGTAGTCAAAACGGAGACACTCGAATCTTACAACAACCAATTCTTTCAAAGAGCCTGATGCGTGGTTTTGCGACCTTACAACAGGTTTTACCTCTCGAGGGATCTCAAGAGGCTTACAACCCCACCAGACAGTGTACCTGACCGATGTAGTATAGTGTAGTGGTAAGTACGGGGGATTGATCGTTCTCCACAGGGAATAGTGTTCGTTAGGTATGAAAAACTACTCTAATAGGTCTAAGGGTGAAGAAAGATTCTTTTTATGTTTTTATAATTTTATGAAAGCAAGTAAAATCTCGGGTATGAAAGAGTGGGCGGAATTAGTTGCTAGTCAACTAACCCAAGTTACTACGAATGCAAATAAAATAAAATAACAGAAAATGAAAAGGTGGTAAAACTTATGTGGAGAGAAATGTGTTTACTTAGATTTCCTTACTCCCTAACTATCTTTTACCGATTGATTAGTGTGTATTAGTTGCGTGGATGACGGGTGTATTCCTTAATACCAATCGTGGGGTGGCGTACGTACTTCCCCAACTCTACAAGCTCCTACTTCACTCCTATGTCGAGCCGGCTAGGAAGCTCCTAACATGGGATCACTAGAATTCGCTCATGCATTAAATACAACCATAAAAACCTTAGTACGCATTGGTTCATGTTTCTTAAGACGTTCAAGCAAGTTACCGAATAGGAAGTTAGCCAGTTTTCTTAAGCCTAACATAGATGAACAATCATCCAATACAACTAATAACACACTAATAACCAATAATCAATAGCTAGGTTTCATTAGATCTAAGCAAACACAAAGAAAACCTAGCCTAGCATGTTAAACAAAAGACAAGAACAAGATAGAATCAAACAACACATAGACATATTGAATGATTAATTGATAACTTATCTTCAATGTAACATGGAAGATCTCAAGGCAAAAAGCCTTGAAAAAGCTGCTAAAATCGTCTTAGGGTTTTTCACACACAAAGTTCCACACTAATGACAAAAAATTGCAAAACTATATATAGAGATTAAGGGCTGACGGCGTCACGTTGTAGATTCTGACGCCGTCACCTCGCCGCTTTTAGGGTTCCCGGATGGCCTTCCTGACGCCGTCCCTCTTTAGACCTCCAAAATCCGTTCTGGCTTATCAAGGCTCGACGCCGTCAGAAATAAGCTTGACGCCGTCCCTCTTTAAATTAAGCCGTGATGACCTTGATCACTTCAAAGGGTGACGCCGTCAGATTTTTCATGCAAAATTCTCTGGCTTATCATGAGAAATTTTCATATCCACCTTTTTCTTGCCAAGCCATGACGCCGTCCAGGGCAATCCCTGACGCCGTCAAAGGTACTTTTTAGCCGATTTTGAGACTTTGTCGTTTTCTTCACTTTTATGCTCCAAAAACGTCCAAAATGCTTCCTTTTCCAGATTTCTTCTCCAAAGTACCTAAAATGACAAAAGGAACGATTTAGGGCAATATTTGATCAAATAAATACGATTTAGGGCTTAAATGACCCCCTAAAAGCGGTACACTTTTCGCTTCATCAAATACCCTTACACTTGAGATTTGTTTGTCCTCAAGCAAATGCGCTTTTATTCTAATCAAAATACAAGTTAGGGGTCATTTAACACTAATATAAAAGTAATTACAACAAATAGTCGTTCCACTTTAATCATAATAAGCACGGAGATTACACACTAGCACCTCACAAGTAGTGTTTAGATACTCACATCTCTCAGGTGTCATCAAAATAAATCTCATAAATGAAAACGGATAATATCTCTCACTACCTGTCATAGCAAATAGATTACCATAGGCTTGGGAAAGGATCGAAAACCTCCTCCACTAGGCGTAAGCACCTAAGATAAACTATCAAAGAGGGCTTTTACATGGGTTATAACGTTAGGTGTAGGGAAAAGGAAAACACGATTTTGTTGGATAAAAGATATTTTACTGGTGGCGAGTTAAAGATCTTGATTAATTACATGTACTATACAATGTTGCTAAGCCAAGACTCGACTCAACTTTAACTAAAAACAAAATAACAAAAACATAAAACAAACATAAAATGAAACGGGATGGTAGTCCGTATGTTTTTTCTATTTTTCGTTTTCTCTTTTTTTTTTGCATTTTTCTTGATTTTTTTTCTCTTTTTTTTTTTTTTTTTTTCTTTTTTTTTTTTTTTTTTTTTTTTTTTTTTTTTTTTTGCATACACTTTTGCCCTACCATCCAAAATAATACATTATAGTGGCATTGCATTCCCCTTACACTTGAACTTTTACATAACTTTGCAAATAACTATTCTAATGACTCGAATTAAGATAATCGAAAAACTTAGAGTACTTTTAAAATATTTAGCACATATAGGGGTAATAAATGATGTTCTTCCCCATTACTCCATTACACTAGTACTTTACCCATGAGTCCCAATCGTCCCAAAACAAAATGTACAAGGATATGACTCGACTTAGCAACCATGTAATCAATTAGATAATTAACTTGGGTTTTAAACAAATGTTGTAACAATAATGCACTAAAAATGAGTGCATACAAGGTAGGCTAAGGCGATTTGGGTGTACATTTAAGTGGGGTGTAAACAAATTCTTCCTTTAAGTAAAATGTTTAAAGGTCGAAACGAAAAGATAGGCTCTGAGGGGTGTACTAGGGGTATCGTGTACTAAAAATGAGTACAACGCAAAGGGTGTGGGAGAATTACTTGACCAATGTAGCCAATGTAATTATAACAAAAACACAGGTGTAAAACAATGGGTTAATCCTAATGCCTCTTATCATGTAGTAAATCTAACTACACGAATGTAGTCTCACTTGTGGCCTCGGAATGGTCCTAACGCAAGTTCTAGAATCTAAGTGCTACCGGTACACACATCATAGCATAAATGCTTTTCCTACCAATTCTAGGGTGAACCTCACATATTTGGGGGTGGAAAATTTTTTAGTGGTACGGTTTTTTGTGCTAGTCATATAACTCCTATCCGTGAGACGCTCATTAAGATCAAAGTTTCACTCCTATATGTTGTAAAAAAATTTAAATTTGGCACTAAAATTGCCCTAACAAGTATTTATCTCAGTTTTATTACACATCTACTATTAAACAAACAAAAATCAAGCGTAATAGCATTCTCTAATCGTACTTTACCCCCCCCCCCCTTACACTTAAGATGAACATTGTCCCCAATGTTCAAATAACAAGATGTAAAAGTAATAAGGTAAAAGAATGAAATCAAATACTCCCCTGATTCACTCGGTGGATAATGTGGTAACACGGTTAGATCTTCTTCCAAAGTAATGTTGAAGCTCCATGACTAATGCATCACCAAAAGCTTGATTCCACATACATCTCCTTGTCCAAAATAACCTGTTAAACCTGAGAAAACAAACACGAAAACCTGCATAACATCGGCGGGATAAACTCTATATATAAGGATATAATGCTTGTGGAATGATAATTTTGCAGATTCCTGGAGATTATAAGTTAGAGATTTAATAAAAACTTTTTATGAAAACAAAACTTTCAAAAATTTTCAGAAAATTAAACCTGACGCCGTCAGGTTGTAAATCCTGACGCCGTCAGAAATGATCTGACAGAATTCTCATGTTAAGTTTCCGGAAAATTTTTGGAAAAACCTATACCTTACTTCCTGGAAATCCTGCAAAACATCATTATGACTCGATACAAGCATTTGACTCAAACAAATACTAATATGTATGTTAATTTATTATTATTACGATTCATGTTCATTTGTTCTAATAAACCGGTTTGGATTTCCCTTACACTTAACTTTTGCAAAATACCTTTATATGTAGTTAAGACAAAGTTAAAAACAAGATAAAGCATTTTCACAAATTAGTTTTGAACATGAATCAATAAAAATAAAAATTAAACACACATACGGAAACAAATAAAATCAAACGAATAAATAAATAAACACACAAAGCAAATAAAACTTGGGTTGCCTCCCAAGAAGCGCTTTTCTTTATTAACGAGTCTTGTAGCTAGACTCAAAGTCACGTACCTTACGTGATTCCTCCATTGGTCACGGTTCCTAGGCCATTCTCATTTCCGGTTTTATATTCCGGTCCTAATTTCAAACAATCCTTGTAGAACCCGGATATCCTTTCCATAACATAGTCTACTCCTTTATTTCTATCCTCATCATTCCTATAGTAGACCGCTTGCTTAAGCTCCTTCTCAACATTTGACAAGTGTTGGAATTGTTCTATCTTATATGGCATTTGGTAGTTTACCTCATCGGTCTCATCCTTAAATCTAACTATCCCTAAGGAAGGTTCATAAGTCATTCTAGAGACCTCAACAAATGGTTTTCCAAAAACCACTTGAGTTAAGGATGCATCGACTATTGGGCGGATATCTTCTACAATTACAAAGTCGGTGACATAGGTGAAGTTTCCTACATAAACCGGTAATCCCTTAACTCTTCCCGTGAAGTTACTCATCCAACCCTTGTCAGGGAACATCCTATACCCAAGTTGATTTTTCATTATCAAGTTGTAGTGGGCTCTAGTCATGATGTTTATGGGTGATCTAAGGTCGATGTAGGCTTTCCACACATGCAAATGTCCAATGTTGCATGGTATGTTGAGATTAGAAGGGTCGCCTATTTCTATGATTGGTCTACCTAGGAAGTATGGTGTCTCGGGGTCATCGAATAAGTTTGTATGATATGCGCGCTCTTCCTTAGTGGGTAGCCTATTGAAGTAGTCCTCATCATCATCTACTTCTTCAATCTCACTTGTCCTAACTTCCTTATCAACCTCGACTTTCTTAACCTCATCCTCAGGTTCACTATTATCCTCATTCCTATCAATTGGTTTAATGGTGACAATGTTGACGAAGTGGACGTGTTTGGATGAAGAGGGGTCTTTTACTTGGGGTCCGCTATTTGTGTTCCTAGCGTCCTTATGTGGAGGTGATAGCACTTGGTTATTGAGGGCTTTCAATAAGTTGTCAATTTTATTGGTCATCTCCATTTGTTGTTGATTGAATTCGGATTCAAACTTAGCCAAACGAGCTTCTTGAGATGCCATAAATTGGGACATCAATCCTTCAAAGTTATTGGTACTACCATTGCCGGAAGGATTGTCGTTGAAAGTACGGTTCGAGTTGGAACCGCTTGATTGGAAACGATTAGGTGGGTTGGAAAGATTGGTTTGTTGTGCGTTTTGGTTTTGCTTCCACCTAAGGTTTGGGTGATTTTTCCATGAGGGGTTGTATGTATCACCGTAGGGGTTTGGCTCGGGTTTGAAAGTGTACCACTTGTCTCCCGCTCCGTCAGTACGCGAGGATGCGTAGTCCGCAAAAGCTTGTTCGGGGAGTTCCATGCAATCACGAGTGTCGTGGGGACCACTACATAATTCACATGAAGAAGTGATTTTGTTTACTTGGCTTGAAGGTTTAAGAGCCTCGTAGGATTTCATGTGAAACTTGACTTGGTCTTCAAGTTCTATGATCCTACGGTCGGAAGTGCTTGAATTGTTCGAAGGCAAAGATATTGCCTTGACCGTTTTATTCAAATCACGGGGATCACTCCAACTTTCGTTGTCATAAAGAGCAAGATCCTCTAGGAGAGCCCATGATTGTTCCGCACTTAGATCACGTAGCTTACCACCGGCCGATTGGTCAATGGTTTGCCTCGTGGAGAGATTGATATGGTCATAGAAGATTTGGACTTGGAGCCAAAGTTCTATGCCATGGTGAGGGACTTTTTGGAGTAAGTCCTTGAATCGAGTCCATGCCTCGTAGAGGGTTTCGCCTTGACGTTGTTGGAACATCAAGATATCATTCCTTAGCTTGGTAGTTCTTCCCGGTGGGAAAAACTGAGCAAGGAAACGAGTAGTGAGATCATCCCAAGAGGTGATGGATCCTGCGGGTTGACGCTCTAGCCATTGACTAGCTTGGTCCCGCAGAGAGAATTGAAAGAGACGTAGTCGGGTCGTATCTCGAGTGGCAACATCAAGGTCTATAGAATCAACGATTTTGAGAAAGTCCTTGAGATGTTGGTTAGGATCTTCGGAGCGAAGTCCATGGAATGCGCATCCGCTTTGCACCAACCGGATGGTGTCGGATCGCAAGGGAGTGACATTGGCTCCTTGAGTGAGCTCAATGGTGTTTCGATAGCCATGGTGGCTAGGACGGGAGTACTCTCCTAAAGTACGGGCTCTAGGAGGTGGTGGTTGTTGTGGTGGGTTGTTGGGATTAAGGATATTACCACCTTTCATGATGTCGGATGGTAATGGTTACGAACAAAGAAACGAAGAAAAAAGATAGACTAAAGAAAACCTAGAAAAATAAAATAAAAATCTCACTAGAAAGGAATCTAGTGAGTAGACCTATAAAATAAAAATTCAACCTAAACAATAACTATTCCCCGGCAACGGCGCCAAAAACTTGATGCGTGGTTTTGCGACCTTACAACAGGTTTTACCTCTCGAGGGATCTCAAGAGGCTTACAACCCCACCAGGCAGTGTACCTGACCGATGTAGTATAGTGTAGTGGTAAGTACGGGGGATTGATCGTTCTTCACAGGGAATAGTGTTCGTTAGGTATGAAAAACTACTCTAATAGGTCTAAGGGTGAGAGAAGATTCTTTTTATGTTTTTATAATTTTATGAAAGCAAGTAAAATCTCGGGTTTGAAAGAGTGGGCAGAATTAGTTGCTAGTCAACTAACCCAAGTTACTACGAATGCAAATAAAATAAAATAACAGAAAATGAAAAGGTGGTAAAACTTATGTGGAGAGAAATGTGTTTACTTAGATTTCCTTACTCCCTAACTATCTTTTACCGATTGATTAGTGTGTATTAGTTGCGTGGATGACGGGTGTATTCCTTAATACCAATCGTGGGGTGGCGTACGTACTTCCTCAACTCTACAAGCTCCTACTTCACTCCTATGTCGAGCCGGCTAGGAAGCTCCTAACATGGGATCACTAGAATTCGCTCATGCATTAAATACAACCATAAAAACCTTATTACGCATTGGTTCATGTTTCTTAAGACGTTCAAGCAAGTTACCGAATAGGAAGTTAGCTAGTTTTCTTAAGCCTAACATAGATGAACAATCATCCAATACAACTAATAACACACTAATAACCAATAATCAATAGCTAGGTTTCATTAGATCTAAGCAAACACAAAGAAAACCTAGCCTAGCATGTTAAACAAAAGACAAGAACAAGATAGAATCAAACAACACATAGACATATTGAATGATTAATTGATAACTTATCTTCAATGTAACATGAAAGATCTCAAGGCAAAAAGTCTTGAAAAAGCTGCTAAAATCGTCTTAGGGTTTTTCACACACAAAGTTCCACACTAATGACAAAAAATTGCAAAACTATATATAGAGATTAAGGGCTGACGGCGTCACGTTGTAGATTCTGACGCCGTCACCTCGCCGCTTTTAGGGTTCCCGGATGGCCTTCCTGACGCCGTCCCTCTTTAGGCCTCCAAAATCCGTTCTGGCTTATCAAGGCTCGACGCCGTCAGAAATAAGCTTGACGCCGTCCCTCTTTAAATTAAGCCGTGACGACCTTGATCACTTCAAAGGGTGACGCCGTCAGATTTTTCATGCAAAATTCTCTGGCTTATCATGAGTAATTTTCATATCCACCTTTTTCTTGCCAAGCCATGACGCCGTCCAGGGCAATCCCTGACGCCGTCAAAGGTACTTTTTAGCCGATTTTGAGACTTTGTCGTTTTCTTCACTTTTATGCTCCAAAAACGTCCAAAATGCTTCCTTTTCCAGATTTCTTCTCCAAAGTACCTAAAATGACAAAAGGAACGATTTAGGGCAATATTTGATCAAATAAATACGATTTAGGGCTTAAATGACCCCCTAAAAGCGGTACACTTTTCGCTTCATCAGAGCCGAGGCATTCTCTTCCACGGTAGAGTCTTGGATAGGAGGATCTTTAGTTACAAGAGCCTCGGAAGTTGACCCGGTTGCAACATCGGCCATGGCGGCCTCCGTAGGCTTAGGCGGAGCAGGATCCGAAAACATATTCATAATTTCAGCAAGAGACTTATAGTAAGCATTGCTGATCTTTTTAACATAGGGATACTCTGCAACAAAAAGCCCATCGTACAAGGGTTGGTACTTCATCTCGGCCTCCATGTCCAGGTCTTCTACATTCGCTATGACCTTGTCCACATCCTCCTTAGAACGTTCCAATGTAACACCATCCAAGAACCCAGCCATAGAAGACAAGCTAAACGAAACGGCTAGGGATTGCTTGTATTCATGACTGTTAAGGAGACGTCGAACCATTTCAGGAATAAATTCTTTGACCACTTTAAAATGCTCCATCTCCGTCTGACCCATCTTCATGGCCAGATCTTTCTTTCCTTGTTGGAGCTCCTGGTTATCCATCTCTTCGTCTCTCAGTTTAAGCTTGGTTTTTTCCAATTCAGCCTCCAATGCCCTAATCTTCTCGGCCTGTTCACTAGAAACCCTCCTCCATTCCTCTTTCTCTTTTTCCAGTTCCGAGATACGATCAGTAAGACCTGATTCCCTAACCATACAACCGACGTGTTCATGTCGTAACCTTTTAAGCTCCTCTGGCTCCCGTGCGCCACTCTCACAATTTTGATGAGCCAGGTACAGACTGTTGTATTCACGAAGGAGGGTCTCAAATCGAAACAGTATGTCCGACTGAGCCACAACGTTCTTACCCAGCAACATCCAAGCACGCTGGCAGGCATCTTCATCATCCAGACTCTCCAGATATTGTTCTTCCCTAAGGGTGGGCAAGTGAACCATCAAGTCCCAACACACCAAGAAGCTGTTCAGCCGAGCACTCTTCTTCATGAACCATTCCGAAACAAACAACTCTTCGGAAGCGGGCTCATCTCTATCTTTATCATCTAAAACCTTTTCTTTACCACGACCGGAAGAAGCAGCCAAAGGACTTCTTGAAAGATGAACAACAAACAACACAACCATTACAACTATATAAAAAGGGGGGGGGGAAGGAAGAGATACACATATAGACGCATCCGGTTAACTCACCAGTATCGGCAAACCCAGATTGGTTGCCCGCACCCTCCTCAACCTCCGGCTGTTTCCTCACTTCGTCCAGATGCAACGATCGAATGGGAGTGGGAGCAAGAATAGGCTCCAAAGAATCCAAGTCCACCACGAGGACATCATCTGTTGGCTTACCCCGCTTCGACGGACGGGTAGAACCGCCTTCCCCACCGCCACGCTTGACCCGGATTTTGGTTTGTTTGCTAGCCCCCACTCCTCCCTGCTTAGCCTTGAGAGCTTGCCGAGGAGCAACTTGCTCCTGTTTTCTTTGTTTTCTTCCAATACTCGCTCGTCCGCCATTTCAACTTTCTTCTGCTCGTCGGTCTTTGCCGGAATATCAGCATTCGATTGGGCCGGTGCGGTCACATGCAGTTCATGAGACTGACCCTCTCGATACTTGTCTCCTTTAGTCATGGATGCCCCCTTACGGAATTTGGGTTTGATCAAGTAGTCCGACATTGACAAAGCTGCGGAAAATAAGTCGAAAACATAAATCAGTTGGAAATAAGCACACATATATACATCAACATACAAGAAATCAAAGCAAAGGCTATACCCTTTCCCTCGGCATCTTTAAGCGCCGCCCGATAACCGGGATACTCCCAATGAGAAGTTAATCCAACGGCATAAAGGAAACCTGAAGGAATTTGAATGAGATCAATCACGTTCTCAGACAGCCGTGCGGCATCTTCAACGTTAAACTCCCCCTTCGGAAAAGGATCCGAGATATCAGAAAAAAGTTATGTTTCTCTCACCAAGGCATCGCAAAAGGAATGGCCCGTCTGTCTATCAGAAAAAAGTTATGTTTCCAACCCTTCAGACAGGTCAGGATCTCTCTGAAGCAAACTCTCTTATCCCTACCACCTCTTTTCTCGAAGGAAAACCAGTGTCCCTTTTTTCTTAATTTATAGAACGCTCGGAAAAGATAGGAGGTGGGGGTAATGTGCAGACTCCGACTGTACACTTCGAAGAGAGTAGCACGATGCAGACCTAACGGAACTAACTGAGAAATATGGACCTTGTAATACCTAATCACATCTAACAAGAAGGTGGAAAAGGGCACACTAAGACCCCCTTCATAGAAGTACTCTAGATACAAACCTATCGCATCATCCGGCAATTCATCCATAGTCATATCCTCCGGAGGTGGCCTCGAATGTAGATCCTCCGGTATACCAAACTCCATTGCCACCAAAGTCACTGCCCCTTCGTCCATACGAGAGGTATATTTTTGAATATCGAACTTGGGCTAAAATTCCCCAACTTCCGGTGCATCCTCCTCATAAATCGTAATGGGTGAATTCAACATAGCTTAACCGAGGGAAGAGAGAATATAGCCGAACAACAAAAAACACAAAGTTTGGATAATGCGAAACGTACCTCTTGGGATGAATGACTTGCACAGAAACCGCTCGGATTGATTGGAAAAATTCGATCGGAAAGCACTAGCGAAAATTGTGTCAGAAGATAGCAGAGAATTACGGTGGTAAAATAGAACAAATGACGCTATTTATAGGCAAAAGTGAGGAGTGTGAAACATCACGCCGTGTCAGACGGCGACGTGGCCCTCTCTCATCCACACGATAGACACGCGTACACGTGTCCGAAATCTAGGGGTACAGTAAAAATGACGGCGATCCTTAAAATGAAGCAATAATGATTTTTGGCGGGTTGTACATGAAATCCGGCCCACAAAAACAAACGGACTAAACCCTCCGGAAAGGTTAAAATGGAAATTTGAGATTTTTCACGAAGTATCACACTATTGGTGTAACCGATACTATGATACTGGGGGGGACATGTTGGCGTATGTGTCCGGACGACCCATCTTGTCCGGAAGTTCGAACGACATGACGCCCTTCGGAAGAAAGGTCCGAAGGCACATAACCTCTTTGTCTAACACGACCCTTATCACTTGGACAGGTGGCTTCATCTCTTGGACAGGTGGCGACAGCAGTCAGACCGCCGCCACCCCAGATTTCACGGGATCATGTCTGCGGCGTATCTCTCCAAAATCCAGCGCCGTCATCACAGGTATCAAAGCTATGTAGTATAAATACCCAGCTCATTTACAACTCACAACTAACTTTAACCATACACATTTACTCATAATCATTATCTAACCTTTCGGATTATCCAATACTTACTCTCACGCCGGAGCTTGGTCCTGGGATAACACCCAGGGCGAGTCTAACGTGCATGTTTCTTGTGTGTAGGTGCTTCGGGACATTGGTAAGACCTCGTCCGAAAGATCTAACCTCAGCTCCGAACGACCTGCGGGTTTTTACCTCAACATTTTACAACATAGGCGATCCTGATTAGTTGAGCCAGAAACTACTTTAGTTACCGGAAACTGGCTGTGATCACGGACCGATCTACATTAGTATCGGGTGTGGTACAGGTTACACCTGATTTTAAGTCACGAAGCGCAAAAGTTTTCAAAAACTGACAATTTTTTGTATGAGCAACCTACGATAATTTTATTTTGCTACTTTCGTTTTATGTGGTGTAACTTAGCTAATTTAAATGGCAATTATGCCACCCTTTTAAAAATCATCTGTCCGTCTCTAGTGGTGATGATTAGAGTTAAGAATATAACTATATATAAGTAGGGTTCAATCTCATGCATAAATCTGCTAGCCAATGTATACGTGTTTTACGAGCTGAGCTTAAGTTGATCATTAGCTGGATAATAGGTATAGTGACTCATTTCAACAATCCAAAAATATGCATTGCATGTTGCATATATAAAATACATAATGTTATCAGTTACAAAAAGTAGTACACCTGTCATAAAACTTATGAAAAACATATAATATATGCCATATAGTAGAAGCTTTTCTAACAGCACTCGGTATCAACGAGCATAAAAGCCCGCGCGTTGCTGCGGGAATGATTTGTCGTTGCATGAAATATTTGTGTTAATGTGTACATATATATATATATATATATATATATATATTTATATATATATATATATATATATATATATATATATATTTATTTATTTATATATTTATTTAATTAATTTTTATTTTTAATATTGTGTTGTAGTATTAATGTGTTTAACGGTTTAAAAAGTTAAAATTGGGCTTAAGGTTTGTATCTATTGGGCTTATGGTTTGTGTATTGTTTTTGGGTTATAGGACGTGGGTTGTGTTTATTTCGGCCTGTTGTTTCTTTTATTTTTATTTTTTCATCAAAAAGTTTGGGGATATATGCCATAGAAAAATTAGGGTTTGTTAGCCGAAAATAAAAACAGTGTAATTAGAACGTATGTAGGTGAAAAAGTATACTGATTGAATCGGTATGGCTCCTAAGTTTCCAAAGTGTTTGAAGATTGCGCATCAAATTGGTGATCGCCGAGTTCACAGTGTTCTTCATGCTATCTTTTTGCGAGAGAAGGAGGCATCAAGGGGTGATGAAAAGAATTATAATGAAAGGATTGAAAAATACAGGCTAGGGTTGAGCACAGGCATGGAATTATTCTTGAATTGAAGAAGTTTATGAGTGACGGTGTTTTGGATGAGTGTTTGGCAGCTTTGAAGGATGCGGAGCAAGAGGATTTTGCTGAAATGGGGCGGTTGATTCAGATGAGCCACGCTGCTGCTTTACGTGCTGGTGAGAAATCCAGGATTATCAAGAAACTTAAGAAAATGAAATAATTAAGGAAGTTTAAATAACTTTATTAATCTTGGGTTTTTTGTAAGCTTTTGTCTCATGATGGTTGAGAGTATTTTGTGGTAGTTTGTGGGGCAGAAGGGTTATGGTCAGTGTAAATGGTATTAGGGTAGTCTTAATATTGTATGTTGTGTATTCAGGATGTTTGAAATGTTTATTATGTCTGTAATACATCTGCTGTTTTTAATGATATGAATGGAAATTTTAGTTATTAGGTTATTTAGTACATTGCTCTTTACATAGCTTTGTTTTTAATTGGTTCTGGTGTTAAAGATTGCAAACATCGTTGGATGAATATTATGAATGATATGTGTTTTCATGGTTTAAGATTGGAGGAAACAGGAATTATCATATTGTGTATGATAATTGGTGTATGCTAAAATCTATGGTTGTTTAGAATTTTTTTTTTTTTTTTTTTTTTTTTTTTTGATGATAAGTATTGGCTGTAACTAAATTTGCATAATGATTATATAAAATTATGATGTTGGTTATTAATCTATTGTGTTATGTATGTGTATGATAATTGGTGTATGCTAAAATCTATGGTTGTTTAGAAGTTTTTTTTTTTTTTTTTTTTTTTTTTTTTTTTTTTTTTTTTTTTTTTTGATGATAAGTATTGGTTGTAACTGAATTTGCTTAATGATTATATAAATTTATGATGTTGGTTATTAATCTATTGTGTTATGTAGTTAGTATTAGGTTTAATCACTATTCCATTTATTGTTTTAATTAATTATTTGTCATAATGCTATTAACAACATGGTTTGTGATGGTCTTTAAGGGAAGGTTCGAAATGTAAGAATGCATTTGTAAGTACAAAGCTAGTTGAAGATATATTAGGTAAATATAATTGTTATAGCACAATTTGTTCTACAAAAGATGTAACAACATATTTGTTGTTTCCCTGGTTTAAGGTTGGAGCATCGGTGCTGTTGCAGATAGATATTTACAGCAGCTATGCTTATAAAGTTGCACTTTTATAGTGCTTAAATAATTACATAGGCAGTTATGTTGTTTTTCTGCTTCATTGGCAAAAAATATTTAGTCTTTTAAGATGTAGCTGACGATAAGCATAGACAGTGCTATAGCTTTCAAGGTTTATTTTTTTTGGTTTCTGCTGGTTCTTCTGGAAAAAGTGGCCTTTCAGCTGATCTGCCACATACATCGCTTCCCATATATGTTTTTGACCTTATCTGCATTGCAGTATATGGTGGTGGTGTTGCTGTGATCTCTGTAATAACTTAATAATGGGTGTATAATATTTTTTTTCCACTGTTAATATTTATGAGAAGGCTGTATTTTATAAGGTTTTTTGTTACCTGATGAAGCTGCTTCGATCGCTTTGTCTTTCTGTGGTGTTTCCATTATTTGTGGAACGTTTTTTGTTGGTGTCTGTTGAATATCAGTACTTAGGTTTGATGGTGTTGCAACATCTGCAGATAACAAATGATATGGTTAACATATTAGGGCTATGTTTGGCGCGGAGCTTTTTGGGGCAATGAGCGGTGAGAATGAGCTTTTTAATTTTTGATTTTCGTTTGGTAAGATAGCAATGAGTTGTAGCAATTTTTTGGGAAAACCTTTATCCCAATGCTTTCTTTTGAAGCTGTGTATATTTACAAGAGCTGTGGGTATATTCAATGACTAAAATACTCCTACCCCCATCCCTAATAAAAACACTATATATCACGTATAGCTCATTCTCACTGTGGTATCTTTTTTTTCTCTCCATTGATGTCGCTATTTGTCACAGGTTAGTAAAGAATAAACTTTTATGCTTAGTGTTAGATTTTGTGTGTGTTCTGTTCGTGATGATCTTGAGTAAAGAAGAAACTTTTATGCTTAGTGTTAGATTTTTTTAGAATATTTATTGTTCTTGATGATCATGATTTAAAGATTGAAGCTTTATGCTTTTCGGGTTGTTATATGCTGGTAATTGATTGCTGATCATGTTGAAGATCAAAACTTTATGCTTATCTTAGCATTTTTTAACAATCTGTGTTGTTCTTGATGATCAAGGTTAAATATTGAAACTTTATGCTAATGGTGTTGTCGTATATTGATATTTTAGTGGTGATCATGCTAAAGATTGACTCTCTTAGAATGAACAAAAGAATTAGTATGAATGTCACTAGGATGTCGTGGCCAGATGATAACACGAAAGGAGATGAATATAATAGAAATATGAAAAGTATGTATTCTTAATTTGAAAAGATGATAACAAGTCATCAAAACAGTGATGCAAGTATTTGTATTAGAATATAGCAACTAATGAAATAGTTTTGTGTGGTCTTATCAACATGGACACAGAGCAGCAGAATAGCAAATGCTTTCTCTGTTCATTTTTACATTTATTATACTTCCAATCAACTAGAAAAATGTTTTTAACTTTTGGTCTACCTTTGCCTTCTTGCCATATACCTTATGATTTCATCCTTGATCCTACATTGGCATTCTAGCTTAGTGTATAACGGTATTACGCAATGTACAGCATGTAAACGTAACTTTATTATTTATTTAGACAATTTTCTATTGAAATATGCATATGTCCTTTTACGTCATTTTACATATATATAAATACAGCTACAGCTATGTTACCAAACGTTTTTATTTAAAAAAAGCTACTGCTCATGGCTACTTCTCACAGCTACTGCTCACAGCTACTGCTACTTTTACCAAACACAGCCTAGGTAAAATGTAATTTTAGTAAAAAAAAGTTAAACAGTTATATTTGATAATTTTTTGTTACCTGAAGATTGGTCTTCAATCTAGTGTGCTAGTTCTGGGTTGTCCAATAGAGTGTCTAATGTCGGTGTATATTTAATAGCAGCAGGTGTTTTTGATGGTTTTGTCACATCTGTAATAAATAGATGATGTGATAAAAATATTAAGGATAATTTAATTTTAGCAGTAAAAGGTAAAACAGTTTTATTGAGGTGGTTGTTGTTACCACAAGATTGTCCTTCAATCTGGTGTGCCATTTCTGGGCTGTCCAAGATGTCACTAAGAATAAATTCTACAGCTCTTTCCTTGCAAGTAGGGCTAAAGTAAAACTGGAATACATGGTGTTTACCAATGATGTTGTCTAACTGTTCTGGGAAAATGCGTGGGTCTGGGTTGGGAAGTGATTTGACCAAATTGGGACAGTCAATACCAACGACTATGTCTGCTTTTGGTGTGAAAAATGTAAATTGCGCTGTTTCACTTGTGTCTGTTATGGATGCCTTGAAGCTGTATCTGTATATATGAATTAGTTATATTGTAATTTGTAGAAGGGTAAGTTTGTGACTGTTAATATTGTTACGTGTAAGTTGGCAATTCCAAAATTCCATGGTCTCTGCATTCATACACTTCATTGCTATACTTTTCTTTGATGTTGCACTTATTGCATGAAATATAGTACCAATTGCGTGTTGTGTTGAGGCTAATTATGGTTCCTTCGCAAGTGAAATGTAGGCCCTTTTTTTTTTTTTTTTTTTTTTATTTTTTTTTTTTCATTTTCAATTGTTAAAATAAATTGGTGTACAAAGTTATTATTAGAAATGCATTATAGTATATATGTATAGGTATTATGGTTTATAAAAATTTACCTGATAAGGCTTTGGATTTTGAACAAGGAGCACTGATAGAGGGAATCGATTTCTTCGTTTCTCTTGTTCTTTGTCGTTTAAGCGATATCTGATGACATCCAGTGGTGGTTTGTGCTCATACAGTTCTTTGTACCTGTTAAGCATACATGTTTTTATGGGTTCATAAACATATTTGCAGAGTGTATATAGTAGTTAATGTATATGTCAATCTTACTGTGCTCGATAATGCTCAAGTTGTGTAATTTTAGGATTTATGTAATAGTACGTTGCTGCTGTTGAAGATAGCTGTAAATCTGTAAATATAAAGTTTGTATTTGTAAAATGGTTGTTATTTTTATTTGTAAAACATATGTAAGTTTACATTGGTTTATATTAACATACCTCTGTTTCGGTATCTTGAAACTCTACAGGATGTGACGGCCATTATGATTGGTCTCTCAAGCATCTCAATGGCATCCTTTCTGAAAATTTGCGCAAGCTCATCCCATAAGGTGAGTTCAACAAAGTTGCGGCTGTTCATATTATAAATTTTAAATGTGTATGCTAGTAATATAATGTGTGCTGTGTAAAAATGGTTATCAGGTTTAGTGAAGATACTTACTTGAGATTTTTGATTCCGACTCTTCGTATGAGAGATTGATTCCTGTTAGGGTTCCCCATTTTTTCTACTTCTCCTGAGCTGATGTAACACCCAATGTAGTCTGCAAAATTGAAGGTATACTTATTTATTTATTTATTTATTTTATCATTTTTATTTTTGTTGTCATTAACGAAGTAAAATAAGTTTTTAAATTATGAAATATTACCTGTGAGGACTGGATATGGTTTCTTTGTTCTGTCTTGTGGATCTACGATTTTGGTAGGCAGTTGATTGTTAGAAAGAAAGTTGAAATAATGGTCTTAGAAGCTTTCACATGGTATACTATCAAACTTTGTGAGTCTAGTGAATGAAAGGGATGTTGGGTTTTCAAGTGTTTGTTGCCAGTTGTCTGTGTTAACACAGTCAAAATCTGAAATGCGATATGCTTGTCCGGGTATAAGTATGGCTTTGAAATGATGAATATCACTTGCTTCCTTGTTTGCTTGTATTGTACTCCCCTGTATGTAGTCATTCATGATTAGACAATTGAGGTATAAGAAATTTTTTATAGTTTATTTGGTGCCATTTACCTGTCTGGCTAATAAGATTGCTCTGTATCCTTTTTATATTATGCTTGGAGGATCTCTGGCTACCGATGAGCGATATACTTTTAGTTCTACAACTTTATTTTTCATCCCTGGTTTTAGTTCTTCAATGGTAGACAGCGCCATCCTGCAATTAGTTAGGAAAATGATATGGTTAGTGTTCATGTTATAGCATAATAAATGAATTAATGCAAATTAATTCTAAACAGTAATAATGGAAAACATAATGGTATAACACGTAAATGTTTTTAAACATTATTTATTATGTAATGATATGAAGAAAAAAAACCTCTGGTTCAGTAATTGTTTTTAAAAAATCTTTATTTACTATATTTTTTGTTGTCATTGATGGGTGGCCGTTATGCTGTTTAATAAGCATTTTTAGACCATAGGGTGTTGTAGATCTTGAGACTGCAACATAAAGCTGGCCGTGTCCAAATATTGGTTCTGGAAGATAGATTCCAATCTTGTTTAAAGACTGGCCCTGGCTTTTGTTAATAGTCATCGCGTAACACAATTTAACTGGGAATTGTTTCCTTTTGAATATGAACGGAAAGTTGGGATCTTTGGCAGTTAAAGGAATTCTATGAATGAATATCTTTTCACCAATCCTGGTCCCTGTGATGATTTCTGCTTCTATTAGTCTTGAGAGCAGCTGGGTCACAATCATTCTTATTCCGTTGCAAAGTCCACCGCCTAGTTTAACGTTCCTCAGTAACATAATCGGCGTTCTAACTTTAAGTGTAAGGTTGTGCGATGGTAGGCCTGGGAATTTGAGTGTATTTAGGTATTCTGGTGGGTATAGTAGCTCATTTTCTATGCCATTTTTCCTAAGGGGAGTGACTTCGTCTGAACTTAAGTAAGTTGTGCTGTCACAGTGTACCAAGGACAAAACTTCTTTGTTTATTGCGTCTGCTGTTTCATTTTTCGGACACACAATTGCCTTTTCCTGTAAAATTTGTGCAGAGCCTTTTCCTGTAAAATTTATGCAGATGGTGATTCTAAAGTATCTTTGTCGTAGATAAAGTTGATAAGTTCTGCTAATCCGTTCTCGTTTTCTGGAATGAGGAAGTCTTCAGGAATTGTAACCCAATTAGTATTATCTAGATCTTGTTCGTCAGGGTCACCTATTTTACCATCTCCTATATCCAACAACCATGAAGAAAATTGCTTTGTTCTGGCTCTTTCTTCATCATTAAGGCTTGTTTGCAGTAACCTCATATTTTGTTTAAGTCTGTGGACTTTGAAATGGGGCCAAAGGTATGATGCAGCTACTACATCTGCTTTTGACCCCTTTTTTTCACTGGTAAAGTCTGCCTGAAATCGCCGCCTAGCATTATTGATTTTCCTCCAAATAAGCTGTCTGTGTTGCTCAGAACATCCTTAAGAGTTCTATCGAGTGCTTCAAAACATCGGCGGTCATTCATCGGTGCTTCATCCCAAACAATCAATTCGGTTTCTGCTAGCAACTTTGACAGAAGCGTATTTTTTTATGTGGCACATCGATTCGTCTGTCAATTCAAGCGGTAACTTGAATCTTGAGTGAGCTGTTCGGCCCGATGGAAGTAATAAAGATGCAATTCCTGAAGATGCGACAGCTAAGTCTATCTTTCCTTCAGACCGTAGTGTGTTGATGATCGTCTTCCATAAGAAAGTTTTTCCTGTTCCACCGTGACCATATATAAAAATCAATTCTTGCTTCTTTGCATGTGAGGATTGCACAATAAGTTCATAGATTTTTTTTGCTCTTCATTGAGTTTAACCACAGCAGTTGCTATTTCTTTTTTCAACTGATCACCGTTGTAATTTTTTCTTCCATTAGCAACCTGTTGTTTAAGTCGTCAAGCAAATGTTGTGGAGGTGGTGTGAAACCAAACTCCGTTATTGATTTGCAACAGCTGTTTAATATTATTTCTAGTTCATATAAAAGATACCCTTTTATTTCCGGATGATTTATGTGAAGATCTTTAATATGAACCATAGTGGATGCTTTTCTTGGGATATCATCAACCATGTGTTGCCAATGTCTTTCAATAAGCTGAAGCGGATCTGCCACCTCACAATAAATCAATATGTGAGCAAACAAAGTCCGTAACTCTGATGCTGTAGCTGATAGCTCGATTTCTTTAAATGATGTGTCCCATTCTTTATCATCGTCAAGTAAGCCCAACGCCTGACATGCTGCACGGTATGTTGGCAGTATTCGGTTGTTTACTTTGCGTACATCAATGAAAGATTGACAACCTTTTTGGTGAGAGAGGAGCATTCTAAAGTAGAAAAGCTCACCAGCTGAAGGGTGCACATACGCTAATATTCCAATTGATGACTTACTTTTGTGACTTCTCGGTCTCCATATTTTTTAATCTTCATACCAAACAAACTCGGATGGAAAATCCAAGTACGTTAAATGGCGGCCTTCTTCATATTATGTATTAAATATAAACCATTCAGTTAGTGTTGTTAACTTTCTTCCGTCATCAATGGCAACATATGGCAAAGGCTCTTTGTCCCGAAACTTTATCTCCTGCATGTCTTTTAGATGGACTGCAAGAATCTGCACTGCTGGCTCTCTGTGATGAATCGGGAAATTTAGTATTCTCCAACATGCTTCATGTGGACATATGAATCGACCATCTATGAAATTTTTGATCTCATCGATATGTATCTTTGGAGTATTTGCTGATGCTGTGGGTTCACCCAGAGGCTTTATAATGCGCGCTGCAATCCGATCCATGCCTTTGGATATGTATTTAAACAAACACTCTATCAGCATGCTCCATCCATAATATTCGACGTTTATATGCGCATTGAACATAAGACAGAGTAAACGGTTATATGGGACAATGTAACTGTTGTCCAACCGTACGCTCCCTTTTATAGCGTAACCATGTGTCTTTCGTCTTCGGTAGTGTACATGACCATTTTCGTCAAAGAACGTGTTGTCATTGTATTTTTTTGGAAAATTCTTGCTGCAACTTCCCTCTTCCATACATGGTGATTTTGTGTTAGCAGATCCATGATATGTGTCTAAATACACATATATTTACCTTGTTTAAACCCACATAAACAGTCAAAAACACTTTGAAAAGTCTCAAAAAGACAGAAAAATATTTAGACTGTGTTTTATTCATAAATTGTCAAATCTAGTCCCTAGTTATTCAAAACATGGAAATTTTTCATAAAAGGCCCTTAAGGATTTTCAAGTTGTCAAAATTAGCCTTATAAAGTTCAGTTTTGCAAAATGGCAACTTTAGTCCCTGAAATTTCAATGATTGACAGAATTTACCCCTGGACATTTTAAATTGGAAAATTAACATTTTTGGTCCTTTGGTAAATTAAAATTGTCAAAATTGGTCCTTATAACAAACTTTGGAAAGTTGTCATGTTCAGTCCCTAAAAATCCAAATGTTACAACATAAGTCCCTAAACTTTAAACCAATTCCAAAAATAACCTAAACCTTTAACTTAAACCCATTTCACTATCCTAATCCTTAAACCAATTTAACCCATTAAACCCAACACTAAACACAAGCCCAATAACCTAATAGCCCACTACCCCATTTAACTAAAAACCCTCGGTCAAACATTCAGTCAAACCCACAAACCCACCATCTCCCTAAAACTAAACGCGCCAATACCACCATAACAAAACTACCTCTGACAAAAGCCTCCCTCCCCCATGCCTTTTTCTGGAACACGCATCCAACCCCCTCCTTAGCTATCACATGTTACCAACCTATCCCACGTGCAGAAAAAAGATAAAAACCCACCCAAGTGGTTTCCCGCCAAAAACTGAATCCAACGATTTAGATAGTGTGAAGATTATCCAATGGTTGGGATTAAGTCAGAAGAGTGAGAAGATAGCTTTGGAAGTGTTATAAGAAGAAGGAAGACAGAAGAAAAAGGCTGTCCTAGTTTAGACCAATTCGTAGTGTACTTTAAGTCAAGTTTTTAGTTAAAATCGTTTTTCTAGTTCTTAAGCTCTCAGTTGTATTTTTAAGTTTTCTTTAGTTAATTTAAGTTCATTTCAAGTTAATTGTTTCATTTTCAATCATTTGTAACCTCAATTCGAGTTTAATCAAAGTTTAAGACTTTTCCTCGATTCGTATTAAATTGCTTGAGTTGTTAGAGATAAGTTAAAAGCTTCGATACGAATGGTATAAGCTCCTATAAGCTTGTGACTGCTCTTTGTTACATTATTGTTGTTCAAATCGGTTCTAATTTCAAAAGTCAAAAAAGGGTCAAACTGGGTAGAAATCGACTTGCACTGTTCATTTACCATTGGGTCGAGTTTGTTTAAGCTTAATTTAGCTTGTGTAATCTGTTTTTGGCATGTTCTATTTGTTTTGAAGCTCATTGCAGGTTAAAGGTGTGGGACTGCAGTAACAAGGCAGTCAAACTGCCTCAATAAGCTCCTTTAAGCTCGAGCTTCTTTTGGACCCTATTTTGCACTTCAACAGGTTCTAACATTCCCATATTAAGTTTTCATTCGAGTTCCATATGCTTGTTCTAAGTTCCATACAAAATCAGTCAACCAACTAGTGTAGCAGTCTTATCAAGTGCTGATTCAAGCCACTTTCTGGCTTATTTAATTAATCTCATGGTATGATTTTTGTTGTTTTTAAAAGCTTGTAGTACAGTCTAAAAGTGTAGCATCTGGTATCTCACAATTTGGCTCATTTAAGTACCTTAATTTGGTCTTAAAAATCACCTAGTCGACTGCCAAATGCCCTGCACACTAGGCCTATAAGCAGACTGTCTGTTCCATGTGCTTATTTCCCAGCTTATTTGTGGCTTTTAGCTTAAGTGGTAGTTATAAAAAATGATCTTTTTCATGTGCTAAATAAGTTTGTTTAAAGAAAATTAAAAAAAAAATAGTTTAAAAAAAAAAGTAGCAAGCAAGGTTCGAACCTGGGTTTCCTGGGTAAACAAAGCCACGAACTTACCAACTGCACTAGCCCTCATTTGTTAGTTATATTTGTAGAATTATTTATTTAACCAATGTTTTATTTTCTATTTTTAGCTTATTGTATCCGTAGGCTTATTTTCAGCTTATTGCATAAGCAATTTCCACTTTTCTTATTTTTATTAACTCTAGTTTGTCATTAAGTATTTACTATAATTTTCTCAGACTTTTGTTAATTGTCTAAGTATTTTTAAATCATTTATTTCTTAAAATAGTTTTTAATTCGTATTAAATAAAATATAAATAAAAAAAAAATGTAATTCTTTTTTACAAAATTTTCTTTTATCATTTAGGAGTTTAGAAAAATAGTTTGGTACCCGTAGAGTTTTTATTCCATTATTTTGACGTTTTTAGCTTCGTTCTAGTTCCCGTTTTTTAGCGTTTATAATTCGCCGTTTCTTTTATCCATTGCTTTTTAATCTCGTTGTTTTCTAAATTGTTTTTCTCAGCTTTATCGTAGCTTAGAAAACCAAAAATCCCTTTTTATTCACCATTCAAACACGTGCACGATTCGAGACCACAGAATTCCATTCAGCCTTCGTTGGGGATAACGACCTCGGGTTACATATTTCCTTTGTAATCTTTGGAGAAAAATAAAATGTGTTGATTTCGACAAATCAAATTTTGGCGCCGCTGCCGGGGAAGGCTGACGCGAATTTTTAAATCTCGTTTATCGTTGTGTGTTTTGAATCTTCGTAAATATTCTCTTATCAAAAACCCAAAAAGATTTTCTGTTCAAAAATTTATTTTTCCTTTTTCGTTTGTGTTGTACAAAATGTTTTTCAAAAACCCAAAAATATTCATCTTTACCCTCCTACCCTTTTTGATTCTTCATCCCTTTACCCTCTATCCTTTTGATTCTAACTTCTCCTACCCCTCTTGTATTTGATTCTCATGGCGTCTCTCGATGACGATTTCTTTGAATCAAGGGCCTTTAAGATCAACATTGAAAAACTTCAGGCCTTGTCAAAAATTTCGAGATGTCGTGTTGATTCTGGACCATCGATTCCTATTCCCTCTCCGGTGAGGGAAATGGAACGAGAAACCGGGGTGACAAAGGACCATGTACTTCCCTCTGACATTGGAAGTGCTAACTACGTCCAACCCGCGGTTGTCCAAAAATCTGAGCCCACAATTGCTCACAAACCGTCAAGATTTGATCCTACCCTTTCCCAATTTACGGTTAGGAGAAATCGTGCAGAGCTTAGGGCGGTGACTAAAAAGAATGACTTGCCTAATCTTAACGTTTCTCAAGAACAAGAACCGGGGACTAAAACGGAAGTGGTGGAAATTGCTAGCTCTCAGAGCACACCACTTGTCCCACCTCCGGATTTCTCAAAATGTTCTTCGAGACTTGATAGTCATTCGGATCACCATGTTGGTTTTGTTGATTCTTTGAATGAACCGATTCCTTCTCTTAACTCTCAAATGGAATCGTTTATTCCTTGTGTCGGTTGTGGTGAGCCTCTTTTTGGTTCACCATGTCGCTGGTGTACGTGTGTACAGTGTGGTAATGATATTCGGAACGGGAGTTGTTTGTTTTGTGGTTCGAGGAATTCATTTGATTATGATCCTAATCCGACCTCATTTCACGACTCCTCAAATTTTTCCTACTACCCACCACAGCCCGACCTATCTTCGTATAATCAACATAACTCATGTGAATTTTGTGGAGGTCCTCACCAAGGATTTGAGTGTCAAGCTGGAAACACTTTTGACACTCAGAATTACCAGACTCCATATTATTCACCATGCCAGTCACAACAATCATATTGTTGTGAGTACTGTGGAGGTCCCCACTTCAGCTCTGATTGTCAAACAAGGAATCCATTTCCTTGTAACAATTATGACTATCCGTATCAAGACCAACCTCCACAGTGCCAAATGAATCAAGCAACTCTTCAAGAAACTTCGCAAGACCTTTGTCTAAAGGCTCTTGAGGTATTAAAAGAACTTAAGGAGGAGTTGAACAATACAACACTTCATAATGCTCCCAGTATTTCTTGTGTATATTGTGGGGGTCCTCATGATGATTATCAATGTCAACCTTCTAGTTTTGACAAATCCCCACCCCCGCAATTTTCATTAATTCTAAATTCACATGAGAAATCCATGGCGGAATTATTGACTAAAGAGCAGGCTGCTAAAATAGATTCCCATGATGCCTTTGAAAAAGCTGTTAGGGAATCAATTGCAAAAGAAAAAGCAGCCAGATCGAGCTCTCAATTCCGTTTCATTCCTGATGACAGCGATGATGAAGATTCTATTCAAATGAAGGAATATCACAAGGATTCATCGAGTACATCAGTTGAAATCCCACCAGTCCAAAAATCACAGGGAGATAAGAGTATGCAAGAATTGCTAGCAGAAGAACACATGAAAAATATAAACTCTATGTGTGCTAGTCTTTCTTATCTCCCTCAGTCTGAACTTATCGCACCCGAGATTCACACTCACTCTCTTATCATGGGGAATGAGCTTCTTGACACTGTTCCTGAAAAGGAATCGGACGAATTCATAAAGTCTAGTGTTGAGGACCTTGTTCCAATCCACAGAGAGTCACAGGGGATCCTCGAGCATTTGTGCGATATCCCTCTTCCTCCTCTTATCTTCCAAATTGATCATGATGAGATGTTCTCCGATTTTACTGATGACGATTCGTTATCTTGTGGAGACATCGTTTATGTGGAAGAATTACCTTCTGAGCTAGTCAGCTTAGAAGAAGAGAATGATGAAGAAACTGACACTGAAATCCAAGATGAAGCCCTTCGCGCTACATTATTGAATGTCAGTCTTCTCATTTCTAAAATCGAGGCTTTCAAAGAGAAACCCATTTCGTCTCCTATCCCCATTAAGGATAGTGATATTTGTTCCGATGATTCTATACCGGAATTTGAAGCCCTCACTTTTGATCCTATGGGAGAGAAGATTAGTGGCAGTACCACTTCTCATTCTCAAAATTCTCTCCCCGATTATGAATCATTTACCATTGAGGAGTTCGCTGGTGAACTCACTCACATCAATTCTGAATATGATTCATTCTCCTTCGAGGAGTTCTCAGATAAACTCACCCATATCATATCTCCGCCGGAGTGTGATAATTTCTACTTTGATCTAGACCACACCCGGGATATATCTTGATCAAACGTGCTTAACTGATGAGATTCATGAAAAAATGAATTCTCCTATTGAGGATGAGGAGTTAGTCACGATCTTTGTCATGGTTTTCTTTCTTTTCTTCATATATTCTGTCCCATCTCCTGTTCTTCACTCCTTCAGGAATGAAGACATAATCTTTGACCCAGGCATTTTCATGTTTCATTCGTGAGCCGGGTCAGTACTTATCTCATCGGTGTGGAACTTTCACGTACTTCAATGTTTGTCCAAACATCTTGAACGAAAGTCCGATGGAGATTGTCGTTTCCACTTGCTTCCCCAAGAACCAATGAATGCGGGGTCGAGTCAAGCTAAGTGACTCGGTGAACAAAAATATTAGCACACCATATGGGTTTTCACCCATATTTCTGACTTCTTTCTCTTTTCTACCACCTAAGTGTGGGGGAGTTGTCCCTGCTGTTGTATATATGTAAATTTTTCTCGAAAAAAAAAAAAAAAAAAAAAAAAAAAAAAAAAAAGTATGTATATATAAAATATAATGGCTATTAAGTATTGCCTTTTTACGTTCTAAGTGTCGGCATAATAGCCGGTACTTTGAATATTGAGGGCAATATTCAGTTCTAAGTGTGGGGGGGAATTCTAGCGAATTTTATCATATTTACCCTCTAGTACCCCCATTTTGGCCAAAATTTTTAAAATTTTTAAAATTTTTTTTTCTCACTTAGAACGCAATAAATGGTTATCAGTCCACCATGTCTAACACACAAAAGGATTGGCTAATCCCGGAGCAAACGGCTCTGGGTAAAGATTTCTCAAATCCGTTGACGGCTTGCAATTTGCCCAAAATTGTATGGTATTCGACTCACCATATCTTTTATAAGTGAAGAGTTGGCTAGCCCGCAAGGTTATGGCTTGTGGTAAAGGCAGTGGAAAACCATAATTGGTAATCAGCTCACCAAGATGTTGACTTTGTCCATCAAGAGTTGGCTAGTCCAGAAGCAAACGACTTCTGGTAAAGACAAATCAAACCCGTTGACAGCTGGTGGTTTGCTCAAAATCACATGGTTATCAGTGTACCATGGTTCTTACTTGAACTGAAACATTTGGCTACTCCAGAAATGATGGATATCTGGTAAAGAGAAAAATCCATTAAATTTTCAAAAATATTGCTAGGGACTAGCAATAGTTTAGTGTGGGGGATTTGATATGTGTCTAAATACACATATATTTACCTTGTTTAAACCCACATAAACAGTCAAAAACACTTTGAAAAGTCTCAAAAAGACAGAAAAATATTTAGACTGTGTTTTATTCATAAATTGTCAAATCTAGTCCCTAGTTATTCAAAACATGGAAATTTTTCATAAAAGGCCCTTAAGGATTTTCAAGTTGTCAAAATTAGCCTTATAAAGTTCAGTTTTGCAAAATGGCAACTTTAGTCCCTGAAATTTCAATGATTGACAGAATTTACCCCTGGACATTTTAAATTGGAAAATTAACATTTTTGGTCCTTTGGTAAATTAAAATTGTCAAAATTGGTCCTTATAACAAACTTTGGAAAGTTGTCATGTTCAGTCCCTAAAAATCCAAATGTTACAACATAAGTCCCTAAACTTTAAACCAATTCCAAAAATAACCTAAACCTTTAACTTAAACCCATTTCACTATCCTAATCCTTAAACCAATTTAACCCATTAAACCCAACACTAAACACAAGCCCAATAACCTAATAGCCCACTACCCCATTTAACTAAAAACCCTCGGTCAAACATTCAGTCAAACCCACAAACCCACCATCTCCCTAAAACTAAACGCGCCAATACCACCATAACAAAACTACCTCTGACAAAAGCCTCCCTCCCCCATGCCTTTTTCTGGAACACGCATCCAACCCCCTCCTTAGCTATCACATGTTACCAACCTATCCCACGTGCAGAAAAAAGATAAAAACCCACCCAAGTGGTTTCCCGCCAAAAACTGAATCCAACGATTTAGATAGTGTGAAGATTATCCAATGGTTGGGATTAAGTCAGAAGAGTGAGAAGATAGCTTTAGAAGTGTTATAAGAAGAAGGAAGACAGAAGAAAAAGGCTGTCCTAGTTTAGACCAATTCGTAGTGTACTTTAAGTCAAGTTTTTAGTTAAAATCGTTTTTCTAGTTCTTAAGCTCTCAGTTGTATTTTTAAGTTTTCTTTAGTTAATTTAAGTTCATTTCAAGTTAATTGTTTCATTTTCAATCATTTGTAACCTCAATTCGAGTTTAATCAAAGTTTAAGACTTTTCCTCGATTCGTATTAAATTGCTTGAGTTGTTAGAGATAAGTTAAAAGCTTCGATACGAATGGTATAAGCTCCTATAAGCTTGTGACTGCTCTTTGTTACATTATTGTTGTTCAAATCGGTTCTAATTTCAAAAGTCAAAAAAGGGTCAAACTGGGTAGAAATCGACTTGCACTGTTCATTTACCATTGGGTCGAGTTTGTTTAAGCTTAATTTAGCTTGTGTAATCTGTTTTTGGCATGTTCTATTTGTTTTGAAGCTCATTGCAGGTTAAAGGTGTGGGACTGCAGTAACAAGGCAGTCAAACTGCCTCAATAAGCTCCCTTAAGCTCGAGCTTCTTTTGGACCCTATTTTGCACTTCAACAGGTTCTAACATTCCCATATTAAGTTTTCATTCGAGTTCCATATGCTTGTTCTAAGTTCCATACAAAATCAGTCAACCAACTAGTGTAGCAGTCTTATCAAGTGCTGATTCAAGCCACTTTCTGGCTTATTTAATTAATCTCATGGTATGATTTTTGTTGTTTTTAAAAGCTTGTAGTACAGTCTAAAAGTGTAGCATCTGGTATCTCACAATTTGGCTCATTTAAGTACCTTAATTTGGTCTTAAAAATCACCTAGTCGACTGCCAAATGCCCTGCACACTAGGCCTATAAGCAGACTGTCTGTTCCATGTGCTTATTTCCCAGCTTATTTGTGGCTTTTAGCTTAAGTGGTAGTTATAAAAAATGATCTTTTTCATGTGCTAAATAAGTTTGTTTAAAGAAAATTAAAAAAAAAATAGTTTAAAAAAAAAAAGTAGCAAGCAAGGTTCGAACCTGGGTTTCCTGGGTAAACAAAGCCACGAACTTACCAACTGCACTAGCCCTCATTTGTTAGTTATATTTGTAGAATTATTTATTTAACCAATGTTTTATTTTCTATTTTTAGCTTATTGTATCCGTAGGCTTATTTTCAGCTTATTGCATAAGCAATTTCCACTTTTCTTATTTTTATTAACTCTAGTTTGTCATTAAGTATTTACTATAATTTTCTCAGACTTTTGTTAATTGTCTAAGTATTTTTAAATCATTTATTTCTTAAAATAGTTTTTAATTCGTATTAAATAAAATATAAATAAAAAAAAATGTAATTCTTTTTTACAAAATTTTCTTTTATCATTTAGGAGTTTAGAAAAATAGTTTGGTACCCGTAGAGTTTTTATTCCATTATTTTGACGTTTTTAGCTTCGTTCTAGTTCCCGTTTTTCGTTAATTCGCGTTTCTTTTATTCCAATTGCGTTTTTAATCTCGTTTGTTTTTCTTAAATTGTTTTTTCTCGCCTTTTAAATCGTTCTTATTTTATGTTCACATATCGTAGCTTAGAAAACCAAAAATCCCTTTTTATTCACCATTCAAACACGTGCACGATTCGAGACCACAGAATTCCATTCAGCCTTCGTTGGGGATAACGACCTCGGGTTACATATTTCCTTTGTAATCTTTGGAGAAAAATAAAATGTGTTGATTTCGACAAATCAATCCACAAGGGCCATGAACCATCATCTCTGTAACAACCTTATAAGCTTTTGGGTCAGTTGACTTGTCCGGTAATTCTGCGGAGATGAACTTGTCGACATCTTCAGCTGACTGTATCCTGTTGTCGGAATGTAGCCATAATAACGTGTGACAATCCAGAAGTCCTCGTTTCTGAAACTCGATCGTATACAGAACTGTGGAATAAAAAACATGTAAATTGTTACCATATGATTATGTTAATTATATAATTAGTTGTGTGAACTATAAAATGATAGATAAGTACTGGAAAAAATAAAGGTTGTATAATGTGTGGAAAACTAGAAGGGGGGTTGAATAGTTTTTACCGTTTTTAAAGTTTTATTTGCTTTGTTACTATATGTTAGATTCAAAGGAAACAATCACAAATAAATAATCACACAATGTAAGTAAAAGATAAAGAGAGGAAAGATCAAACCACACGACACTGTTGTTTATAGTGGTTCGGCTACAAGGACTCTCTTCCTTGCCCTACTCCACTCCCCGAGTTTCCTACTCGAGAGTTTATCTTTCACTAAGAAACAAACTCCTTTCCTAGGTGGAGAAAACCTTTACACGTCGCTTACTTCCTTTTCCGGTACTAAGCTAAACACCGGGTTCTTTTCACAAGGCAGAACCAACCTGACGTCGCCTATTTACTTTACCGACACTAAGCTAGATGTCGAGTTCTTTACACGGGTACAACTACTCCCTACACTCCTTGTGCTTTAAGGACTAAAGCACTAACCACACTCATTGATTACAAATGATAGATATGATGTGTGAAACAAACTACAATATCATACAGTAATGCAACTAAAGGATTACGGTTCTGTAGATCCTTGAATGCTTGATCTCCTTTCTACAAAATGAAAGATCAAAGTGAAATGCAACTATGAATGATGTTAGTAAGATATGTACTGAATGAATATATGTGTTAAAGCTATATGAGTGATGAGAGAGCCAAATGATCAGCTTCCTATTTATAGGCAAGCTGATCTTCAGCTCACGGATCCGGCGGATCCCTCAAAAGGGATCCGTCCTTTACAAGACTTGGATCCGTGGGATGTGACAGCTATGTAATAGTTGTCTCTTACCATATATTAGTTGTATCTTACCATATCATCCAAGATCTTCAAATGTCAACTATGTTGCTTGTAAATCTAACCAAGATATATCAAAGATATTGTATGTGATGCATACAATGATGTCATGGAATGGTTTATGAATTAAAGTTTCCTTTTAAGGAAACAAGTTACTAAACTTGTAATTCTTAGTTAATATGTGAAGTGTAAAGTGTGTACTTAAGAGACTTAAGCTAGTATTTATTATTTGCTAAAAGATATTCCTTTTATTTGTCATTAACAAAACTAATGAAAGATCAAAGAATATAAATAACGTTTTTGAGACGCTATTTGTATTAACAATCTCCCCCTTTTTGTTGATGACAAAACATAAAGTATATTTTTGAGCAAGAGAATAAATATAGCATGAGTTCTTAAAAATATATATTAAGTTTGTTTATTAAAGAAAAGTTTTGTAAAAAATGTATGTACTGTGATTCATCACAGTTGATGCAAACTTAGTTCCTTTCTCCCCCTTTTTGTCGAACAAAAAGAGTAGCGTAGCGGAATGCGATTTTGAGAACTTTAAGAGCTCCCCCTTGCTTTATACTCCCCCTAAATGGAGTAATCAAGGAAATGATGCATGAATCTACAAAACAAATGGTTAGTATATGAAATGCTTATGAGATGCTCCCCCTTGATGTATACTCCTCACTACTCGAGTACCAACGTATACTTTTGAAGGGTATAATATGCTGCAAATGAAGTGTTAGTTATGAATGACTTCAATGAAGAAGTAGAATGATTGGGAATTGTACTTCCAAACAAGCCTTTCAATATGTTTGACTTTTAAAAGTCAAAGTAAGTGTCTGATCATTATTTGTACCTAAAGCAATCATATTCAAGATATAATATATGCAATGTTGGAATGTTAGTTCACAATGATAATGAGAATATGCAATATGTTGATCACTTATAAGCATAAAAACATCACATTCATTAATTGAAAATTATGTGACAAAAGTCACAAATATGATATGATGGTACATTACAAAATAAATCCTAAATAAAGACAACTACAACATCATCCTAGAAGGTTCCTAACAACACTTTTATTGAGGCGGATGAGAGATTGCGTTTAAACGTTCAAGAACATGGTTCAAGATGAACCTCATCTCATTTTGAAGCTCATGGACCAAGATGTTGGTCCTTTGGGCCAAGTGAGCCGTTCTCTCACAATGTGCGCAATCATGACTTGAGAAGCCGGGAGGAAGATTAGGCTCCAAGTTTTGCGGTGGTGATGGTGGTGGTGGTTGGTTGTTGTTGTTGTTTGATGGTTGTTGTGGTGTTTGGAGGGAGTTCATAAGGATGTTTTGAATGTCCATTGCTTCATGAAGGCGATGGTCAACCAAACCCGAGAGAGTGTAGAGACGGTTGAGCTCTTCACTAATCTCTTCTTGGGTTTGAGGCACATTCGTCCACATTGCCTCGTCAATGGCAACTAGAGTGGATGTGGGTGATAGAGGTTGTTGTTGAGGTTGGGATGATTGTGCATCATGGTATAAAGGACCATGGATATCCGGATAAACCGGGTGAAAAAGCATCAGTTGTTGACCTTCAAAGGTCATGGGTGGAAGATTGGGTAATTTTGGTGAAAGTTATTCTAAGTCATCAAGATGTGGTGATGTAGGAGGAGTCCTAAATAATTCCAAGGGTTAGAGTTTGGGTGAGTTTGGTGGTGATGGTGATCTAACAGGCTGTGATGGAGCCGGTGGTGGAGTAGAGGCTATTGGAGTAATGGTTGGTGGTGGTGTTTGTCTAACAACATTTGATGGTGTTGGGGTGGAGAGTGTAAGGAAATTTTCACTAGCAATGGGTGATGATATATTGAGAGGAGAATTTTCCTCAGATGAGGAGTTTGCTAAGTTGATAAAACAACAGGGTTTAACACTAATGCGGGCTGTTCTTCCTGAAGTTCTAGATGTGGAAGAGTTGTGTGACTTGGTCATGGTGAAGTATGATATCTAAAGTGTACAGGAGGGGAAGTGGTTGTTGTGTGAAGGGATGATCCTAAAGTGCTAATTTATAGACAGAAACTTTGTGAGTCTGTGTGTTTGGATTTGATGTGAATCCAATAGAGAATGTTGGTTACTAATGATTTGGAACAAAAATTTGTGCAGGTCATATCAAGGAAGTCAATCCATTGAGCTTTGGTTGAGTAATATGTTGTGGATTTGCAGTTATTACAAGAAGATAGTGGAAAACATGATGATTTGATATTTACACGTATTTGACGGATCCCTGAAAAGGGTTCCTTCTTTGTATCTGTTTGGTAACTTACACCTAAAATTCAAAAATTTAAATTTTGGTGGGAAATTTTGTTCCTAAGTTTCTAAGAGTTCCTAAATGATTCTAAGATGAATTATGATCAGTGAATAAATCCTAAATACTAAACACTAAGATTTAAGAATCGGGATAAGTCGAAAAGGTTTTATAATTTTACTGGGAAACCTGCGGATCCAAATGGTTGCAAATGCGGAACCATTTTTAGCTATCCGCCAAATCCGCAGGATGGCGGATGGCGGATCCAACGATAGGCCTTGGCGGAACCCTGTTTTGGGATCCGCCGGATCCGTATGCCTAAAACTTAAAAAGTAAACAGAACATATGTCATATTTTTCGTTTTTCGACGAAAACCCGAAAATTCACCTAGACCTTACTTAGCATCTAATATGTATAGCAAAACAACTAAATATGATAACATTAACACATGATTTCACATAGTTTAATCCATACATAGAAACTTACCGTTTTAGGCGTTATGCCAAACACTGGCTATAACTTGGAAAATTGATAACCATGATGGTTATCCACCTACAAGTGTTAGTTATTACACATACACAACAAGTATTATCAGATAAATTCTAGACACATAGAAGTTTAACAACACAATATCCAACATTGTTTAAAACCAAACACTCCATCAACTCAGCTTCTTCTTCAACTTCTTCATCCCCTTGTGTAATTTCATCATCCAACGCCCCAGATTCTTCACCATTCTTTTGATGTTTCTATACTCAGCGGATTCATGTTTGATTGGAGGAACATGGCTCAAGTACTCGGGTGGAGGAATCCTAGAATTTGGCATACCATCATCTTCACTCATTGAAGATGATGAGGATGATGTTGGAACACGAGGACGTTTGCCCTTATCAACACTAACCCTAAAATCACTCAAAGGAACGAAGGTGTGTTCAATTTCATTGTAATCCGGAACAAAGCCTAGATGGTTTGGACGAGCGGGTGCAAAGGCTCTATAAAGTCGGGTTAAGAGCATACCATAAGGCATTGCAATCTTGCTTTGAACCGGAATGTCACACATTCTTTTGGCAACATAATAAGCAAGATTGAAGGGTTGACGAGTAGAGATGTTGTACATCATGTGGCATAAACAAGCATTGATATGATCACGGTTTCCTATGGTGCACATCACATTTGCCCTTAATACATCCTCCATCTTCTTGAATTCGGGTCTTAGTTCATTAAGTTCCATTGCAAATGGATCTCTAGCAACTTCACGACCACGATACATTCTTGTGGGGTTGTTCTTAGGAATGAAGAGATGTTCCCGAATCACTTCTTTTGATTGGAGAGGAGTGGCATATGGTGCCGTCCTATCGAGATTGGAGTCTAAGATTGTTAAGGACCATTTGTCCGAGTAAATACATGTACCTTGACTTGGAATTCCTAAGACCTCACCAAATTGATCAAGAGGGATGTTGACAAGATTTCCATTTAGAGTAAAATGAAGACTTAAGTAACCTTCATCACTCGAGCTAAGACCTACACTAGCATAGAACTCAAGTATGAACCTAGGAATGATTGGTTCATTTATGTCTAAAAGAGAATCAAATTGAATTGCGGCTAATTGTTCCCTAAGTGGAGTTCCTTCATAGAATGATGCATCTACGGCTCTACCCTCATGAACATACTTTTTCTCTAAGACTTTGAAAATTTCGATTTGGGCATTGGTTAGACCCTTGGTTTTGTGGACTTTGGGTAAGTAGTTAACGGTTTTCTTGTGATCGTAGTTGGTTGCGGGAGGCATGATTTTCCTGAGTACAAAAAGTTACATAGTTTTAGTTAAAATGATCAAAGGAAGTGTAAAATTCCTAGTGTGTGCCTACATGGGGACAATGTGGAGGTGCGGTTATCTCGACTCATTTTGATGCAAGAAAAATTAGTTTACGCAAGTTTTGTTTACAAACGAGAGATAACCCAAACACTCCTATTTTAATGTAGCTACGGTTGAATGTACCCGAAAATACATATTAGTTATGTATTCCCTTTAGCATTCAAGAGACATTATGCAAGTGAAGTCTAAAAGATAACGTTTTTGCATTTGTATGAACAATGTAGGAAAAAATCATTTTACCTAGTCGTTAGAAGATTTTAGTGAAAAATTTTCATGGGGTTTTTGTTAAATTAAGACAATGTGCTATGAGATGCAATTCCTAACTAAGAAAAACATGTTTTTAAGTATAATGCAATAAACATGCTTCATGATTTTTTTAAGAATTATGCATATACCCCAAGTTTATGTTTTGTGCATGAAATGGAAATCCTAGACGCAGATCAGGAGTATAAATATGATAAGAATACTTACAGTGATGTTAGAAGCACAAATTTGTGGAAGAAAATGGTCTAAAATGTGAAGGAGATTAAGTGTGTGTCGGATGTAGTAAGGTGATATGTTTTGGAGTGAGGAATGAATAGTAGCTGTTCTTGTTTATTTAATAATAAACTGATCACAGCATACGACGGATCCGGCGGATCCCAAACAAAGGATCCGTCTTTGTTGTCGATTGGATCCGCGGATTCAGAACGCATGTATTGGTTTAGTGTCGTGTATATCTAAACTAATGTTAATACTAATGTTTCTCCTAATCACTAGCTTCCATTAATCCTAATCCAAGTCTAAGATAATTGAAAGGTTCTCGTTTAAGTGGTTTAGTGAGAATATCGGCAATGTTGTCCTCTGAGGAAACTTTCTCAATTGAGATGATTCCCTTCTGTACATTGTCGCGAAGGAAGTGATGGCGTATTTCAATATGTTTGGTTCTAGCGTGTTGGACTGGATTTTTGCTTAGATCGATAGCACCTTTGTTGTCGCAAAGAATGGGAATGTTGTTGAGTTCAATTCCATAGTCGACGAGAGCTTGTTTCATCCACAGTGCTTGTTGACACGCCTTTCCTGCAGACACATACTCTGCCTCTGTTGTTGAGATTGCGAGGGCAGTTTGTTTCTTAGCGAACCATGATGTTAGACAATATCCTACAAAAGTACAAATACCACTAGTACTTTTCCTATCAACATAATCACCTGCGTGATCAGAGTCAGTATACACTATGGTTTCTACACCCGTTCCTTTGGGATACCATAATCCTAAGTGTGTAGTACCTTTAATATACCTAAAGATTCTTTTAACAGCTTCAAGATGGGAGGATTTTGGATCTTCTTGAAAACGTGCACATAGACAAACACTAAACATAATGTCAGGCCTACTAGCCGTAAGATAGAGTAAACTACCAATCATTCCTCTATATTTAGTGCTATCTACGGATTCATTTTCTTCATCCTTAGTAAGTTTGGTTTCGGAGGACATGGGTGTTCTCATGGGTTTTGAGTCTTCAAGACCAAACTTCTTAAGCATATCTTTGATATACTTTGATTGGTTGAAGAATATCCCATCTTCTAATTGTTTAATTTGGAGACCTAAGAAAAAGTTTAGTTCCCCCATCATACTCGTTTCAAACTCGTCATGCATGATTTTTGAGAAATCGTCGCATAACTCTTGACAAGTTGAACCGAATATAATGTCATCCACATATATTTGGACTATAATAATATGTGATCCCTTTTTCTTGGTGAAGAGAGTATTGTCTACTAGGCCCATGGTATACTTATGGTCAACTAGGAAAGTCTTAAGTCGATCATACCAAGCCTTTGGTGCTTGCTTAAGTCCGTATAAAGCTTTCTTAAGTTTAAAAACATAATTTGGTTTTTCAAAGTCGGCAAAGCCGGGAGGTTGTGCAACATATACTTCTTCATTAATAAGACCATTTAAGAAAGCACTTTTGACATCCATTTGAAATAACTTAAAATCATGTGCACATGCATATGCAAGTAATATCCTAATAGACTCAAGTCTAGCTACTGGTGCAAAGGTTTCATCGTAATCTATACCTTCTTGTTGATTGTAACCTTGAGCTACTAGCCTAGCTTTGTTTCTAGATATAATACCCTTTTCATCCATTTTATTTCTAAAGACCCATTTGGTGCCTATTATGGTTTGGTTTTTAGGTGGAGGTACCAAAGTCCAAACATCATTTCTAATAAATTGATTAAGTTCTTCTTGCATAGCAATTACCCAAGATTCATCTTTTATTGCCTCGTCAATATTTTTAGGTTCAATGGTTGAAATAAAGCAAAAATAATTACTTTCATTTTGAGCTTTAGATCTTAATGTTCTTTCATTAAGTTTTCCTATAACGTTTTCTAATGGATGACTTTTAGTTTCTTTAACATTGACTATTTCTCCTTTTACGGGTTCATTGTCATTTTCAATGTTTTCTATAGTATTAACCATTTGACTTTCAACTAAGTCATCATCTACCAAAGGTGATGTCTTAGAGGGAGGTGGACTTTCGTTGAATGTTACGTTCAACGATTCCTCGACTCTTGATGTTTCCTTGTTTAATACAATGTATGCTTTACTGTTTTGTGAGTACCCAAGGAATACACCTTCATACGACTTTGGGTCGAACTTAGTGAGATAGTCCTTTGTGTTTAAAATGAAGCACTTGCTTCCAAAAACTCTAAAATATCCTAATGTAGGCTTTTTGCCTCGATAAATTTCATAAGGAGTTTTATTTAAAAATTGTCTAATTAAAACTCTATTATGGATATATGTAGAAGTATCTACAGCGTGACACCAAAACTTTTGTGGTATGTTTTGTTCATTTAACATAGTTCTACTCATTTCTTGAATTGTTCTATTTTTACGTTCTACTACACCATTAGATTGAGGTGTACGAGGAGCCGAGAAATTATGAGTTATTCCATTATTATCACAAAAATTTCCAAATTGAATTTCATTGTCAAATTCTCGACCATGGTCAGTTCTAATAGATACTATATTACTTCCTATTTGATTTTGAATTTTCTTGCTTAGAATTTCAAATTTGTCGAATGCCTCATTTTTAGTTTTCAAAAACTTTGTCCATGTATATCTAGAGTAATCATCTACTATAACTAAAGTGTAAAAATTTCCTCCATAACTTTGTATAGCCGACGGGCCAAACAAATCCATATGTAATAATTCTAGGCATCTAGATGTAGATACCATGTTTTTAGCCTTATGGCTACTATGTACTTGTTTTCCAATTTTGCAAGCATCACAAAAGTGTTGGTCATATTTCAACTTGGGTAGGTTCCTAACAAGTTCTTTGGATGACAAAGATTGAATAAGCCTCATATTAGCATGACCTAAGCGTCGATGCCATAGAGTTGAGTTTTCGTCCAAGGAGGTAAGACATAACTTATCTTTAGGTGTTTTATCTAATTTCATAACATAGACGTTATTCTTTAAAACACCTTTTCCTACGGTTATGCCATCTTTAAGTATTTTACTTCCATTTTCACTGAAAAGGACGTTATACTTTTTTCGGCATAATTGACTTATACTAAGTAAATTAAAACCTAAATTATCTACATGAGCAACATCATCAATAGATAGAGAGTCATGAGAGATTGTACCTTTTCCGATGATTTTACTTTTAAGCTTGCTACCGAATGTGACATTACCTCCGTCATACATTTGGTAGGTTGAGAAAAGATTTTTGTTTCCCGTCATGTGTCTTGAGCACCCACTATCTTTGATCCACTCATCAGGTTCAAGATCAACTTTCAAGCATACCTAAGTTCATAAAAGACTCAAGCATTTGGTCCCCAATATCTCATGGGTCCGTTTGGGTTAAACATGACATTATCATGGTTTATGTATGTAAATGGTGGACCATTGTTCCATGACATATAGCTAGGACTATGAAAGTTTCTAGGCATGTTTTGGTTCCAATTATTTTGATAAGTATGTTGTGGATTAACTATACTCTTTGGAAAGGGGTGTTTGGGAAAACTCATTTGAGGTCTCTGTTGATCCGTTTTAACTCTATATTCATTTCTAGCTTGTCCTCTTCCTAAAGATACTGCTGGTTTATGTTTATTATTGGTTATACTACTGTTAGGTTTCTTAGTAACTTTAACAAATTCGGAACGGTCGACTTTGTGAACCTTCTGTTCAACTTGAGTACCCGCGGATCCTTTGGATACACTTGGCGGATCCAAATTTTTGGATCCGTCGGATCCATGAGTGTCCAACTTGGTTGAATCAGTTTTATTCACAGTCTGTTCCTTATACTCACTTAAAGTTCCTAGTTTCATAAAGCCTAGTCCTGTTTTATCATGAGGTAGCTTTTGCATTTTCATTATTTCATCTGCACAACTTATGTTTTTATCAAACCTTTTAAACTTAGAATTTTGTTTGATCAAATCTTCCTGTGTGGTTCTTAAGGTTTCTAATTCAAGTTTTAGTTCTTGACAAGACACACATGTTTCTTTACTATCTTTACCTTTTTCAATTCGTATTGCTTTTTCTTTAAGCCAAAATACTTCATTTTCTAAAAGTGTTGTCTTAGTTTTCAAAAACTTGTTTATATGCACATTGAACATAAGACAGAGTAAACGGTTATATGGGACAATGTAACTGTTGTCCAACCGTACGCTCCCTTTTATAGCGTAACCATGTGTCTTTCGTCTTCGGTAGTGTACATGACCATTTTCGTCAAAGAACGTGTTGTCATTGTATTTTTTTGGAAAATTCTTGCTGCAACTTCCCTCTTCCATACATGGTGATTTTGTGTTAGCAGATCCACAAGGGCCATGAACCATCATCTCTGTAACAACCTTATAAGCTTTTGGGTCAGTTGACTTGTCCGGTAATTCTGCGAAGATGAACTTGTCGACATCTTCAGCTGACTGTATCCTGTTGTCGGAATGTAGCCATAATAACGTGTGACAATGCGGAAGTCCTCGTTTCTGAAACTCGATCGTATACAGAACTGTGGAATAAAAAACATGTAAATTGTTACCATATGATTATGTTAATTATATAATTAGTTGTGTGAACTATAAAATGATAGATAAGTACTGGAAAAAATAAAGGTTGTATAATGTGTGGAAAACTAGAAGGGGGGTTGAATAGTTTTTACCGTTTTTAAAGTTTTATTTGCTTTGTTACTATATGTTAGATTCAAAGGAAACAATCACAAATAAATAATCACACAATGTAAGTAAAAGATAAAGAGAGGAAAGATCAAACCACACGACACTGTTGTTTATAGTGGTTCGGCTACAAGGACTCTCTTCCTTGCCCTACTCCACTCCCCGAGTTTCCTACTCGAGAGTTTATCTTTCACTAAGAAACAAACTCCTTTCCTAGGTGGAGAAAACCTTTACACGTCGCTTACTTCCTTTTCCGGTACTAAGCTAAACACCGGGTTCTTTTCACAAGGCAGAACCAACCTGACGTCGCCTATTTACTTTACCGACACTAAGCTAGATGTCGAGTTCTTTACACGGGTACAACTACTCCCTACACTCCTTGTGCTTTAAGGACTAAAGCACTAACCACACTCACTGATTACAAATGATAGATATGATGTGTGAAACAAACTACAATATCACACAGTAATGCAACTAAAGGATTACGGTTCTGTAGATCCTTGAATGCTTGATCTCCTTTCTACAAAATGAAAGATCAAAGTGAAATGCAACTATGAATGATGTTAGTAAGATATGTACTGAATGAATATATGTGTTAAAGCTATATGAGTGATGAGAGAGCCAAATGATCAGCTTCCTATTTATAGGCAAGCTGATCTTCAGCTCACGGATCCGGCGGATCCCTCAAAAGGGATCCGTCCTTTACAAGACTTGGATCCGTGGGATGTGACAGCTATGTAATAGTTGTCTCTTACCATATCTTAGTTGTATCTTACCATATCATCCAAGATCTTCAAATGTCAACTATGTTGCTTGTAAATCTAACCAAGATATATCAAAGATATTGTATGTGATGCATACAATGATGTCATGGAATGGTTTATGAATTAAAGTTTCCTTTTAAGGAAACAAGTTACTAAACTTGTAATTCTTAGTTAATATGTGAAGTGTAAAGTGTGTACTTAAGAGACTTAAGCTAGTATTTATTATTTGCTAAAAGATATTCCTTTTATTTGTCATTAACAAAACTAATGAAAGATCAAAGAATATAAATAACGTTTTTGAGACGCTATTTGTATTAACATAATGTCTTAGTACCTCCAGTGACGCGACCAAAGATTTTGTTGTCTTTGAGTATTTTCACAAAGTCATTGACCTTTTGCTCAAAAACACGATCTACAATATCAACCCTGTCTGCAGTTGTAAGATCTGGGTATTTCTTCATGTATCTACGTATTTCTGGCCAGCTGACATTGCATGTAAATGTAATGAAAAATTGTGGATTCCCAAGTACTCGGCAGATGGCAAGAGCATCCAAATAGTGGCTGTACATGTATCTTGGCCCTCCGGTGAAACTCGAAGGTAAAATAATCTTTTTGCCTATTTCAGAACCACAACGATCTCCCTTGGAAATGGCATCATAAATACCTGCTAAATACTCGCTTCGAATATTGTTTTGCTTAGCTCTTATAAAGTCAAGCCGGTCTTGTTCTAGTGCGCAGTAGACAGAAACAACATATTGTTGGAAAAGTCTTCCGCTTTTAAATAGTAAACCATGCAGATGGGTACGCTCGTGTAACTGGTACATGTAGTACATGTTCATACTTAATTTCCTTTTTCTTCCATTTGCAGCACCTCCTTTAAGAGTCATTTTTGTATTGAACCTCGGCTGACCATACACAAACAATAAAGGGAATTGCAGCGACATGTAGGATGAATGCAACTTGCTAATTCGTTGTGGACCTCCACCCTTCTTTTGTATAATAACATCATAATCTGTGACACTGTTTGGACCATTTTCAAACACTATAGCGCCAAGTATGTCTGAAGTTGGTAGCTGGTATTCGCGAGAGCCAACTACATTATAAAGATGAATCTTGAAATCAGGTACATGCTGATCATTACATGCATCTCTTGCAGTCCTGAATAATTTTATCAATTCATTATGTTCATCAAGAATTTCCACCAAACATTCAACAATCTCTGCTTTCAGCTTGCTTGAATCTTTACCACCAAAAGGTTTCATCCTGTTTTCAACCTCATTTTGTGTATCATATATATATAGTTGTAAGAAGCATGGGTCTTCACCATTAGATGGACATAATGATCCTATCCAATGGTAAATTTGCCCAGAAATTTTGAAAACATATGGTCCTCTACCTTTATAAACTGTTTCATCTATCTTTGCACCAAACGATTCCATACTGAACATCTGATTATATGCTCGAATGTTTTCCATAAAGTGTTTGTCTTTAAATAATTGTTTAATACTTTCCGGTGGATCTAATTCTTCTTCAAGCTGTACTTTCCCACCTGCGCAGCATCGATTATATCTAACTCTTTCTTGCCTGGAACCACAGTTTAGTCTTTCACCATACCAAAAAGAGGCACCACAATATTCACATTTCCAATCACAGTCTCCCAAATCAATGTATGAAGATGACATATCTGGTATTAAATTGGTGTTAACAAATTAATAATTTCTGTATGTAGGTGCAAAGGCTGTAAAATAAATAAAATAAATTAACATTGGGTTAAGAAAATTTACCTGTAGTAGTTTCTGGTGGTCTATCATTGGACATATCATGGCTGTTAAACTGTGTCTGTCCTTGGCCCTTTGTTATTTTACTTTTTTTTCTCTGAGTATTTGATAATGTTGGTTGCCCTGCCATGATTGAAATATGTTTCGCAAATTATAGGCCGCTACTTTCAGGATAGATTAGGAAAATGGAAAGCATAAAAGGCATTTGTATTACCATTTGTGATTTCATTATTTTTGTCAATATCACTGAATTGCCGTTTGTTCACATTCTTTTGTTCCAAAGGCTCTGTCATCAAACATTGAAAAAAATTACAATGAAAGTTTAATTACATTCTTAAATTATGGAAATGTTGTATGGCTTACCTTAAATGCTTCTAAAGTAGTTATAAAATTCATACCTTGCATTACGAAATGTGAAACACTTTGTTGTGGTTGACTATAATAGATGCCACCTGCTTCGATATGTTTATCAGAAGTTGTTGTCGTGTAAAAAGGCTGACCATTGTTTACTACATTATGGAAATTGGTTATTTATATGTCGTAAACAACAAAACACAACAATTATAGATGCAGTAAAAAGTGTATGTTCTTTTGTGATTTTTTTTATACCATATAATATAATGAGTAGTTGTTATGTGTAAAAAAAAGAGTTTCTTTTAAAAATAATAATGATAATAATAATAAAAAAAAAAGAAAAAATATAATAATAATAAAATAAAAATAAAAAAAATTAGAAGGATTTATTGTGCGTACCTTGATATTCTCCGTAGTTTGCTAAGAAAGTGTCTACTTGTGCATTTTCATTAACCTTTTCTTTTACACGTCTTACTTTACTATTAAAGGTTCCATGTGTATTATTTGCATTAACGGCTTCAAATTGCCTTTTGTTATTTTTTTTTGCGAAGCACCTGCAGGCCAAAGTTTATGCAAGTATTAAACATGTGTATACATATATTTTTTAAAATAAGAATGAGTTAGAAAAAAAAGTTGATACCTTCAATATCGACGATAAAATTTTGTGCATCTAACTCTTTATCATATGTGGTATAACACTCCCCGTTTTCCCCAGTTGTTTGCCTACCATTGTTGGTGTAACATGTTTGTTGTATCATGTCATTGCATACTTGACCTGCTTCACCTAAATGGTCATTATATTTGGCTAATTGTGAACTGCTGCCATTGGTAGGTGTCTGAAGTAGTCCTATGCAAAAAATTAGAGAATACATATTCTGTTATTCATTAATGCGACACTTAATATTAATTTTAACAATTATGTTAAAATCTATGTACTTACCTTTAGTGGAAATACCTGCAGTATGACTGTTTGCTGAAGATGAACATGATACATTGCCGCCTTGCAATTGTGGTTTACGGGCCTATTTCCCAGGTCTGGTTTCTAAGATGGCATTTGCATCTCTTTTTTTTCGATTTATTTCCCTTTGGTGAAAGTATGTTTGTTTGTTTACCATTTGTGTACTGATAGTAGAATAGGCGTGGCTCTTGTTGCTGGTTTACAACTGGATACCATTGCTTTGCTTTTGACACACATGGTGTTAAGTAGTTTGTTGTAACAGGGTTGATTGTACTGGCCGACGGCTTACATTTTTGTGAATCCCCATCAAGGTTTCCTAATAAGTTTGAATCTCCATTTCTATAACCCAGCTGGTCTGACCAGTCATTTATACTACTCGTAGTTTTTTTTGTTAAGAAACCATCACGCATTTGACAATAAGTTTGTTTACTACTTACTAATGGTTGTCTGGTGTATTCATTAACTGTATTTTTTTTTTTTTTTTTTGCTAAGAAACCTTCATGAAACTGACAATAATTGTTTTCACAGGTTCTAGATAGTTTGCTACTACTGGCAAAAGGAATCCTGGGTAAAATTGCAGGTTGGTCCATAATATACTGACTTATATATAAGTAATTGCAGGTCTATGTTAACATTATATGTACATAAGCAATTTAGATTCACATATTGATGTCTATTATTATTTTTTTTTATTTTTTATTTTTACAATTAGATCAAGTCTACCATGATTAAAACACATTAACAGTAAGAATGATGTGCATAAATGCATTGAGTACATGCATACTATATAGAGACATGACATATACAACAAATGTTGAAAAAACATGCATGTATATGAAAGAGTGGACAATTTACCCGCGTCTAATTCTAATGAGACAAAGACCTTGTTCGAAACAAACTTCTTGTATAGTTGTAGCCTCAGATCCGGCAGAGCTTTTTCTTTGTATATGTATAAGTTTTTTTTTTTGTTTTTTTTATTTTATTTTATTTTTATCTATCTTAATCTAGTTTGTAACCTTAGTTTAATGGTTTAATCGTATTCAGGAAACTTCCACATTAAGATAGTACATGTATAAGAGGTATATGTGATATACATATGGTATAAAATGATTGGTGCCGTACACTGTTATTAGAGTAGAATTATACTTAATCACAATAAACAGTCGAACTCGAACCACACATGAGCCAATAGAAATCCAACTTTCGCGCTTAACCTCAAAATCAGCCAATAGCAAAAGAATACGTCCCACTTAATCACACATTTTGCAAGCCGCTCCCTTTCAATGGTTAGTATATAGTATAATCCAATTAACGTGCCAAATGCACCCTTCTTGAACCGATGGCATGCCAAACGTGATACCATGCAAAATGCCATTCGTGAGCCAAAGGTAAGCCATTCTACTGACTCATGCCATTTGTAATGTAATGTGTCTTTTTTTTTTTTCTTTATTGCGAGTGAGTGGGTATTTTTAGTGGGTATTTTGTAGGACCCAAAAACATGTTAGTGGTGTGTTATGAGTAGGGGTGTCTGTAGGGTCAGGTCAACCCGACCCGAACCCGAACCCGATCGGGTCGGGTCTAATCGGTTCGGGTCTAATCGGGTCAAAAAATCTAGTCGGGTTGATTTGACCCGAACCCGATAACCCGATAATATTATCGGGTCGGGTTCGGGTTAAATAAAAAATATTATCGGGTTATCGGGTCAACCCGATAAGACCCGACAATTTTAATTATTAATGAGTACTTGACTTGGTGTTTATTTTTCTTAATTTACAGGGAACCCCTTGTGACGAATATCATGTGGAGGAACTTGATCATACATGTAGGTACCTTGACTGTCATGTTTTTAGTTTTCCATACATCTTGATGGTCTACGTTGCAACAATAAATATGTCATGGATTTGGCAGGCTCTATATCAGGTTGCAGTTCTCCTTGTCCTTAACTTCCGTGGTTTAACTATTCTTAAGTTAAAGGACGATGAATGGGGAAATTCCGTGAAAAACACTTTGATATTTAATGGATTTGTCTTGTGTCAAGTAAGTTGCTGATCCAACTTCAAGCTAAACATTCACCTTGTTTGTTATGATGAAACAAGATTTTCAAATGACTACATTGGACAGTTTTGATGCTCAATTCGTTTATTAATTATTTATGAAGGGTCTAAATCCGGTTTGTTAATTACAGATATTCAATGAGTTCAATGCTCGAAAACCAGAAGAAATAAATGTATTTTCTGGAGTGACTAAAAACTATATTTTTATGGGGATAGTGTTAGGTTTTGTGTATAAATATTAATATACGTATGTCCGGTTTCGAACCCGAGGCTCGGGATTGCACACATTAGCGTGAGAGTTTCAATGATGAATAATTAAATATTTATATATTTCATGTATTTATTTATTTATTCATTTCACCAATTAAAACACTTAACGACGGTTAGTACTTAACGGGGTTTTAACTAACGACCGTTAAAGGACTAAACGTGAAAATAGGAAAGAAGGATCTAGAATTCTTGTGGGAGTATGGAAGTCGGCCAAACAACCCTTTTAGGGTATTTGAGCCGATCGGTTGGCTTGGAGAGGAAGAAAAGGGAACACTATAAATACATTCCATTGTTTTTTAGTTTTCACCTAATCTTGAATCTCCAAAGTAGCCAAACTTCTTCTCCTCTCTTCCCTCTAGCTCCAACGATCGACCCTCTTTCTAAATCCACTCGGATTTGGTCGAGTCTAATAAAGCTATAAAGTGTTTGGTTATTGGTGATCAAGAAACTAGCTTTTCTCATTGAAACGCTATTATTACGTGTGTACAGGAACGAGTGACAAGCTTCCTTTAGCTTGTGATCTTTGGTGTGATCGATCCAATATATTCCCAATTAGGGTTTATATTATTTGTTCTTGTTCAAGAGATTCCTTGTTCTTGCTAGGAATCATTAAGGTACGTGTCTTGTTTAATTTAATTAATTACATGTTCTTGTAGATCTATTCCGCTGCGTGCTTTTGATGATGTTATGTGTTTATGATTTATTTATAGTTCACATATTCCAACAGTGGCATCATGAGCCTCGTTTAGAACTTGTAATTAATTACTTAAACCTAAAAAATTGGATCTTGTAGAGATTACATGCATTAATTAATAATTAGGGTTTGTTTTTTTTTTGTAAAACCCTAATTTGGTTCGACACATATTAATTAAATATTAGGGTTTTAATTGTTTTATTAAAACTTGAGAAACCCTAGGATTGCATGAAATTTTTTTTAGGAATTACTTAGTAAGTACCGTATGTGATGTTACTAATTAATTAGATACGTACAATTAATATTGACATAATAATATGTGATGCATGATTATGTGATCAATATGGTATCCTTGACAAATCTTGCATATTTGTCATGGAGTGATTTGTATGTTTGTTTTGAATTGTTTGCTACATGTTTTAAATAAATCTTAAATTGGGGAAGACCTCAATAAATATTAATTAAAAGGTTATGTGCAATGTGGTATCTAACTAACTAAAACTTACGCGGCCAAATTTATTTGGTGCTGTGGTCCATTGGGTACAATGAGCTCGAAAACCAATCGGAGTTTTGTTAGTTACATACATTTAAAATTACACATAGAATTAATAATAGGATTTATTGAAAAAGGTTTACATGTGGCTATATGATATCGTGGATGATCATGTATTTGTTATTATGTGTTTATTTATTTTTGTGGATTACTTGATCTTTTGTGTTTTATATTATGATGGATTGTAAACTACAAAAGAGGGTAATTTTTCATAATAAAAATAAATAAGACTAATAACTATGAAACCTTTGTAGTAATTTCAATTATTGCCAAGTCTTATGTGCCGACAGTGGTTCGCTTCGCACGGTAATTTGCTCCCAGGCGAGACTAGCAATAATAAATTTACTACATTAATAATTTTAGCAAGAAAATTATATTCTTTTAGTTGATTGATTGCGACTGTACTAAGTGGTCGAAGCGGCGGACCTAAAATTGACAAACTCTAAAGTGGGTTCTAGTTGGTACGCATTAAATTGTGACCTTAGAGGGGCACGGTTTTAACCAGCTTCGGCGGCTGTCGTCCCTACGCCCGCCTGTGCGTCAATTTTAGACTTACCAAGTACACCACGATAAATACGAAGCATCTTAAGGCAATGTTGTAATTTATTCAACGCCTCTTTTAAAAGATTTGATGATTTGAGCTACGAATGAGTAAATGGTTTTGTTTTTTGAAAACATATATGATACAAAGATGAATGCATGACATCTTTATACATATTTTTTTGATTATACACATCAAAAATAATTACCCTACAAATTTAAGTCAAATGCCACCCAACTACTAAAAAGAAACACTTAAGGTTTCATCCTACATCACTAGCAGCCAAAGCTGAATGTTGATGTTCAAAGGGTGCGGTCTAAAGGGTAAATTGGGTACTTTCATTACTAGCAGCCAAAGCTGATGTGATGAAACGATGCCAATTTACACGTTTCTTAAGTTGGTAGACTTAATTGGGCACTTTCATTACTAGCAGCCAAAGCTGATGTAATGGGACGGCGCCAAGGCATAAAGAATTGGGGATGAAACATGCTTACAATTTTTGCAACAGTTGTTGGCAATATATATTGTAAGTCCCATGATTTCTAGGAATTGCAATTGGACATTGGCAATTGGGTGATCCCGTACCTTATTGAGTACTTTCATTGCTAGCAGCCAAAGCTGATGCAAATGGAACGACGTCAATTAGGATCCTAGTTTTCAATGAAAATTAAATGGTTATTTGACCAATGGGTGTTTAATTTTCATGAAATGTTAAAATTATCGAAAGTACTAACTTTTGAATTTTTTCTGTAGAAATGGCCCAACCCGGAAACTCGTCAAACTTAACTTCCTGTTTCAAGATGATGCTTGAAAAGGAAAAATTGACCGGGACTAAGAACTTCAATGCTTGGCATCGAAATCTAAGGCTTGTTCTTAGAATTGCCAAACGTTCTGAATGTCTTACTGAGGCTCTTCCAGAAGCTCCTCCTGCAAACTCGTCTAATGAAATACTTAGGCAGTACAATGAAACCTATGACAAGCACAATGATGCGGCTTGTCTCATGCTATCGGGGATGGATGATCAACTGGTCAAACAGCTTGAGAAATATAGCCCGAAAAACATGATTGATGAACTGACACGTATGTTTCAGAAATCACCTATGGCTGAATTGTATGATGTACTTGACAACTTGGGCAAGTGCAAGCAGGATGTGACAACACCCGTAAGTGATCATGCACTTAAAGTGAAAGGTTATCTTGACCAACTAGATGCACTTAATTGCGGGTTTGTGGAAGACGTTAAAGTTGGCCTCATCAACAAATCCATCAATGAGGAATTATATGGTGATTTTGTGCGCAACTTTAACATGCATTGCAAGGGGAAGACATTTTCTGAATTGCATGCAATGCTTATTGAGCATGAGAAGGCCCTCACAAAGAAAGCTCCTACACCTGCTGTTATGGCAATAAGAGGTGGTAGAGTAGCTAAGCCCGGTAAACCGAAAAATGTGAACAAGAAAGGAAAGGGCAAAGCTGACAAGGGCAAGCAGATTGTGACCCATCAGCAAAAGCCAAAGAAGCAGAATCCTCCTCCCAAGAAGGATTATCTCAAAAAGGATGCGGCTGCTTGTCACCACTGCCATACTCCTGGACACTGGAAGCGTGACTGTCCATTGTTGCTAGAGGAGTGTCGCAAGAATAAGAATGCCAAGGCTGGGCAGGGCGCCAGCACTTCAGGTATTTTTATGGTTGAATTATTTTCTTTTCCTCGTAAGCAAAATGCCTGGATATATGATACAGGATGTGGTACTCACATTTGTAATACATCGCAGGGGCTTAGAGGAGCAAAGAAGCTGAACTATGGAGAATGCTACTTGTACGTGGGAAATGGAATATGTGCAGCAGTAGAAGCCATAGGGACTTTTGAGCTAGTTTTACCATCTGGTTTAATTTTAGTTTTAGACAATTGTCATTACGCACCTTCTATTGTTAGAGGTGTCGTTTCAGTTTCTTTGTTATTGGATTTGGGTTTTAAGCATACTTTTAATGATAATGGAATTTCTGTTTCTTTAAATTCTGTTTTCTATTTTAATGCTATTTCATTAAATGGTGTGTTTGAAATTGACATGGATAACCATGTATCCAATAGAAATAATTCTATGTATAGCATCGGGAATAAGAGAACCAAGTCTAACTTGGATTCGTCTTATTTATGGCATTGTCGCCTTGCCCACATAGGCAAGAAACGCATGGAAAAGCTGCTAAGTGATGGGCTTTTACCAAATATCAATGATGATTCAGTTGATAAATGCGAATCTTGCATATCTGGGAAGATGACAAAGAAACCTTTCCATAGCAATATGGAAAAGGCTTCTGATCTACTTGGATTAATACACACGGATGTATGTGGTCCACTTAGACACGTGTCAAAACGCGGTGCTAGCTACTTCTTGACCTTCACGGATGACTATAGTCGTTATGGTTATGTTTATTTACTTAAACATAAACATGAAGTCTTTGAGACATTCAAGGTCTTTAAAAATGAAGTAGAACTTCAACTCGGAAAGAAGATTAAGGCACTTCGATCCAATCGTGGTGGTGAGTATTTGAGCCAAGAGTTCAAAGATTATTTGACTGAGTGTGGCATTGTCCAACAACTCACATCTCCTTATACTCCACAACAAAATGGTGTATCTGAAAGGAGAAATCGTACCTTGTTAGATATGGTACGATCAATGTTTAATCTTACAAATCTTCCATTATCCTTTTGGGATTATGCTCTTGAAACGGCTGTTCACGTTTTAAATAGGATTCCAACTAAGAAGGTTGATAAGACTCCATATGAAGTATGGACTGGAAAAGCTCCCAACTTTTCTTACTTAAAGGTCTGGGGTTGTGAGGCGTTTGTTAAACGTGACTCACCTGATAAACTCCAACAAAGATCTGTTAAGTGTATCTTCGTAGGATACCCTAAGGAAACAAAGGGTTACTACTTTTACTTCCCATAAGAAAATAAGGTCATCGTCGCTAGGTACGGTGAATTTCTTGAAGATAATCTAATATCTCAAGAATTCAGTGGGAGATCATATGATCTTGAAAATGATCATGAAGATACGTCACCTTCTGAAAGTACTAACACACTTCCTGTGGAACCTGAAAGTTTAGGTCCTCCACCTGAAGTTGAAGTGGCACCCATCCGTAGATCCTCAAGATCTACAAAGGCACCTGAGCGTCTATGTTTAAGCATAGACGATGAGGAAACTTTTCTATTGGATCACATTGATGAACCAATTAGTTATAAGGCTGCCATTAATAATCCTGAAAAGGACAAATGGCAAGCAGCCATGGATGGGGAAATGCAATCCATGAAAGACAATAAAGTCTGGATTGAAGTAGATCTTCCACCCAATGCTAAGGTAGTTGGGTGTAAGTGGCTCTTCAAGAAAAAGACTGATATGGATGGCAAAGTACACACCTATAAAGCTCGTTTGGTGGCCAAGGGCTTCACTCAAACATATGGTGTTGACTATGAGGAGACCTTTTCTCCTGTAGCCGATATTAGAGCTATTAGGATTCTTATAGCCATAGCTGCCTACTATGACTATGAGATTTGGCAAATGGATGTCAAAACCGCATTTCTGAATGGTCGCCTAGATGAAGACATCTATATGGCGCAACCTGAAGGTTTTGTAAATCCAGAATTTCCTGAGCGTGTATGCAAACTTCAAAGATCCATTTATGGATTGAAGCAAGCATCCAGGCAATGGAATAAGAAATTTGATGAGGAAATCAAGAAGTTTGGATTTACTCAAAATTTCAATGAGCCATGTGTATACCACAAAGTTAGTGGGAGTAACACTACTTTTCTTGTCCTATATGTCGATGACATATTAATCATGGGAAGTCACATACCAAGTCTTAATGAAGTTAAGAAATATCTTGGTAATTGCTTTGCCATGAAGGATTTAGGAGAAGCAGCATATATCCTTGGAATCAAGATCTATCGAGACAGATCTAAACGGTTAATCGGATTAAGCCAAAGTGCTTACATGGATAAAATATTGAAGAGATTCAATATGCAAAATTCCAAGAAGGGATATTTGCCCATGCAAGTTGATCATGGCTTAAGTAGCGAAGTGTGTGCTTCTACACCTGAAGAGGTGGCATACATGCAAAAAGTTCCATATGCTTCGGCTGTAGGATCTATCATGTATGCTGTTAGATGCACAAGGCCTGATGTGGCATTCGCTCAAAATTTGACGAGTCGGTATCAGCAAAATCCAGGGAGAGATCACTGGCATGCTGTTAAAAACATTCTTAAGTATTTAAGGAATACCAAAGATATGTTTTTAGTTTTCGGGGGAAATCCAGACGCAGAACTGAATGTTACAGGTTTCTGCGATGCATCCTGGCAAACTGATAAAGATGATACGAAGTCGCAAACGGGTTATGTCTTTGTCATAAATGGAGGAGCAGTAGACTGGAAGAGTAAAAAGCAGAGCACAACGGCCATGTCTGCTACAGAAGCTGAGTACAATGCTACATCGGATGCTGCACAAGAAGCTGTTTGGATAAGGAATTTCATTACGGATCTTGGAGTGATGCCGTCTATTGAATTACCTATAAATGTGTATTGTGACAACTCTGCTGCAATCACATTCGCCAATGAACCTGGAGTTATGAAAGGCGCCAGACACTTTAAAAGAAAGATGCACTATGTTCGTGAACAAGTCGAACTTGGTGAAATCAAAGTACTCAAAGTTCACACAGATGACAATCTGGCTGATCCTTTCACGAAGGCATTACCTAAAGATACGTTTAATCGGCATGCTCAGGGTATTGGTCTTCGTTTAGCAGATAGTTTCATGTAAATCTGTTGGATTAGTATTTCGATAGGGACGTGTAAACAATTATTATTTTAATGAAATAAAGTGCGGATAACGTTTATTCTCATTATTAATATTTGTGTCCTATATTTGCATGTTTAAATCCGTGAATAATTTATTTATTCTAAATAGTCCGTTGTCAATTAATAATATGGGAATATTATTGAACTAAGATAAATGTGAGGATTGGTAGAATGAACTGTAAGGTTGAGACACCAATGTCACATGATATTCAATATTGGATAAATTGAATATAGGACTTATCCCAAATACATGATTATACTTTATGGATCATAGTCATTAAGTATATCATGAATATTTATCCTCAGACTTGAGATGACAGATAATTGCCGAGGATGTAGCTTATTTTCTGTAAGGTGGTCTAACGCTAACCGTAAAAGGTAGTTATAAGGGCTATTTTCAGAAATGATGCGAAGTTCAAGGGTTATGCTCGCAGTCAATAAGGGATTTGTTCCTTCAACTTTGTGTTGAAGTTTAATACTGCTTGGCCATTCGTATGGTTGACAAGATGTTTGCGTGCGCACGCCCAAAGTCTATCTGGAAGACGTTCAGATGTTTTGGTAATCTTGTTCAATTATGTATAAACGAGAAACTAAGTTAATTATGGAATGACAAATATCCATATCCAAATTAACGCGGTATTAGTAACAAAAGGATAAGTATGATGATCAATTACATCACATGTGGTTTTTACCAGGAGAACCACAACTCGGATCGAGCTGGGGGCATTGGGAAGGTTAAGCTAGGCTGACCCATGTCATTGCTATATTAATGTTTATCCAAGTGGGAGCTGTTAGGTTTTGTGTATAAATATTAATATACGTATGTCCGGTTTCGAACCCGAGGCTCGGGATTGCACACATTAGCGTGAGAGTTTCAATGATGAATAATTAAATATTTATATATTTCATGTATTTATTTATTTATTCATTTCACCAATTAAAACACTTAACGACGGTTAGTACTTAACGGGGTTTTAACTAACGACCGTTAAAGGACTAAACGTGAAAATAGGAAAGAAGGATCTAGAATTCTTGTGGGAGTATGGAAGTCGGCCAAACAACCCTTTTAGGGTATTTGAGCCGATCGGTTGGCTTGGAGAGGAAGAAAAGGGAACACTATAAATACATTCCATTGTGTTTTAGTTTTCACCTAATCTTGAATCTCCAAAGTAGCCAAACTTCTTCTCCTCTCTTCCCTCTAGCTCCAACGATCGACCCTCTTTCTAAATCCACTCGGATTTGGTCGAGTCTAATAAAGCTATAAAGTGTTTGGTTATTGGTGATCAAGAAACTAGCTTTTCTCATTGAAACGCTATTATTACGTGTGTACAAGAACGAGTGACAAGCTTCCTTTAGCTTGTGATCTTTGGTGTGATCGATCCAATATATTCCCAATTAGGGTTTATATTATTTGTTCTTGTTCAAGAGATTCCTTGTTCTTGCTAGGAATCATTAAGGTACGTGTCTTGTTTAATTTAATTAATTACATGTTCTTGTAGATCTATTCCGCTGCGTGCTTTTGATGATGTTATGTGTTTATGATTTATTTATAGTTCACATATTCCAACAGATAGTAGGAACAACCTTTTTGCTTCAGGTAAGCTAGCTAGCCACCATTTCTTTACGTACGTTTCCCTTGTTTTTTGAATGGCATCTTTTTAAACTTTTAATTGTAATTCTTGCTGCAAAACAGATCATGATTATTCAATTTCTTGGGAAGTTCACATCGACAGTTAGACTTAGTTTGAACACTATAAGCCTTGATGAAAAAAGAAAGAAATCAAAGATAAGAAAGCATATCGGGAGAGGTTATTGTATTGTATTGTACTTTGCATCAACGAGTGGCAACTATACACCTTGTTATCAACATCATTACTATCGGGTCACCCGATAACCCGAATCACCCGACCCGACATAACCCGACCCGACTACCACCCGAACCCGATAACCCGAATCCTTATCGGGTCGGGTGTTGGGTGAGTTTTAAAAAAATCCAAACCCGACTCAACCCGACCCGACAGACCCGATAACCCGACCCGATAACACCCCTAGTTATGAGGGAGGGGTATTTGAGTGATTGGTGTGTTATTTGGAGGGGTATAATGTAACGCTGAGGTGGCATGCCAATAACGTGTTAAACGCATATATGATACCTAGTGCTCTGAATCTCACAACCTTTTTTTCATAAACGTGTAAAGAATATTACAAACGTACCACAAATAAGAAGTATTTATTGTGTTCGGTCATAGTCAGCTAAAGAACAAGAGCCGACTTCAATTCATTAAATTCACTGTTCCTTATATTTCAAGGCTTTATACCTTACCACAATAAGATACATGAAACGGTATATTCATATGTAAGTTACCAAATGCACATAAGTGCGCAAGTGCGCAACATTACCAGTTTACCACATTAGATATACGAAGTTAGAAACCGCTAATCCATTATTTGTTTGAGGGTGTTGTTATGCATACCCGTGACCACCTTTTTACCCCTCTTTGGCAATCTTTTACTCATTCTATTAATACTATAAGACATATTTTTATCAAGATGTGTTTCGTATTTTTTGTTTTTTATTAGATTATGGTTCGTATTTATTGTCAAACTTTTTTTTTGTTCCGTATTTTATGTTTCGTTGTTTATAATAAAAACAAAATTAAAAATATAAAACAAAAATAAAAAACAAAGAAAGTACTGAAATCACTTTAGTAGGTGCTTTCATTACAACTAGGGGTGAGTATTGGGCGGTTTGGAGCGGTTTTTTGCTAAAACCAAACACCGAACCAAAAATTTGGTTTTAAGTTTTTTAAAACCAAACCTCGCACCAAAAGTTAGGTTTGGTTTTTGGTTTTTTGCGATTAGATTTTCGGTTTTTTCGGTTTTCAGATATCCGAAATTTGAGTTGATAGTTTTATGTTAGACCCATTATTTCAGTTAAGTTCTTTAAATTCGGATATCTGAAATTTCGGATAACAGTTTTATATATCCGAATATCCAAATATCTATAATTTTTAGAAAACTTTTATGATACGACCCATTGAGGTAGTATCGATAGTTGGAACCACTTTTAGCGGGTGCTAGCTCTGTAAGAATTAAAGGCAAGAAGAAGAGAAGTATTTGACTCGAAAATTCTGCATGATTTCATTAATGGTTTGCTTAAATAGCATACACAACTCCAAGGCTAATCTCATACAAACATAAAGACGTTTCCTAAACTCTCAATAACTCTTATCCTAACATGACTCGAGATATCCTAATAAAACATAAACATAAAGATATTAATCCTAGTGTAACACAAAGTCCTTGTGCTACACTGGTTTCGTCGACACACATGCAGTTCTCCTTGATCCATTAGCAGCCCTTGGCGTATCATTCCCCTTTTCTTCAAGAATGACCTTGTCCCCAAGGTCATAAGCCGGATAAGCACTCTAGCGTGGCCTGTGATTCAGTACGCAAGGCATTAAATTGATCCTGAAAAAGCCGCAGCTTGTTGCTGTCCAAGCTGTTGAGCCGCGTCGGTTTGTTCTTTAAGCAACAAGCGAACAGTGTGTTCGTCCGTGCCAATGATAGCAATGAAAGCACCAATTGATACGACCCGTTGAGGTAGTATCGATAGTTGGCACACTTTTAGCTAGTGCTAGCTCTGTAAGAATTAAAAGAAAGAAGAAGAGAAGTAATTGACTCGAAAATTCTGCATGATTTCATTAATGGTGTTACTTAAATAGCATACACGACTCCAAGGCTAATCCCACAAAAACATAAAGACGTTTCCTAGACGAACAATGACTCTTATCCTAACATGACTCGACATATACTAATAAAACATAAACATAGAGATAGTTAATACTAGTGTAACACAAAGTCCTTGTGCCACACTGGTTTCGCCGACACCCTTGCAGTTCTCCTTGGTCCATTAGCAGCCCTTGGAATATCATTTTATGATTTCCAAAACTTACATTCCATAAAACCCAACCTTTTAATAAATTTTGACCGATTTTTCGGATATCCGAATACGCATATTTTTTGAACATCCAAAACCTAAATCAAGAAATCGTAGAATGTAAGTTGAATATTTTGTCGTAAAATAATAAGATTACATAACATGAATATAAAGATGAGGTGTGCGGACATATATGAAATAAATAAAACTAACTTTACGAATTTGTGATAGTGTTAGATATCTAATCTCTTAGTTTTTGGACTTTGGTGATGTAACACCCCCAAAATTCGGTACCAGCGGAAGCATACATGTCACTGAGGTGCTACTCAATTGGTATCACAACACAAATACAAAGAACAGTTTTTATCTCAACCATTTAGAATAAATTTTATTATCAAAATCATTAAATTTACATTATCAAAAAATAGTGTGGAAATAAGGGCCATACAATAAATAAAGCGGTCCCAATATTTATCAGAGTCGACTATGACCATACCCCTTTCCAAGCGCCTCCAGAAGTGAGCCATCGCCTTAAACCTGAGAATACACGCTAAAAGTGTCAACACGAGGTTGGTGAGTTCATAGGTTTAATCGTAAAACAAAAGCATTTGGACCATAGCAGTTTATTTAATTATTACGCAGGCTAAGACATGAACTCTAACATATCGAGGTGCATAAACAACCTTGCATCTAATAACGCCCTAAACACATATGCAATCCATCATGTTATACGTCTTGGCAAGTTGGTGCGTCCACAAATCCGGATATAAATCTTGGCAAGTTGGATAATCCAAAGTCCGGGTGTAAAAATCGGCAAATTGGGCAACCAAATTCCAGACGAGGTAGTCAACCTCAATAGATCTATCTACAACATTCGCGCTTCCCGCAGGAACTAATGACCTAATAGTGGGCAATTAACGGGATGCTAAACCTTAGCCTGCTTACGTAACAATTTCATAAACCACAAACACAATTCAAATAACCAAACCAATTTTTTTCAGTCAAACAGTCAAATCTTGAATAAAACATTTCACGTATCCAAATAAACAATCATTGAGTTTAGTTAAAAACGGGCATGTATTCTCCCCCAAAACAGTTATAAAACCGGTAAAAAGTAGGACCATGAACTCACCTTAGCCACAGCAATGCAACTATCACAACTGACACGACTGGCATCTAGCTAATCACAACGGTATCCAGGAGACAGGCACAACGGTACGGGTTCGGTGCAACCTAATACGTATATAATTATCTCAAAATACGTCTTGAAATAATAAAGTCTATAAAAGACAACGTGTCGTAGTTTTCGTGGATTATTCATCTCATTACTTATAAAAGTTTAGTATCAATGTTTCGTGTGGTGGTAAGAAAACATAGACTCAAGAACACGCACGCCAAAAGAAATAAACATCGACACAGTCGAGAAAATACCGATGAGAACTCAAACTAACAAAGACAAACCCAAAAATTTACGACAAGTAGCTATACTAATACAAATAGGTCAATTGGTAGTTTCGGTATTTTCCCCATAATCCCAAACAGTTTAGAAAAGCCAATTTGCGTTTATAATAAAAGTCAATTTAAAATAAAGGCATTAGTTTGGAATGTTGTATAAATTTCAACGTGACGCATCCGTTTATATGCATTCCCAAGTCATCGTGACTTAAATAAATTAATTTCCTCAAAACGATTAATTAGCAAATTATTAAAAGTATTCATTGGTTATTAGACATTATTTCCTTATTGTTTATTCGTCGCGAATCAAATATATTAAATTCGTCTTGAGTCTAATATATTGTATTTGTTTCAAGTCCAATAAATCCATATTGTCCAACGTCTAAAGTCCAATAGATGTCAATATATGTCCGATAATTTAATTTGTTACAAGTCTAATATGTCCAAAGTATTTAATCCGGTATAAGATCCATATGCCAATTAATAATCCATACCAAAAATCCAAATCACAATCCCCGTATAATCCGAAACGTACCAAATGAACCAATGTCAAAACAAACTAAACACGTTAGTCAAATAAATATTAACCGGGTAACCATATTACAAAAACCAAAACACACTTACCCTTACTAACCAAAACTAACGACCCTTATTATTATTATGATGGGCTTTGGCCTAAACTTAGACCAAACGCCTCCTAGTTTACTTCTTGGGCTGTTGAGGCCCATTACCAAAACACACATCACAAACACTAACTGTAGATACACCCCCTTTTTTTTTCCTTTTGTTTTACCAATACTCACAACATCACACAATAAGCTTGGTTTATAAATTTAACGAGTTCGGCGACGATCCGCCGCGTTGCGGCGGGGCGTTGTTTTATTTCGTTGATTATCGTTTTTTTTTTACCCCGAAAAAGGACTCCTTTTGCAAAGAGTCGCCGATGGCAGGGGTATTTTTTGCCAATTGTCGAAAAAAAATTTTTTGGAAAAAGGACTATTTTTGCTAAGAGTCGCCAGTGTCAGGGGTAATTTTTGCCAATTTTTGAAACATTTTTTTGGAAAAAGGACTTTTTTTGCAAAGAGTCGTCAATTTCAGGGGTATTTTTTGCCAATTTTCAAAAGCTGATTTAAAAAAAAAAAAAAAAAAAAAAAAAAAAAAAAAAAAAAAAAAGTGGGCCGGTTACTATAGCAGTGGGCCGGGCCGGGGGTACTGTAGGATCAACGACGTCGTATTACATGAGTTATAATATATATAGTAATTATAGGCTGGAACTGAGCATAACATAAGCTGTAAAAATAAGCTCAAACCAACGAGACTTAAGCACCCTACGTGGGTTCCGTTAACACACGCGCACCCTAGTGACCACTTCGTTAAACCAAGACAACAACGCACCTTAAGTGTTTTAACATTACCGAGACCAAAAAAATATCAATTTTAAATCTATGTCGAGACCAAAAGTGTTTCTCAAGCCGAGACCATAACCATGCCAAATAAACAACAATGCCCCATGTGACTGATATTTAACAACAACTAACCACACCCTTACTGATAACGAACGCCACCACTTGGGTGGTTTTCTTGTTGAACAAGAAGCAACCACAAACCCAAATAGCTCACAAGTGAATCCTAAAATTAAATCTCTGACCCAAGTGGCTCGACCCGACCCGTGACCACAAACAAACTCACCCATGAATTTTGTTTAAAATACCATACGAAATCTGTACAAAACAATTTTAAATCCTTTTCATAGTCACAAAATTAATATAAACCGATTTAGATCCATTTTACCACCACGAAAACTATAAAAAAATAGTTTTATACATATATACTCGGTTTAAAACAAAAATAATAAACGATAAAAATGATTTTGTCGTGTTCATCATACCACTGATGAGAGAAGGGAAGAGAGTGAGACAGAGGAGGAGATGATGGTGATGACGGCGGCTTGGTGACTCACGATCCAAAGTTAGATCCCACACGGCTTGGTGTTGTACGACGGCGTGGCTGGAAGTTTGCCGGATTGTGGTGGCGGCTGCCGGAAATGAGAGAGAGGAAAAGGGGAATCTAGGGTTTGTGATTTATAAGATTTCTTATATTATTAAACCTAGGGACCAAAAATGAAAAATTACAAGGGACAGGGGGCGGCGGTGTAATTTACTCTCAGGGACCATTGTTGTAATTTTTGCTATCTGTTGGAATTTAGTGAATCGGGGCTTGTTTAGGCTAGTAAACGGTCTACTCGTGATACGGGAATTACGCCATCGCGCTCAGAATAATATTTCCAATAAAATCAACTATTCATACGCCTATTTTCTCGAAATTAATAAAATAATCAAATCTAATTGTCGGTTGTGTCATTACGCATTGTGTGAGAAGTCCACGTTTCGCGAGGTAGCTCCACGTTTCCAAGTCGAATGAGCTTAGGAATGTTCGTAAACATAAAATAGGGGTTAACCCGTATAAAAATACGTATGGAAAATTACAAGGTGTTACAATCTACCCGCCTTAAAAGGAATCGCGTCCTCGCGATTCAATTCAAGTTACCCATTAAGGTTGAAAGGTGATGAGAATACTTACGCTTGATCTTATCTTCATGTCCCCATGTGAACTCTGGACCTCTCTTAGAGTTCACCGATCTTTGAGAATAGGGATACTACTTTATTAAAGTTGTTGACTTCACGGTCCATGTTTTCGATAGGTTTCTCAACATGGTTACACGTTCTTCAACCTGGATCTCTCCCGGAGGAATAACAACTGTCTCATCGGCAAGTCATTTCTTCAGATTACATACATAAAAACGTCGCGATCACTGCTGAGTTCTGATGGTAGCTCGAGTCTGTGAGCTACCGGTCCAACTCTAGAAAGGATTTTGGAAGGACCAATATAGCGAGGATTAAGCTTTCTACATTTACTAAACATATCACACCTTCTCATGGTGAATCTTTAAGCATAATCTAGGCTCTAATTGGAAATTCGAGAGGTTTACGTCATTTGTTGGTATAACTCTTCTGACGATTCGCAAGTATTCTGCAACTCGGTTCTGATCTAAATGACCTTCTCGGTAGTCTAGTGAACAATTTCGGGGTCAGTAAGTTGGGTATCCCCAACTTTTACACAACAAACCGGCGATCGGCACTTATGACCATAAGACGTCTCGTACGGTGCCGTTGAAATACTAGAGTCTTAGGTATCGTCATAGGAGAATTTGGCCAACGGGAGGTGTCTATCCCAACCATTGCCAAACTCGATTATGTACGTACGCAACATGTCTTCTAACGCTTGAATGGTTCCTACACTCCGACCTTTAGTCTAGGGATGATACACAATACTTACATTCAGATATGTTCTCATGGACCTTGGCGTGATTGTTAGGAATTTGATGTGAAACGATTATCACGATCGGAGATGATAGAAATCAGAACTCCATGACGTGCAACGATCTCTTTCACGTATAGACGAGCAAGTTTGTCCACACTTTCTGTTTCGCTGATTAGTAGAAGGTGAGCAGAGAGGGTAGGATTATCGACAATTACTCAGGTAGAGGCGCGAGATTCACCTTTAAGGTTTCGTTTATGATATAGTTTATTGTTTGGTAAGAGGGTAGCCAGGATAACTCGTATTTCCCGAATGGCGGTTGAAGGATTAGGTGGTTGTCTTAAGAAACGCGGTTCAAGTTACTCCTTAACGTCTTAAGAATTCTGTTTGGCATGAAATCTCTGCTGAAAGGAGAGTTTAGCGAGTTCAGAGTACGACTCTCAAGGAGGCTGTTGATTGCTACTAGCAATCATTCGGTTGACTCTGTACTGTACATGGTACTTAAGGCGGACGGTACAACATCGATTGAACATCGTCGCTTGAACAACATTGCTTAAACAACATCGATCGGGAAAAATGAACATCATCGATTGAGCCTAGTGCTTAGGGTAGAGGCGACTGTAACACGACCACAAACGAAGCGAGGCTGAATAACAAATCCAAATCCGGAGTGAGGTCCAAAATCACAAAATCAAATAATCCAAATTCAAATATAGCCAAAACCAATTTCAAACGTAGCCAAAGTGAAATCCAAACATGACCAAAAATCAAATCCAGAAGTAGCCAAAAATCAAATCCAGACGTGACCAAAAATCAATTCCAAACGTAGCCAAAAATCAAATCCAGACGTGAGCAAAAATTAAATCCAGACGTAGCCGAAATCAAATCCAAACATAGCCAAAATCAAATCCAAATGTAGCCGAAATCAAATCCAAACGTAGCCAAAAATCTAGTCCAAACTTAGTCAAAATCAAGTCCAAACGCTCCAATAAGCTCAAATGGGCTTATTACAATCTTAAGGAGTTAGAATAAGCAACTAGGATTCAAACGGTGCCAATCGGGTCTAACCCGACCCGATGCGAACTACGGTCAGACGGCGATAAACGGGAACTCCATATAAACAGAGACGTATAGCGGCGCAAGGAGTATTACGGTTCATGTGGTGTTGTGATGCCAGTGTGTCATGTGTAAGTGCAGACTTTCATGATATTCAATGTTCGTGTACACACACAAATCTCATCATTCCCAAAATCAAAATCAACCCGAACATAATTCTGTCATAACTAGCCCCAGTATTGCAAAATTCACCTCTGAGTCGGACATAGGTGATCAGGCTATGTCCCACTGTCCCTGGTTGTTGATCCCAAACACTTGAGCTTGTATTAGAAACTTTGAATGATATAAAAGAGTATGCGGAATCTACTCTTCAATACTTAGAAGAATTGTAATATAACAGTAAACAATGAAACAGTAGACTGTGTTATATTAACAAGAATAATTCACCAAAACACTTCAATATTATTAGCTCAATAATATGAGTACTCTTGCTTAGTACTAGGGTTTACAACCTTGAAGCTTTACAAAAATGTATTCTAGAGATGTATATAAGATATTAACCTAGGACCTCCTTTTATAGGCACAAGGAGTCCTTTACAAGATAACTATCAATATACAATATTCGTATCTTTCTAAACATATAAGATATACACTAAATATCTTCTATACATATCACATTACGCGTCTTCATCTCTGGCAGTACCTTCTTCATCAGCAGTACTAACTTTCTACTAGCAGTACTAATATTATAACTAGCAGTACTAACTCAGTTAGTACTGTTAGTTATATTCTTCAGGAGTTCCAACTGTTTAGCTTGGCAGTACAAAGTGCTTGATCATTTAATTCCCAACAATCCTCCCCTAAACTTGTGATTTACCTCCAAATCATCAAGTTTCTGAATTAAACCTTTGTCTTTGAGAGGATTCTTCCAAACACTTCACCTTCTGAAACCTTCAACCTGCATAAATATCTTTCTCAGCAATTCCTTTGCCATTTCAGTATCTTCATCTACCAAGAGTTTTGCACTTAGCATCAAAGTGAGTGTTCCAACTAATAAGGGATAGTCCTTTTCTACCAGCATGTAGATATCAGTTCCATCCTTTGTTGACACATGGTGAACTGCACATGAGTTGTACAGAGTCCATGTTAGCCCTTGATTACCAGTCTTAAACTTCCATATCCTATCACCTTCATCAGGCTCAAAGATCCTCTTCAGCTCTACCCATAACATCTTGTCTTTATCATCTGTAGGATCTGTTGAACTGAATCTTTCTTTGACTATATCCCATAGCTTCACCAAGTCATCTATATCAAATACTTTGAGCATATCATCAAAGTTTTGGTAGACCTCTGAATGATTTCCAACTCTGATGATCTTCCAAAGCTTTCCTATGTCACCAGTATAAATTTCCCAGTCAATGATTGGATACTTGGCCTGTAGAGCTTCTACATTCATGCCTTCTTCTGGAACAATAATTATCATCTGTTGAAGTTGTTCATCAGTTAACTCCTCTTCTTCTTCCTCTTCTGCTGTAGGTATGTCTTCATCAATCTTTTGTCATTTAGAAGACTCTGACTCCAAAGAAATTCCAGCCCTCTTTGTACTTCTTGTTTCTTCTTCAGTGTCCATAGGGATGAAATATTGTACCTTCTTGTAAGCCTTGAAGTATAATCCTTCAATTTCATCAAATGGTCTGCCTTTTAGTTGACTGGCAGTCTGATGCGCGCGTGTGTCATTGCGGTTTAGCAGTATTAATGCCTACTCAAGTTTTAAATTTATATTTAGCCGACTTATCAATAACACACACACACACTTAACGAGCAGTGTACCCGGTCAGTATGAATATAATGGTAAGTAGAGTGTCGATCACTAAGAGTGGAACGTATTATCTAGTTATTCTAATCAGTATTTTAATATCCTAAGTTAGCTATACAACCTAATCTAACGCAAGGGGGTTCAGCCTGAGAGACTGGCACGGTTTGGTTATGATTAAATAGTAAACTAAACTAATGAGCACGAATCAACGATTAGCACACACGTACACAGATAGATACTCGAGACAATAAGAAGACCTGTCCTGATAATTAAGTAGCTTGTCACTTGTTTTATTGCTAGTTTTATATGAAGTGTATATAATTAAACCTTTCTCGTTGGCTCTAATCTTATCGGCGAGTAAACCCTTAATGATTACTTATGTCTATCCTACTTTTCTAGAGTATTGGGCATTTGTGATGCCCACGTCTCATATACGCTAGAATAGATAGGCGAGGAAGGGGCATGGCGACCCAAGCAATGCTCAGCTAGACACAGAGGTTATCAATGCACTAATAAAAGTCACCAAAGACATCAACATATAAACTTTAATTAATGGGAAAGCAATATTAAGGGGAGTGCATGATTTTCCGTAGTCACATGACACAAGCCCATCAATCCTGATGAATTAAAGTGTACTAATACAATAAAACAAAACTACTTAATGAATTGAATACATGCAGGACCTTCTTACAGCTCTTGTATCTTCGTTTAGGTGTGTCTTGTGCTGCTTGGTCGTCTGAATTCGGCTCTAGGGTTTCTGTCTTCGGTCTCTGAGTTAAGCTCTCCCTAAAAACTCTCCAAATTCGTCTGTCCTTGGGGTATTTATAGTTTCTGTCTGAGGGGTCAATGCGGCGCATAGAATGAATAGATGCGGTGCATTGACTTAACTTCGCGTGGGGTCCAAGATTAATATATTCAGGAATATTCGTACAACGTCTTTAGATGCGGCGTATCTTGATCTTTGTATGCGGCGCATGTACTTGGATTGTATCTTGTGAAATCTTGATAGTGATACACCGTATGTTAGAAGTATAATGCGGCGTATCTGGAGTAGAACGAGCTTGATCTTCTGGATTTCAGTAGGCTTTTGACATCTTGCTTGTTTTGCTCCATAATTAGTCCAAAATCGCCAAGTTTCACATAATGCTTGTTTTTACCTGAGAATTACTAAAGTAAACATTAATGTATCGATTCTCATGTATAATATAATAAAACAAGTCAAATAAATAGGATAAATGATGATAATAAAATGTACTTATTTGAGTTCATCAAATATCCCCCCACTTGAACTTTACTTGTCCCCAAGTAAACCTTAGAATTAATCATATGAAAATGTATCCTAAAAGATATTAGGATTTATTTTTATATTTAAGCACGTATTCGTTTTGTCATAATCACACAACCAAACACTTAACGAAGTAGAAACCAAAATAATTTTTAATGTAAAACAATTCTAAATCGTTTAGTTGCTTAGTCGTGACGCATCTCCCCACTAAAGCCAAGGAGTAACAAGTCTAAAGCGGTAAAAAGGGTTTGTTGGTTAAGGGTTGATCATCCTTTTTAATCTCTATCGATCTCATATTCCAGAAAAGGCGACAAAATTACAAATACATGATCGAATGGGCTAAAGATAGGACCAAGTAATCTTCACCAATAATATTATATCAAAAAGGGCGACAAAATCATAAATACATAGCCGAATCCACGACTACGATACTTAAGATTGCTCAAATCCCTAATCTCAATAAATCAAAGGTTTGGATGAAGAATGATATAGGGTATGGATAATATTTGGGATACAAATTGGTGTAAAATGAAAAATAAACAAAACAGATAAATTAAAATCCTAAGTGTGGTTAATCACTTTCCCAACCATCCCATGAATAAGACTCATATCATTGAATAACTCACGCTTTAACACTTGAAACACACGCTTTTGGTAGACACGAATTATACTCAACAAAATCTCAATCAAAGAATAACCTTAGTTGGCGTTCCCATAACGGCCAACTCCCATTCAATCCATAAATATAATATACAACAACTAGTGGTGATATCTCCCACTTAATACAAAACTTTACATAAGTTGGTTAAAACAATCTTCCAACTTTTCCTTTTTCTTTTTCTTTTCTATTTTTTCGATTTTTTTTTTTTTTTTTTTTTTTTTTTTTTTTTTTTTTTTTTTGACATCAGCATATATGTGTAAAATTTCACAACTTTTCTATCACTATTTTTCCGGATAATTTTTCCATACTCTTCATACTTTCAGAAATAACTGTAATAGTGAAAGTAGCAAAAACACGAAAAATAAACTAAAAGTTATACAATATTTACTTTCATACCAATTGCATTGTGCAATTTCCCGACCTAACCAAATATAATGAATTACGCACGCGAACACAGGTAATGTAAGGAAACACACTTTGCCTAAAGCAATTAACCACGGATTTTAATCTACAGGGTAGGCTAAGGTGTAAGGGTGTATCGAAACATTATAACAAAGGTGTAAGAAACGAAAGGAATGGCTCTGAAGGTTTTTCTAAGGGTATCTTACTCTAAATGTGAGAGTAACAAAGGGTTTATACGGGGGTTAACTAACCAGTGTTATTGATGAACTCAAATAAGTACATTTTATTAAATTCTCAGGTAAAAACAAGCATTATGTGAAACTTGGCGATTTTGGACTAATTATGGAGCAAAACAAGCAAGATGTCAAAAGCCTACTGAAATCCAGAAGATCAAGCTCGTTCTACTCCAGATACGCCGCATTATACTTCTAACATACGGCGTATCACTATCAAGATTTCACAAGATACAATCCAAGTACATGCGCCGCATACAAAGATCAAGATACGCTGCATCTAAAGACGGTGTACGAATATTCCTGAATATATTAATCTTGGACCCCACGCGAAGTTAAGTCAATGCGCCGCATCTATTCATTCTATGCGCCGCATCGACCCCTCAGACAGAAACTATAAATACCCCAAGGACAGACGAATTTGGAGAGTTTTTAGGGAGAGCTTAACTCAGAGACCGAAGACAGAAACCCTAGAGCCGAATTCAGACGACCAAGCAGCACAAGACACACCTAAACGAAGATACAAGAGCTGTAAGAAGGTCCTGCATGTATTCAATTCATTAAGTAGTTTTGTTTTATTGTATTAGTACACTTTAATTCATCAGGATTGATGGGCTTGTGTCATGTGACTACGAAAAATCATGCACTCCCCTTAATATTGCTTTCCCATTAATTAAAGTTTATATGTTGATGTCTTTGGTGACTTTTATTAGTGCATTGATAACCTCTGTGTCTAGCTGAGCATTGCTTGGGTCGCCATGCCCCTTCCTCGCCTATCTATTCTAGCGTATATGAGACGTGGGCATCACAAATGCCCAATACTCTAGAAAAGTAGGATAGACATAAGTAATCATTAAGGGTTTACTCGCCGATAAGATTAGAGCCAATGAGAAAGGTTTAATTGTATACACTTCATATAAAACTAGCAATAAAACAAGTGACAAGCTACTTAATTATCAGGACAGGTCTTCTTATTGTCTCGAGTATCTATCTGTGTACGTGTGTGCTAATCGCTGATTCGTGCTCATTAGTTTAGTTTACTATTTAATCATAACCAAACCGTGCCAGTCTCTCAGGCTGAACCCCCTTGCGTTAGATTAGTTTGTATAGCTAACTTAGGATATTAAAATACTGATTAGAATAACTAGATAATACGTTCCACTCTTAGTGATCGACACTCTACTTACCATTATATTCATACTGACCGGGTACACTGCTCTTTAAGTGTGTGTGTTATTGATAAGTCGGCTAAATATAAATTTAAAACTTGAGTAGGCATTAATACTGCTAAACCGCAACGACACACGCGCGCATCAAGTTTTTGACATCAACATATATGTGTAAAATTTCACAACTTTTCTATCACTATTTTTCCGGATAATTTTTCCATACTCTTCATACTTTCAGAAATAACTGTAATAGTGAAAGTAGCAAACACACGAAAAATAATCTAAAAGTTATACAATATTTACTTTCATACCAATTGCATTATGCAATTTCCCGACCTAACCAAAGATAATGAATTACGCACGCGAACACAGGTAATGTAAGGAAACACACTTTGCCTAAAGCAATTAACCACGGATTTTAATCTACAGGGTAGGCTAAGGTGTAAGGGTGTATCGAAACATTATAACAAAGGTGTAAGAAACGAAAGGAATGGCTCTGAAGGTTTTTCTAGGGGTATCTTACTCTAAAAGTGAGAGTAACAAAGGGTTTATACGGGGGTTAACTAACCAGTGTAGTTAGTTAATATCACATAACATATAAAGGCTATTTGGGTGTAATCCTAGAAATTTACCAATTTAGACAAGTCACTCCAATTATATAGATAATACTTATTATGGTGGTCTCGAATAGTATACAAGCCAAGTTCTAAAGTTTACAAGTCACCAGCACACTGAAGTTTTAATATTTTTGAAAGAATAGAGTTATGTGTGCGGTTATGTAATTTAGACTTTAAACAAAAACATGCTAAAAAAAATTTAAATTCTGATATATTAAGCGCATTTTAAGCATATTTTGAAAAATTTTAGGACAAGTAAGTGTTCTAATTCTCCAATCCCCCCACTTAAGTTAAACAACGTCCTCGTTGTTTGTGTTAAAGGTTAAAAACTGGAAAATAAAAGAATTAGAACAGAAAAACTCCCCTGAGATTTGCTCGGTATGATCCTCCATTATTCGTATAAGAGCAAAAATCAACTTTCTTGTGGATTAGAACGTTTAAGCTTCATAGATGATGTATCCACAGAAATGCAGGAATCTATAATACCATTTAGACTTTAACACACCTGAGTTAAGAAGGTTCAAACTTGCATAATACATTAGTAGTTAGTAAAAATAAAACCTAAAAAAAATTAAACTGTAAATCATCAGGTCAGTCGATACGCCGTATCTTATGGAAGAAGATACGCCGTATCGAGCCTGGAATAAATACGAATCAGAATAAAAGATGCGTCGCATCCTTAACCAGGGATGCGCCGCATTAAATAAACTGACAGAAAGTTTTAAAGTCAAAAGTAAAAATGCAGAAAATAAAATAAGATATGACCAGTGCAGGTGATGCGTCGCATCTTATGATGGAGATGCGCCGCATCTTCTGCAGGTCTGACAGACTCGACACAGAACAGAAAAGTAAAAAAAATTTCTTCCGGGTTGTCTCCCGGTCAGCACTTGTCTTTATTCCAGAGTCTTCAAGTTAGACTCACGTTCAGCTCTTTACTTCGTTCTTGTTACGTGCCATCCTTCTTCTTTCATCCGAAAGATGTTTCCGTATACCTCCGCAACATTTTCTTCCGTTCGACTTAATCTATTATATCTTTTGGTCTTCGTCGCAACATATTCCTTATACATCAAATTGGGGTATAACGGAATACCATATGATATATATAAATTCAAGATAAGAGCAATAGGCATATCCGTTTTATTAATGATTATAATCTTATTGTTTAGTGGATAATGATTTATTCCAAGGTTAGGAGCAAATATCGTTTTAAGCTTACAAAATTAAGATTATAATTTGAACCAGATGCATTATATGGATAATAAAATTGAGATTATATTCGGGAGAGGTTTCAGAGAACTCTCCTTTAGGCTAGGCGAATTATTGTAGAGGATACCTGGAATTCTATTTTAAGAATTTAAGACACTCAATGTTACCAATAGTGAGTTTTCTTCCACTCTTGTTGTCTTACTACAGCCTTTCAGTTGTCAAAAGTCTGATCACTCCAGCTAGCGTCTCTTGGTTCGGTTCAGAATGTAGTCTTTCATAGCGATGCTTAAGCCATCATTTATTCTGAAAGTAAACCAACTTGTGCACGAGAGTAGTGGAACGATCAAAGTGAATATAAAAAATCAACTATATTTATTGAATTAAATGCGTCGTATTAACAAAAGCTAATGCGCCGTATTTTCGTTATGTTTCAAAATACAAGATTTTTGATTTAGAAGATGCGCCGTATCGATAAAGATCGATGCGTCGCTTTTGTTTAATTAATTCGAAAAACTGTTTTTAATTTAAATAGAAAATACGCCGTATCTGTTAAAACAGATGCGTCGTATGGCGTTAGGGTTTAGAAAAAAAAATTCTTATTAAAAACAGAATACGCCGTATCTTGGGGAAAGATGCGTCGTACTCGAATTTATTAAACGCGTTGTATTTTATAAAAATTAAACGCAATACGCCGTATCGTTTGTATTAGCACAGTACAACGATAGCAGAATGCAGAAAAATACAGAAAAGAAAAACAAAAATAAAATCAAACAAAAAGAAACAAAAATTACAGAAAACAAACAAAAAACAGAAAATATGCAAATTATACAATGAATGCAATCTATCTAATATATAACAGGGTTAGTGGTTAGAATCTAAAAAAAACTAAAAAGAAAAACCTAATTAAAATACTAATCAAATTAACAGATAATAACAATTCACTCCCCGGCAACGGCGCCAAAAACTTGATGCGCGCGTGTGTCGTTGCGGTTTAGCAGTATTAATGCCTACTCAAGTTTTAAATTTATATTTAGCCGACTTATCAATAACACACACACTTAACGAGCAGTGTACCCGGTCAGTATGAATATAATGGTAAGTAGAGTGTCGATCACTAAGAGTGGAATGTATTATCTAGTTATTCTAATCAGTATTTTAATATCCTAAGTTAGCTATACAACCTAATCTAACGCAAGGGGGTTCAGCCTGAGAGACTGGCACGGTTTGGTTATGATTAAATAGTAAACTAAACTAATGAGCACGAATCAGCGATTAGCACACACGTACACAGATAGATACTCGAGACAATAAGAAGACCTGTCCTGATAATTAAGTAGCTTGTCACTTGTTTTATTGCTAGTTTTATATGAAGTGTATATAATTAAACCTTTCTCGTTGGCTCTAATCTTATCGGCGAGTAAACCCTTAATGATTACTTATGTCTATCCTATTTATTTAAGAGACGCTAAAACAAATAGGCGAGGAATGGGGCATGGCGACCCAAGCAATGCTCAGCTAGACACAGAGGTTATCAATGCACTAATAAAAGTCACCAAAGACATCAACATATAAACTTTAATTAATGGGAAAGCAATATTAAGGGGAGTGCATGATTTTTCGTAGTCACATGACACAAGCCCATCAATCCTGATGAATTAAAGTGTACTAATACAATAAAACAAAACTACTTAATGAATTGAATACATGCATGACCTTCTTACAGCTCTTGTATCTTCGTTTAGGTGTGTCTTGTGCTGCTTGGTCGTCTGAATTCGGCTCTAGGGTTTCTGTCTTCGGTCTCTGAGTTAAGCTCTCCCAAAAAACTCTCCAAATTCGTCTGCCCTTGGGGTATTTATAGTGTCTGTCTGAGGGGTCAATGCGGCGCATAGAATGAATAGATGCGGCGCATTGACTTAACTTCGCGTGGGGTCCAAGATTAATATATTCAGGAATATTCGTACACCGTCTTTAGATGCGGCGTATCTTGATCTTTGTATGCGGCGCATGTACTTGGACTGTATCTTGTGAAATCTTGATAGTGATACGCCGTATGTTAGAAGTATAATGCGGCGTATCTGGAGTAGAACGAGCTTGATCTTCTGGATTTCAGTAGGCTTTTGACATCTTGCTTGTTTTGCTCCATAATTAGTCCAAAATTGCCAAGTTTCACATAATGCTTGTTTTTACCTGAGAATTACTAAAGTAAACATTAATGTATCGATTCTCATGTATAATATAATAAAACAAGTCAAATAAATAGGATAAATGATGACAATAAAATGTACTTATTTGAGTTCATCACAGTCCAATGATCTTGGTTCTTCAAGTACTCCTTCATGTATCTCATCATCTGTGCTTGAGTTGGAGGTTTTCTTGCAGCAGCCATCTTTTTACTCTGATTCTTCTTTATCATCTCAATCAATTCGTTGAGAGCATTTTCCCTTTCTTCATCTGGAATAGCTGCTCTGTCTTGTTCATACAATTGCTGAGCTAAGAGTGCATCAGCTTGTTCTTGAGCTAACCTCTCTTCTTCTTCACTTCTGAGCTTCTGTTCAACCAGAAACCTAGCAATCCTTTGTTCTTCATCTAGCTTAGCTTGTTCTTCTTCATGCATCCTTTTTGCCATTTGTTCATCAAAGCTCATCTGAAGTTGTATACTTTTCTTGACCTTCTTTGGTGGTCCAGATTCCTACATAATGCCTTTCCCTTTGTCTGCACTTCTTCTTGTATACACAGCAACACTGGCAGTACTAACTTGTTGAGCAGTGCTAACATCCTCTTGAGTTGTAGGGGCAGTATCAACATTTTCAGCTGCATTATCTGTATCAACACCCATATCTTGATCAAACTGCCTCCCCTGAGTCTCAGCATTCTTCCTCCCCTGTTTGGAAGAATCATCCAAATCACCATCATCATCATCATCTTCATCTGAACTTGAGGACTCCACAATAGTTGTCTTTTTCTTAGCCTTAAGGGAACTGACTCTGTGCTGCAATTTCTTTACCTTCTTGATGAGTTTTGTGTAGGCAGCACCGTAGAGTTTCTTTGTCTCTTTCAACTCTGCCTCCAAGCCAGTAACCCTGTTTGTTAGTTGTGTACAAATATCCATCAATTCAGTAAGTGTCACTCTGCCATCATCACTTCCAAGTGTGTGACCTCTTGGGAGAGGTGAATCATGGGGCATTTCCCCAATAGTATCCATGTAGCTGGGGAGTCCATCACCTGAACCAAGTTCAAGAGAACCTGATACAGTAGATGTTGCCATGGGCTGGGTCTTACTGATGTTACCACTGACCTGCCCAGCTTCTAAGCCAGAAACAGTAGTGGTAGCCCTCACCATTCTGTCAAGGACAACCTCATCAGCTACATTGATTTGAGGAGGAGATCTGGGCTGAAGGACCACAGATTCCTGTCTGTTCCTTCTCCTATAGATTTATGTGATAGGTGGTTGTGAAGAAGATGGAGCACTTATCGGTGTGTGTTAGGACTCAACTGGGATTGTTGATCCTTCACCCTGAAGATTTTGATCATTGGGAACAAACATAGTATCAAATAGTGGTACCTCTATCCCATTATACCCCTTAGAAGCTATTCTCATGTTACTAAAAAGTTTTGGAGTAAGGCTAGGAGTTTTGTAAACAGTTTTGTGGGACAGAAGTAGGTTTTCGTTTTTGTTCAAAAATATTTGAATAAATCTTGGATAGATTAAAAACTTGAATTTGCTATCCACATTTTTTTACCATACCATCAAAAATTAGTTTAGAAAAATTAAAAGTCCTGTTTGTGGCTAAGCAAATGAGAGCAGTTGCAATATTGCTACTGAATTGCTCCCAAGAGGTTTTCTTAGAACTCAAACAATGTAACATGGTATGTATGAAAAATCTCCATTGAGGGGCAAAGTGTCTGATAACGCTCAAATTGTGCATGTTTTTAGTAGCGTTATTCGTGCTTTTATATATATTATTTGGTTATATTTATATACTTTTGTTACTAAATCGTACCAAAGTGTGTTTGCAAAGTGTATGTAGCCAAAAACAAGAAAAGGGAAGAAAAGATGAAAGAAATGAGGAAGAAGGAAATATTTATGATGGTACGAAGATTCTTGTGTCAAGTTCCACACCAAATAGGCATTTCAAAGAATAAAGGTCCAAGTATTCAAGTTGACAAGCTTCAAGATAACGAAAAGACCAAGTTTGGATGAAGAACCATGAGCCATTAACAAGAAACAAGCCAAACGACAAAAGTTCAAGTATGAGTACACAACAGCACTCCATCCGATCGGATGCAGCCCACAACCGAATCGGATGGAGGCAATTTCTGAAGACCAACCGATCGGTTGGATGTCGGCTGTTTTACCAATCTTCATCACTAAGTCATCTATCTTCATACCACCGATTCTAGGGCCTTCTAATGATGATTCTAGGCCATTCTAAATTGCTTGGAGGCCAAGTTGGAGCATTTATCACCCTAGGCTTTGAGAGTAGTATAAATAGGACCATTTGTGAAGGAGCCAAGTGTGCTATCAACCCCAATTATCATTCTAATCATCAACCACTCTCTCAAAAGTCCTAAATTCGTCCTTATAAGTCCAGGAAGCTTTGGAGGTTCAAGAAGTCAACATTTGGAGGTCAAAACATCAAGAAGTCAACACCAATACTTTGGGTATCATTACCTTATCATTTGTAATCTATTTCCAATCATTGTAAGACTTTCAATTATGGTTTCTAATGTTCAAAGTTTTGATTTTATGTTCATGTTTGCTATGAGTGGCTAGTGTCTTTGTGCACTTGCTTAGATGATGTGTATTGCTTATTGATTTGCGTATGATTGTGATAACATGTTTTAATTCAATTTCAAGTTGATTCTATGATCCAATTGTGGTTAAGTTTCATAGTGACATTTGTTAATCAAGTTTAACTAGTTGTTAATAGTTTTAAGGGTCGAAAGATTTATTGTTATTCAACTAGTTATAATCATTTGTCTATGAATGATTGCTTTTCACCCATTGTTCTTGATTAAACAAAGGAACTTAATTGTGATTGTAATGAGAATGCTTTTTGTCTATCAAATTGGATTGATTGTAAACTATTTCAAGGGTCAAAAGATTAGTAGTTTACTATCAATTGTGACCTTTTGTCTATGATCGGTTACCTTTTGCATTGACCATTTCCTAAGCGAATTTGATAAAACAAAAGATTATTTTTGTGTTTAAGTTTACACCAAACTTATGAACCTTGAATTGATCTTGAATTGATTGGTTAAACGTAATGCTTGTTTTTATGAACTAAAATCTTGACGAAGGTTTAATTTGTAGAAACAATAGATTAGTTTACCAAACTAATTATCATAACCAACATGTTGACAAAAGTTATCACAATCATGCTTATTAAAAGTAGTATATTAGTCTAAGCAAGTGTAGTATTAATCATTTGAATTATTATATTTTCATCATTGCTTGTTTAAGAAATTTACTTTTAGTAGCTTACACATAGATTCACTACACAAATCCCTGCGAACGATCCCGACTTACCATCATAATCTTGCTATAACGGACGAGTTCACTTGCTCGTATGTGTTATTTCTAGATTCAGTAATTCGTGTTTATAAATTTAAAACTTGCACCCATAGTTGACACATCAAGTTTTTGGCGCCGTTGCCGGGGATTTTGATTGTGTTTCCGTAAGTTTTAGAAGTCCATTTCTCACCAAGTTCATTTTCATAAAAAAAAAGTTTTTCGAGCTGTCCATCCGATCGGTTTCACGTCTATCCGATCGGTTGCCCAATTTTTAATTTTACTGAGAGCACCATCCGATCGGTATTACATCCATCTGATCAGATCCCTTCAAAACAAATTTTACCGAGACAACCATCCGATCGGTATTACACTCATCCGATCGGATCCCAATTTCAGATTTTTTTAAAAACTGTTTTCCTTATTTGCCCGCGTGTTTAGACATTGCCTCGATTCTCTTGAGAATTGTATGAACACTCGTTCAACTAGAGTAGAACCAATTTCACCTCTTTCCAATCCCGAAAGTTTAATTCGAACAAGACCAAGAAGATGAAGAATACCCTTTGTCCCATTAGCCAACCGTGTACCAAGAGTGCCAAACCAACCGTTTGATAATCTTTTTGTAGCCAAAGTCGTTTATAACCCATTCACTGACTAACCTTATCCCATGGCTGACGATCAACCCATGTGGGCCGCCAACCGAGCCGTAGCACCCACTCCTGGATCTGCTATTGTTCCTGTTAACCTTGGCAACAATTTCACTGTGAAAGGACATCACCTTTCTATGATCAAAGACCGTCAATTTGATGGCCGTTCGAGAGCCGATCCTCACAAACACATTGCCGAATTCATCAAAATTTGTGGCATGTTCAGATATGGCGAAACAGATGTCGATGCCATTAAACTCAAACTTTTTCCATCATCACTTGTTGGAGATGCAAAAGTGTGGTATAACGAATTAACCCCAGGAATTATCAATACTTGGGAGGAGATGAGGCAAGCTTTTGTAATCCGATTCTTTCCACCTGCCATGTTTGACCGACTCATGGGAGAAATTCGTGCTTTCACACAAAATCCTAACAAATCACTCGTCGAAGCCTGGCTTCGTATGAAAGATTTGCTTCGTAGTTGTCATGGACATGGTTTAGGACGAGGAACCATTATCCAAATCTTCTACCATGGACTTGATGAAGCATCTCAAGGAATTCTCGATGCTGGAGGAATTTTTCTCTATAAGACTCCTAATCAGGCATATCAATTGCTTGAAGACCGAGTTCTTCTCAAACTCGATTGGTCAAAAGATGCCAAAACCAAACCCTTAAGAAAGACAGTTGCTTTTGCTGAAAGTTCCGATACCTCTAAACTCATGGAGAAAATGGAAGCCTTGACTTCCAAAATCGACTCGCAATACAAAGACCTTAAAGGAGAAATGAAAGAAATGCGAGACGGTTGCAACAACTGTGGAGGTAATCATCCATCATCAAAATGTGACGATCAACCAATGGGCGGACCTAAAGAAGGAGAAGCCAATTATGTTCAAGGAGGATACCGTGGAGGCGGTTATCGTGGTAATTATTACGGAAGAAATTCTGTAAATTGGCAAGATCGCCAACAAAGAGATAACAACCGTGATTCTTAACCATGAGTAGACAATCAAACTCCATAGACCTCTGACAAAAAACCAGAAGAATCCGATTTTGAAAAAATGATGAGAGAATTCGTAACTACTCAAAAATCCACCAATGAGTTCGTCAAGAACCAATTTTTCAATCTCAAAACCAAAGTTGAGCAAGGTCAGAAAAATCATCAAGCATCTATTCAAGATCTCAAAAACAAATTCGGTAGACTTTCTGATCAATTTGCGTCCCGACCATCTGGTTCATTACCAAGTAATACCCAATCCAACCCTAAACCAACATCATCTGGATCAAACGATAAAACTTATCGTCCACCACAGACTAGAAATGAGCATATCAATGCTGTATTCACAAGAAGTGGTATTTCTTATGATCCACCACCCAATCCAAATGATACCACGATCATCAATGATGAGAGTGAGGATGAAGCTGAAGAAACTGAGAAGGAAAGTACTACAAAAACACCACCCAAACCCCTCCCACCAGTTAAAGCATACACACCAAAAATTCCATATCCTCAGAGCCTTAAGAAAGAAAAGATGGAAGAGCGTTATAAGAAGTTTGTTGAAATGATCAAAGAGGTTAGACTCAATGTACCCCTCGTTGATGTTCTAGTTGGAATGCTCAATTATGGGAAATTTTTGAAAGAACTTCTTAATAACAAAAACAAGCTGGATCAAATATCCGCTACCTTTCTCAATGAAGAATGTTCAGCCATTGTTCAAAACAAAATTCCACCAAAACTCGGAGATCCCGGAAGTTTTCTTATTCCATGCACGTTAGGAAACAACATCACATGCGATGCTTTAGCCGATCTTGGTGCAAGTATCAACTTGATGCCCTATTCGTTGTATTCTAAACTTTCCATCAATACTTTGAAGCCTACAAAGATGAGTATTCACTTAGCAAATCATTCTTACCAATATCCTGTTGGAATTGCTGAGAATATGCTTGTCCAAGTTGGTAAATTCATTTTTCCCGTGGATTTTGTGATCTTAGAAATGGAGGAAGATAGTAGAGTACCTCTTATTTTAGGAAGACCTTTCCTAAACACCGCTGATGCGATCATCAAAGTAAAAGGAAAAGAACTCAATCTTGGAGTTGGAGAAGATATAATTACCTTTTTAATCGATAAAGCAATGCAATATCCCTATTCCAGTGATGACACTTGTTTTAACATTGATGTAATTGATGAAGTCACTGATGAAGAATTGGATGCATTACTTGACGATTATGATCCATTCATGACTACTTCAGAGAAAATTAGTGAAACGGATCATGATAAAGAATTCGCTGATTTTATGGAAGTAAAGTTTGAAGAATGAATAAGAAGTTGAAGAAGGAGAAATAGTGGAAGAGAATTTTGAGGAAATCACTTTTAATGATCAATTGAGGATCAAAACATCTCTTCAAGAATCACCAACTGATCTTGAGCTGAAACCACTTCCCGATCATCTTGAATATGCCTACTTGGAGGATAATTCACTTCTTCCAGTAGTCATATCTTCGTTGCTCAATGATGTTGAAAAAGAATGTCTCATCTCTGTTCTCAAGAGGCATAAAGAAGCTTTTGCGTGGAAAACATCTGATATTCCAGGAATTAGCCCTGATTTTTGTAAACACAAAATCAATTTCGAAGAAGGTGTCAAACCCGTTGTAGAAAGACAACACCGAATCAATCCCAACATGAAAGAAGTTGTTAAGAAAGAAATCATCAAACTTCTTGATGCCGGTATCATTTACCCCATCGAGGATAGTCCTTGGGTGAGTCCAGTTCACTGTGTTCCGAAAAAAGGAGGAATGACTGTTGTGACTAACGAACGGAATGAATTAGTTCCTACTAGAACTGTCACTGGATGGCGAGTATGTATTGACTACAGAAAATTGAACAAAGCCACCAGAAAAGATCATTTTCCTTTACCCTTCATGGATCAAATGCTTAAGAGATTAGCAGGGAACGAATACTTTTGTTTCCTTGATGGCTTTTAAGGATATTTCCAAATTCCTATTGATCCTGCCGATCAAGAAAAGACAACATTCACATGTCCCTTTGGAACTTACGCTTACCGGCGTATGCCTTTTGGTCTTTGTAATGCACCTGCGACTTTTCAAAGGTGTATGATTGAAATATTCCACGACATGCTTGAAACATCTATGGAAGTTTTCATGGATGACTTTTCAGTTTTTGGAAGCTCATTTGAAGCTTTTCTTTCTAATCTCGATAAAATGCTCGAAAGATGTGAAGCTGCACATCTTGTTCTCAACTGGGAAAAATGTCATTTCATGGTAACTGAAGGAATTGTGCTAGGACACAAAATTTCCAGTGCAGGAATGGAGGTTGACAAAGCGAAAATCGATGTTATTACAAAATTACCACCTCCAACAAACATTAAAGCCGTTAGAAGTTTTCTAGGACATGCCGGTTTCTACCGTCGTTTTATCAAAGATTTTTCAGAAATATCTCGTCCAATGACGAAACTTCTTGAAAAAGATTCTGTTTTTGACTTCAATGCAGATTGCATGAAGGCATTCGAAACCTTGAAAACCCAACTGACTAGTGCACCCATTATGGTTTCACCTAATTGGTCACTACCATTCGAGCTCATGTGCGATGCAAGCGATTTTGCTGTTGGAGCTGTATTAGGACAACGTGAAGGAAAACATTTCCGTCCTATATACTTCGCTAGCAAAACACTCAACAATGCTCAACAAAATTACACGGTTACGGAAAAGGAATTGTTAGCCGTTGTTTTTGCTTTCGACAAATTCAGATCTTATCTTGTGCTTTCAAAAACGATTGTGTTCACTAATCACTCAGCGCTCAAATATCTGTTTACCAAACAAGATGCAAAACCGCGTCTTATCCGATGGATTTTGCTACTCCAAGAATTTGACATAGAAATCAAAGATAAGAAAGGAGCAGAAAATCTAGCTGCTGATCATTTGTCTCGTCTAGAGAATCCAAATTTGGAAGAGTTAAAGGAAGACGAGATTGACGATTATTTCCCTGATGAAACTCTCATGACTGTTGATACAGTTGATAAAAACGAAATTCCATGGTTTGCAGATTATGCAAATTATCTCGTTGGAGGAATTCTCAAAAAAGGATTAACTCATGCCCAACGAAGTAAATTCTTTTAAGAACTAAAACACTATTATTGGGAAGAGCCCTATATTTTCAAGATGTGTCCTGATGGGATGATCAGAAGATGCGTTTCTGGTTCTGAAACAAGAAGAATTCTTGATGAATGTCATCATGGCCCAACTGGGGGACACTATGGTCCTTCCACCACAGCTAAAAAAGTTTTTGATGCTGGATTCTATTGGCCAACGATTTTCAAAGAAGCCCATACTCTTGTTCAAAACTGCGATGCTTGCCAAAAATCCGGTAGTCTTTCTCGTAGAGATGAAATGCCTCAAAAGAGCATTCAAGTCTGCAAAATATTCGATATTTGGGGAATCGATTTTATGGGACCATTTCCTAAATCGCACAAATACAAATACATTCTCGTTGCTATTGATTACGTTTCCAAATGGGCCGAAGCCGAAGCTCTACCCACAAATGATGCACGAGTTGTTGTTAATTTTCTCAAAAAGCTTTTTGCTCGTTATGGAATTCCTAAAGCTTTAATAAGTGATCGAGGAACCCATTTCTGTAACAGACAAATGGAGAAAATCATGAAACGATATGGAGTTCATCATCGTTTTGCTACAGCTTATCACCCACAAACCAGTGGTCAAGTCGAAAATACCAACAGAGCCTTAAAAAGGATACTCGAAAAAACGGTCAAAGACAATCCCGTCGTTTGGTCGAGAAAACTAGATGATGCTCTGTAGGCATTTTGTACGGCTTATAAAACGCCAATTGGTACAACACCATACAGACTCTTGTATGGAAAAACCTATCATTTGCCGTTCGAAATCGAACATCACGCTTACTGGGCAGTCAGAATTTGTAACCCTGATCTCAAAATAGCTGTAGAGAAGTGATTTTTGCAATTGCATGAACTCGATGAACTAAGACTCCAAGCTTACGAGAGCTCAAAGCTTTACAAATCCAGAACCAAAGCTTATCATGACAGAAAGCTTAGAATTAGGAAAGAATTCAAAGCTGGAGACAAAGTTCTGCTTTTTAATATGAAATACAAGTTCAAAGCCCCTAAGCTAAAACCAAAATGGTTCGGTCCGTATATAGTGAAACATGGATTTCCATCTGGATATGTTGAATTATATGACAAACAAGGTGGAAGTTTCATTGTTAATGGTCACCGAATTAAATTGTACTATGATAAGGAGCAAATGAATGAGATTTCTATCAAAGAGATTCCGCCTGAATCAGAATATGAAGCTATAACATTCATGGCACCCTTTCTGGCCGATTGTAAGAAAAACACTCCTTGGGCCGAAGAATCTGGTTATATCTATGATGTTCTTCCTAGACCTTGGGAAAGAGTAAAATTGGAAGACATAGATGAAACTGGAGAAGGAATAGTGATAGGAAACGTGGTGTATGTTCCAAAATTCTCAAAGAAGAAACCAACATTTGCACCAACGTAGACTGAAGGAAGTTTGAGTCCGGCTGATGACTCGTTAATAAAACAAGCGCTTCTCGGGAGGCAACCCGTGTGTTTGCTAATTTAACTTCTTAATTTATTTTTCAAAGTGATTTCACCCAAAGTTTCTCTAATCCCTTAGCTGAACTTAAGTGTGGGGGTGTATCACTGACTCTTGAATAAAACGTAGAAATATTTCGTGTGTTTCTTTTGTTTTTAAGATTACTGCAGGTAATGATTACAAAGTTTGGTTGCTTGGATCAAAGAATCATCTGGAGCAGGAAAATATGGTTTATTCTCTTATTTCCCTATTTTCATTCCTTGAAGTTCGTTTATCACATTGAGGACAATGCTTAACTTAAGTGTGGGGGGCGGGGGTGAATAGGAAAATAAGAATAGATTGTAAATTTCGAGCTAAATTTTAAATTTTGTTTGCCCTTGTGATCTAGTTATTTGTCATTTTTAAGGATTATATATTAGATTAACTGGATCTATCCACTGGTGAAACCTGTAATTTTTGAAAAATTGAGATGTGTCCCGATTAATATTGCAATCCATTCTGGGATCAATAACATTAGCTAGCACATATTATAGCCCTTTCCATTAAAATGTGAGGATTTAAGCTTGTTTCGTATTTAGCATACATCTTTTATGCTTTGATTCTTTTGCTATGAGTGTGCCGGTGATTTTATTTATTCTAGAACTTGTGCTTGTAAATCATTACGAGACCGTTGTGAGATCACATTTCATGTGTGATATAAGTGTATATGCGTGATAAGAGGCAACCTTAGGATTTAACCAAAATAGCCTTCCGTATTGATATTTAGCTAGTTACACTGACTAGTTAACCACCAATATTAACCCCTTTGTTAGCATTCATCTTTAATGCTAGATACCCCTAGTTACACCCTCTGAGCCTATCTTTTTCTTTTGATAAAATCCAGAAAAATACAAAAAGATTTTACACTTTTTAGCCTAGCCTTACCCTTAGACAAGTCTTGGTTGGTTGCTAGCTATATGGTAAGATGGATGTTATGTGGGAAATCATGAAAGTTCGAAGAAAGTTGCAAACTCCAAGAGCAGTTATCAAAGTAAAGTGAAAGAAAAGTCATCGCAACTATATGATGACAAGTGAAAGTTTATGTTGAAAAAAAAAAAAAAAAAAAAGTCATCGCAACTATAAGGTGACAAGAATAGCCAATGAGCTATGGAATAATGTATTGATCAATCAAGTATGGAGTTTTTCTCAAGATTGCATGATAGTGGTTCGAAATAGCTAGCAACATCTGGTTAGTAGACTTTGACTAGTTTGTATATTCATTATTATCATCCCTTTCTAAAACATATCCCATGTCTTATCCTACCCTTTTGACTTTGTGGAATTATCAAGTGTATTGACATGTAGTGACCATCCGATTTCTTGAGGAATTAGGTAGCGTTGTTAGCGATCTAAGGTTATCCTTAGTGACCATCCGTTATTTGGTGATGCGAGAATTCGTTGTTAGCGAGCTATTATGTTTTGCATAAGATAATTGCACATAAGTCTAATATAACCCTTGAAGCCTTTAACCCGAATAAAAGACCTCTTTGATATGTATACTTGGTGCTCACGCCATTTCGGTGTAGTTTTGTTTCTTGTACAAGCCTATGGTAATATTTAAATCATGACTGAGCAAATGAGTGTGATTTCTCTTATATACTCCACCAACCATACAAATGAGTGTTTTGAGTGAATTATATTTCATTTCCTTTTCGTGAGGTGTTTAGTAATGTTTATCAAGCAAGAAAATCATGTGGGTATTGTCAAACATCTCGATGCTTCAACCATAAAAGCTTAAAATGATGAATCTAACTTGTACTTGTACCTGATAGGTTTGCATCACATTTTTCTTAAATACACTCGAGTACCATGTGGATTATTGTTTTTACTTCTAGATTTGCTTGAGGGCAAGCAAAGTTTAAGTGTGGGGGAATATGATAACGCTCAAATTGTGCATGTTTTTAGTAGCGTTATTCGTGCTTTTATATATGTTATTTGGTTATATTTATATGCTTTTGTTACTAAATCGTACCAAAGTGTGTTTGCAAAGTGTATGTAGCCAAAAACAGGAAAAAGGAAGAAAAGATGAAAGAAATGAGGAAGAAGGAAATATTTATGATGGTACGAAGATTCTTGTGTCAAGTTCCACACCAAATAGGCATTTCAAAGAATAAAGGTCCAAGTATTCAAGTTGACAAGCTTCAAGATAAAGAAAAGACCAAGTTTGGATGAAGAACCATGAGCCATTAACAAGAAACAAGCCAAACGACAAAAGTTCAAGAATGAGTACACAGCAGCACTCCATCCGATCGGATGCAGCCCGCAACCGAATCGGATGGAGGCAATTTCTGAAGACCAACCGATCGGTTGGATGTAATACCGATCGGTTGGATGTCGGCTGTTTTACCAATCTTCATCACTAAGTCATCTATCTTCATACCACCGATTCTAGGGCCTTCTAATGATGATTCTAGGCCATTCTAAATTGCTTGGAGGCCAAGTTGGAGCATTTATCACCCTAGGCTTTGAGAGTAGTATAAATAGGACCATTTGTGAAGGAGCCAAGTGTGCTATCAACCCCAATTATCATTCTAATCATCAACCACTCTCTCAAAAGTCCTAAATTCGTCCTTATAAGTCCAGGAAGCTTTGGAGGTTCAAGAAGTCAACATTTGGAGGTTAAAACATCAAGAAGTCAACACCAATACTTTAGGTATCATTACCTTATCATTTGTAATCTATTTCCAATCATTGTAAGACTTTCAATTATGGTTTCTAATGTTCAAAGTTCTGAGTTTATGTTCATGTTTGCTATGAGTGGCTAGTGTCTTTGTGCACTTGCTTAGATGATGTGTATTGCTTATTGATTTGCGTATGATTGTGATAACATGTTTTAATTCAATTTCAAGTTGATTCTATGATCCAATTGTGGTTAAGTTTCATAGTGACATTTGTTAATCAAGTTTAACTAGTTGTTAATAGTTTTAAGGGTCGAAAGATTTATTGTTATTCAACTAGTTATAATCATTTGTCTATGAATGATTGATTTTCACCCATTGTTCTTGATTAAACAAAGGAACTTAATTGTGATTGTAATGAGAATGCTTTTTGTCTATCAAATTGGATTGATTGTAAACTATTTCAAGGGTCGAAAGATTAGTAGTTTACTATCAATTGTGACCTTTTGTCTATGATCGGTTACCTTTTGCATTAACCATTTCCTAAGCGAATTTGATAAAACAAAAGATTATTTTTGTGTTTAAGTTTACACCAAACTTATGAACCTTGAATTGATCTTGAGTTTATTGGTTAAACGTAATGCTTGTTTTTATGAACTAAAATCTTGACGAAGGTTTAATTTGTAGAAACAATAGATTAGTTCATCAAACTAATTATCATAACCAACATGTTGACAAAAGTTATCACAATCATGCTTATTAAAAGTAGTATATTAGTCTAAGCAAGTGTAATGTTAATCATTTGAATTATTATATTTTCATCATTGCTTGTTTAAGAAATTTACTTTTAGTAGCTTACACATAGATTCACTTCACAAATCCCTGCGAACGATCCTGAATTACCATCATAATCTTGCTATAACGGACGAGTTTACTTGCTCGTATGTGTTATTTCTATGTTCGGTAATTCGTGTTTATAAATTTAAAACCTTCACCCACAGTTGACACATCAGTGTCCTTGTTGAAAAGCGAGTTTATCAGAATTGGACACATACCCCATCCTTGATAGAGTTTCAAAAATCTCAGTGTTTGGCAAGTAACTAATACCATCATCATCTGTTAGTTTGAGATGTCTCCTAACAGATAACTCAGTAGAAGTTATGGTTTTGCCATCCACTATTGCATTTAACTCTTTGTCTCCATTATCAAGTGTATTGGCAGTAGCAGTCTGCCAAAACTGTTTGATTTGAGAGACAAAAATAGTAGAATTCACAGTAAGAGCATACCTGATGTGGCTAGAATTAAGGAAATCTACTATCTGATGAAATTCATCACTGCCCTCTGTTTTCTCCAAGAATGCAACCATGTCGTGCTTGTCGCAAAATTCCAAAGTAACCATAATGAGCAAAAATTTTTGATTAGAATGCTGGGTTATAGTCGTTAATGAGTGAAAGCGAGTTTGGTAAAGCTAATTGAGATTTAAAAGATAATGCTTAGGGTTTCGATTTGATGGAATTAATAAATCTTTTCCATATCGTGAAGAAATCTTTTAATTAAAGAAAAGATAAGTATTATCCACTTTTCAGAAACCTATACGCAAAGTAAGTGCCAAAAAAATTCTCAACGGCTATATTTAAAAAACGGTTATGACCAAACAGTACAAATGACTACCCAGCAGTACTAAGTTTTACGCTAGTAGTACAAACTATTGCCTAGCAGTACAAACTTTTTGCAATAACTTTTTCAGCAGTATTAACTCTAATTTTTGTTCAAAACAATACTGCACTCATACATTTGGACAGGATTAAGTGTAAAGGAAGACACTTAATCAATTTCGGTTGCATTTAACCTCTGGTTGTGTGAGAACCAATAATTTTCAGTATAAAATACTGCCTGTGATCAGATAGACTCATTAAAAGAGCCTTCTTGACAGGGTTTCCAGCTCGTGGCAGGTGTTACCTCTAATACAAATGTATTAGATTCACTTTTTCTCGCTGTTCTTAGTACGAGATGTCCTTAGACTAACACACTATGAAATGATAGAATGGTAAAGTGTGAGTCAGCTCAGTTACTATCTGACTAACTATGACCATCATTTCTTGTTCAACAAAACCACCTGATAGGCATAAGTTGATTTCAAGAAAAAGATTTTAAAGAACCTCACAACTTCGATGTAAAACCCTTGTTAAGTGATTCCCAAATTCCCTCTATCATGAATCCATCTTGGAATAACAACATTACCAACATTTCACCACTTTAACTTCTCACACAACACCAATACCAATCATACTGCTTGTTTAACCTACAAATGTTAGTCCAAAACTAAGAAAACACAATGCATAGCATTTTCTATTTAACAGTATCAATTTTGACTAACAGTTTTAACTTAGCAGTACTAATTTGCACTAGCAGTATTAACTCAACTGTCTAACAGTATTAACATATAACAATACTAATCCTTTACAAAACTTTACAAAGACACTTAGAGATTAAAACTTTATGGATTGAGCATTCCAATACTTGCTACCAAGTACTAAAACCTTCCAACATCAAGACCTTTTGTAAGTAAGTCAGCCCAATTGTTATCTGTGTGAATTTTAACAACTTGAATTAACTTTTTGTCATTGCAGTCTCTTATAAAATGATGTCTAATCTCTATGTGTTTTATTTTAGAATGCAAAACAGGATTTTTAATAATACATATAGTACTGTTATTTTCAATGAAAATCATGGTGTGCATAAAATTATACCCATAGTCCAGCATTTGATTCTGAATCCAGAGTACTTGTCCACAGCAACTAGCAGCAACCACATATTCAGCCTCAGTTGTAGAATTTGCCACCACAGTTTGCTTTTTACACTGCCATGATATCAACCTGTTTCCTAGGAATTGACAACCATCTGTTGTTGATTTCCTATCTAAACTTGCACCAGCATAGTCACTATCACTATAAGCCACCAGATCAAATGGAGATTTTCTAGGATACCAAAGACCTAATTTGGGTTGGCCTTTTAGATACCTAAAGATCCTTTTCACAGCATGTAAGTGTGAAACCTTAGGTGTGACTTGAAACCTTGCACATGCACATACATCAAACATAATATCTGGTCTGGATGATGTGAGATACATCAATGATCCAATCATTGACCTGTAGAGATGAACATCAAAATCATCACCATCTGCATCTTTAAGCAAAGGCTTATCTGGATCCATTGGGGTGCTAGCTGTCTTGACATCAGTATACCCAAATTTCATTAAGATATCAGTGACATATTGATGCGTGGTTTTGCGACCTTACAACAGGTTTTACCTCTCGAGGGATCTCAAGAGGCTTGCAATCCCCACCAGGCAGTGTACCTGACCGATGTAGTATAGTGAAGTGGCAAGTACCGGGGGATTGATCGTTCTCTAGGGGAATAGTGTCGTTAGGATTGAAAAACTACTCTAATAGGTCTAAGGGTGAGGGAAGATTATTTTTGTATTTTTATAATTTTTTATGAAAGCAAGTAAAATCTCGGGTTTGAAGGAGTGGGCGGAATTAGTTGCTAGTCAACTAACCCAAATAACTACAAATGCAAATAAAATAAAATAACTGAAAATGAAAAGGTCGTGAAACTTATATGGGGAGAAATGTGTTTACTTAGATTTCCTTACTCCCTAACTATCTTTTACCGGTTGATTAGTGTGTATTAATTGCGTGGATGACGGGTGTATTCCTTAATACCAATTGTGGGGTGGCGTACGTACTTCCCCAACTCTACAAGCTCCTACTTCACTCCTATGTCGAGCCGGCTAAGAAGCTCCTAACATGGGATCACTAGAATTCGCTCATGCATTAAATACAACCATAAAAACCTAGTACGCATTGGTTCATGTTTCTTAAGACGTTCAAGCAAGTTACCGTATAGGAGGTTAGCCAGTTTTCTTAAGCCTAACATCGATAAACAATCATCCAATACAATTAATAACACACTAATAACCAATAATTAATAGTTAGGTTTCATTAGATCTAAGCAAACACAAGATAAATCTAGCCTAGCATGTTAATTAAAAGACAAGAACAAGATATAATCAAACAACACATAGACATATTGATTGATTAAATGATTACTTATCTTCAATTAAACATGGGAGATCCAAGGGTATGAAAACCCTTAAAAATGGCAGAAATTCGTCTTAGGGTTTCTCCTCACAAAGTTGCACACTAATGACTAAAAATTGCAAAACTATATATAGAATTTAGTGGCTGACGGCGTCACGTTGTAGATCTTGACGCCGTCACCTCGCCGTGGCTAGGGTTCCCGGATGGTCTTCCTGACGCCGTCCCTCTTTAATCCTCCAAAATCCTCCCTGGCTTATCAAGGCTTGACGACCTTCTTGACGCCGTCCCCCTTTAATCTTCCAAAATTTCTCTGGCTTATCAAGGGCTGACGGCGTCACAATAGAGCTTGACGCCGTCAAGTGTACTTTTCCAGCAGCTTTGGAGACTTTGTCGTTTTCTTCACTTTTATGCTCCAAAAACGTCCAAAATGCTTCCTTTTCCAGATTTCTTCTCCAAAGTACCTAAAAGGACAAAAGGAACGATTTAGGGCAATATTTGATCAAATAAATACGATTTAGGGCTTAAATGACCCCCTAAAAGCGGTACACTTTTCGCTTCATCAAATACCCTTACACTTGAGATTTGCTTGTCCTCAAGCAAATGCGCTTTTATTCTAATCAAAATACAAGTTAGGGGTCATTTGATGCTAATATAAAAGTAATTACAACAAATAGTCGTTCCGCTTTAATCATAATAAGCACGGAGATTACAAACTAGCACCTCACAAGTAGTGTTTAGATACTCACATCTCTCAGGTGTCATAAAAGTATATCTCATAAATGAAAACGGATAATATCTCTCACTACCTGTCATAGCAAATAGATTACCATAGGCTTGGGAAAGGATCGAAAACCTCCTCCACTAGGCGTAAGCACCTAAGATAAACTATCAAAGAGAGCTTTTAAACGGGTTATAACGTTAGGTGTAGGGATATGATAAACACGGATTTGTTGGATAAAGGATATTTTACTGGTGGCGAGTTAAAGATCTTGATTAATTACATGTACAATATGGCGTTGCTAAGCCAAGACTAGACTCGACTTAAGCTAAAAACAAAATAACAAAAACATAAAATAAACATAAAATGAAACGGGATGGTAGTCCGTATGTTTTTTCTACTTTTCTTTTTCTCATTTTTTTGTATTTTTTTTTCATACACACTTGCCCTACCATCCAAAATAATACATCATAGGGGCGTTGCATTCCCCTTACACTTGAACTTTTACATAACTTTACAAATAACTATTCTAATGACTCGAATTAAGATAATCGAAACACTTGGAGTACTTTTAAAATATTTAGCACATATGGGGGTAATAATGTTGTTCTTCCGCATTACTCCATTACACTAGTACTTTACCCATGAGTCCCAATCGTCCCAAAACAATATGTACAAGGATATGACTCGACTTAGCAACCATGTAATCAATTAGATAATTAACTTGGGGTTTAAACAAATGTTGTAACAATAATGCACTAAAAATGAGTGCATACAAGGTAGGCTAAGGCGATTTGGGTGTACATTTAAGTGGGGTGTAACAAATTCTTCCTTTAAGTAAAATGCTTAAAGGTCGAAACGAAAAGATAGGCTCTGAGGGGTGTACTAGGGGTATCGTGTACTAAAAATGAGTACAACGCAAAGGGTGTGGGAGAATTACTTGACCAATGTAGCCAATGTAATTATAACAAAAACACAGGTGTAAAACAATGGGTTAATCCTAATGCCTCTTATCATGTAGTAAATCTAACTACATGAATGTAGTCTTACTTGTGGCCTTGGAATGGTCCTAACGCAAGTTCTAGAATCTAAATGCTACCGGTACACACATCATAGCATAAATGCTTTTCCTACCAATTCTAGGGGCGAACCTCACATATTTGGGGGTGGAAATTTTTTTTAGTGGTACGGTTTTGTGCTTGTCATATAACTCCTATCCATGAGACGCTCATTAAGATCAAAGTTTCACTCCTATATGTTGTAAAAAATTTTAAATTTGGCACTAAAATTGCCCTAATAGGTATTTATCTCAGTTTTATTACACATTTACCATTAAACAAACGAAAAATCAAGCGTAATAGCATTCTCTAAAGTATCGTATTTTACCCCCCCCCCCTTACACTTAAGATGAACATTGTCCCCAATGTTCAAATAACAAGATGTAAAGGTAAATAAGGTAAAAGAATGAAATCAAATACTCCCCTGATTCGTTTGGTGGATAAAGAGGTAACATGGTTAGATCTTCTTCCAAGAGAATGTAGAAACTTCAAGACTAATGCATCGCCAAAAGCTTGATTCCACATACATCTCCTTGTCCAAAATAACCTGTTAAACCTGAGAAAACAAACATGAAAACCTGCATAACATCGGCGGGATAAATTCTATATAAGGATATAATGCTTGTGGAATGATTATTTTGCAGATTCCTGGAGTTTATAAGTTAGAGATTTAATAAAAACTTTTTATGAAAACAAAACTTTCAAAAATTTCAGAAAATTAAAACCTGACGCCGTCAGGTTGTAAGGCCTGACGCCGTCAGAAATGATATGACAGAATTCTCATGTTAAGTTTCCGGAAAATTTCTGGAAAAACCTATACCTTACTTCCTGGAAATCCTGCAAAATATCATTATGACTCGATACAAGCATTTGACTTAAACTATTACTAATATGTATGTTAATTTATTATTATTACGATTCATGTTCATTTGTTCTAATAAACCGAATTGGATTTCCCTTACACTTATCTTTTGCAAAATACCTTTATATGTAGTTAAGACGAAGTTAAAAACAAGATAAAGCATTTTCACAATTTAGTTTTGAACATGAATCAATAATAATAAAAATTAAACACACATACGGAAGCAAATAAAATCAAACAACCAAACAAATAAACACACAAAGAAAATAAAGCTTGGGTTGCCTCCCAAGAAGCGCTTTTCTTTATTAACGAGTCTTGTAGCTAGACTCAAAGTAAGGCTCATCTAGTGTCGCTTATGCTCACGTATCCGAGTGTGAGCCATCTAATTGTTGCGCCATCTAATTGTTGCCTCATCTTTCTTGTATTCATCACTCAGCTCCAGACATCCATGATAATATCTCTTATTTTTCTCATGTGGATATTTGAGCCCCTTCCTCTTATCATTCTCACTTAGCAAGTCAATAGGAAAAAGTCTATTGCAAGATTCAATGGAGAAGTTCTTAAACCTAGGATGTGATCGGGGCATTTGGTAAACAAAATATTCATCCCCATCCGAGAATGTAATTAACCCGTCCACAAGTTTTTCGTCAAGGTTGGTCAACCTTTTGAAGGGTTCTCCAAAAATGACTTGGGTTAATTTGTTATCAATAAATTCTCCTAAGTTCTCCATAACCATAAAATCCACCAAATACACAAAACTTCCTACGAATACGTGTAGTGGCTTAATCCTAGCAACAATGTTATCTCCTTGATATTCTAGCTCATCTACCATGATTTTATTATAATTAGTGCGAGAGATAATGTTCATAGGCAAAGATGAGTTAAGATAAGCATGAAAACTATGATAACCAATTTTACATGGAAATTGCATGTTAAAGAGGCTATCCTTTTCGATCTTAGTCCTAGGGTCAACATACTTAAAGGGATCAATTTCCTCTTTTCCCCATTCCTCGTTAACTACTTCTCCATTACCAGCATCCTCAGCGGAGTCTGAGTCGTAAAATGGACTAACATAGTCATTCTCATGGTCAGACTCCACCATCTCAGAATTGTTACCAAAGTGGTGGTCGGGTGAAAGGTTGTTGTTTTCTACGATGGGGGCGGGAACGGGTAGTTGGAAGTTTGCACGGCGGAAAATACGAATAACAGGGATCAAGCGATCACTATTACTCATGAGGTAGGTGGAAGGTATCACAAACAAAAGCACAAAGAAATAAGATAGACTAAAGAAAATCTAGAAAAATAAAATAAAAATCTCACTAGAAAGGAATCTAGTGAGTAGACCTAATAAAATAAAAATTCAACCTAAACAATAACTATTCCCCGGGCTGCGGCGCCAAAAACTTGATGCGTGGTTTTGCGACCTTACAACAGGTTTTACCTCTCGAGGGATCTCAAGAGGCTTGCAATCCCCACCAGGCAGTGTACCTGACCGATGTAGTATAGTGAAGTGGCAAGTACCGGGGGATTGATCGTTCTCTAGGGGAATAGTGTCGTTAGGATTGAAAAACTACTCTAATAGGTCTAAGGGTGAGGGAAGATTCTTTTTGTATTTTTATAATTTTTTATGAAAGCAAGTAAAATCTCGGGTTTGAAGGAGTGGGCGGAATTAGTTGCTAGTCAACTAACCCAAATAACTACAAATGCAAATAAAATAAAATAACTGAAAATGAAAAGGTCGTGAAACTTATATGGGGAGAAATGTGTTTACTTAGATTTCCTTACTCCCTAACTATCTTTTACCGGTTGATTAGTGTGTATTAATTGCGTGGATGACGGGTGTATTCCTTAATACCAATCGTGGGGTGGCGTACGTACTTCCCCAACTCTACAAGCTCCTATTTCACTCCTATGTTGAGCCGGCTAGGAAGCTCCTAACATGGGATCACTAGAATTCGCTCATGCATTAAATACAACCATAAAAACCTAGTACGCATTGTTCATGTTTCTTAAGATGTTCAAGCAAGTTACCGTATAGGAGGTTAGCCAGTTTTCTTAAGCCTAACATCGATAAACAATCATCCAATACAATTAATAACACACTAATAACCAATAATTAATAGTTAGGTTTCATTAGATCTAAGCAAACACAAGATAAATCTAGCCTAGCATGTTAATTAAAAGACAAGAACAAGATATAATCAAACAACACATAGACATATTGATTGATTAAATGATTACTTATCTTCAATTAAACATGGGAGATCCAAGGGTATGAAAACCCTTAAAAATGGCAGAAATTCGTCTTAGGGTTTCTCCTCACAAAGTTGCACACTAATGACTAAAAATTGCAAAACTATATATAGAACTTAGGGGCTGACGGCGTCACGTTGTAGATCTTGACGCCGTCACCTCGCCGTGTCTAGGGTTCCCGGATGGTCTTCCTGACGCCGTCCCTCTTTAATCCTCCAAAATCCTCCCTGGCTTATCAAGGCTTGACGACCTTCTTGACGCCGTCCCCCTTTAATCTTCCAAAATTTCTCTGGCTTATCAAGGGCTGACGGTGTCACAATAGATCTTGACGCCATCACATGTACTTTTCCAGCAGCTTTGAAGACTTTGTCGTTTTCTTCACTTTTATGCTCCAAAAACGTCCAAAATGCTTCCTTTTCCAGATTTCTTCTCCAAAGTACCTAAAATGACAAAAGGAACGATTTAGGGCAATATTTGATCAAATAAATACGATTTAGGGCTTAAATGACCCCCTAAAAGCGGTACACTTTTCGCTTCATCACATATTTATCCTGACAGATAAATATACCATCTTCCTTTTGCTTGACTTGCAACCCTAAGAAGAAATTAAGTTCTCCCATGGAACTCATCTGGAACTTGTCATGCATCAGCTTCTTAAACTCAATACACATCTCCTTCTTTGTCGACCCAAAAATAATATCATCAACATAGACCTGAACAAGCAAAATATCCCTTTTTTGCTTCTTGATAAATAAGGTCTTATCAATCTTTCCTCTATGAAATCCATTGTCCAATAAGTAATTTTCCAAGGTTTCATACCAGGCTCTTGGAGCTTGATGCAAACCATAGAGAGCTTTCACCACCTTGTAGACCTTGTCAGGATGATCAAGATCTTCAAACCCTGGTGGTTGTATAACATAAACCTCTTCATCAATAGTACCATATAGAAAGGCACTTTTCACATCCATCTGGTATACCATAAATCCCATGAAAGAAGCATAAGCCAAAAACAGCCTTATTGCCTCAATCCTTGCAACAAGATCAAAAACCGCCTTATTGCCTCAATCCTTGCAACAGGAGCAAAAACATCGTCATAGTCTATGCCTTCTTCTTGAGTGTAGCTCTATGCAATCAGCCTTGTTTTGTTCCTAATGACAATGCCTCTCTCATCCTTCTTGTTTCTGAACACCCATTTTGTACCAATTGCCCACTTTCCCTTAGGCAAATCTACTAGAACCCAAACCTTTTGAAGCTTAAACTGTAAAAGCTCCTCTTGCATTGCTTCTACCCAGGATGGGTCAGTTAGAGCTTTAGCAATTTTCTTAGGTTCGTCCTGAGATTGGAAACAAGCAAACAAACAAATATGAAGGTCTTCATGTGTTTTCCCTTCATAAATAGCACTGATAAAGCCTTGTTCATTTGAATCCTTTGTCATTGTCATTCTTCTTGTCTTTACACCAGACTGTACATCACCAATTACAAGATCAAGTGAATGATCTTTGTGAATTCTTGTATTTGGAGTTGTAGGAGCTTGATAGGTGTTAGGCATGTTATTCAGATCCACTTCATCATCAGAAGAATCAGCATCAGTAGTAACTGTTGGGCTAGCAGTATGAACATTTGGCCCAGCAGTACTATCTTTTGGATCAGCAGTACTAACATTATTAGTACTGTCATCAGGATTCTCTTGTTCTTCCACTCCGCTTTCTTTGTTTTCATCTTCAGAACCCTTCTTTTCAGCATCATTAGAAGGTTCATCATCCTTTGAAGATGAATTTAATATAGAACCATCCTTCCATAGTGGCATAAACATGTAGTCTTGACAAGATCCTTTCTCCATACTAGATTGTCCTGCATCAAAACTATCTTCTGTACCTGCAAAATCATTAGAGTTTGTACCTGCAACAACTAGTACATAATTCATTGACTCTGTTAGCACATCAATATCAAACAACCACTTAAGACCTTCTCCTGCAACACTAGGCTTATTCTCCAAAAATTCCACATGCAAGTTTTCTTCAACTTTACTGGTTCTAATGTTGTATACCCTAAAAGCCTTACTATTCATAGAGTACCCAACAAGAAAACCATCATCAGACTTTCCATCAGACTTGCCCAAATGATCTAAAGTATTAAGTTTGGTAACATGACATCCAAATGGTCTCATGAAGCTTAGAGCTGGTTTTCTACCTCTAAAAAGTTCATAAGGTGTCTTGTTATGAGGTTTGACTACTAATACCCTATTCTGCACATAGCAAGCAGTATTAACTACTTCAGCCCAAAATGTGGTAGGTAACTTAGAGTCTGCTAACATGGTTCTAGCTGCCTCAATTAGTGTCCTATTCCTCCTTTCAGCAACACCATTCTTCTGAGGAGTTCTAGCTACACTAAATTCCCTCTTAATACCTTTTTGATCACAAAATTCATTCATCACTCTATTCTTAAATTCTGTTCCATTATCACATATGATTATTTTAACTTTCTTATCAACTAGGTTTTCTATCTCAGTAATAAAACTCTTAAGGATGCCACTAGTCTCATCCTTGGTAGCTAAGAAGAAAACCCAAGTAAACCTGCTATAATCATCAGTGACAACTAGACAGTACTTCTTATGCATTAAACTACTCACATAATTAGGTTCAAACAGGTCCATATGCAACCTGAATAATGGCTAAGTAATAGAGTTTTGAATCTTGGACTTACAAGTGGCTTTATGTTGCTTTCGCATTAAACATGCAACACAAAATTGGTCATTTTTAAAACGTTTTTGAGGTAAACCCCTGACAAGATTATCCTGAACAATTTTGTTAATGTTTTTAAAGTTTATGTGACCAAGCCTCCTATGCCAAAGCATTGATTCATCATGTGTGGCCTTTGAAACAAGACAAGTTAGACTCTCTTTAGGAACAATCTTCTTCATATCAACACCGTACATGTTGCCCTTTCTAGGAACTTTAAGTAATACTTGACTTTCATGAGGTGACTTAAAGTCAGGAGACAGAACAAGACATTCAGTATCAGTAAAAAGAACACTGTTCTTTTTGTCACACATCTGTGAGACACTAAAAATATTACACTTAAGTTCTTGCACAAAGTACACATCTTCAAAATCAAGTTTACCAGTTTTTATTGTACCTTTACCAGTAATTCTACCTTCTTTTGCTCCTCCCCCAAATGCAACATATCCTCCATCAAAAGGTTTGAAATCTGAGAGGTAAGACGTGTTTCCTGTCATGTGCCTTGAGCATCCACTGTCAGCTTATCCTTGATCTTCTTGTAGATGTTCCTGCACATAAAAATAAGGAAATTAGATTCCTTTGGGGACCCAAGCCATCACTGAATTGGATCGCCTTGTGCATCAATATAGTTATGTTTCTTCAATATGATTGATGCACTATTAGGTTTGGTAGGTCTCCAAACCCAACATGCTGAGGCCTTAACAGCATTAGCCCCATTTGCCCTGACAGCATTTCCCACATGAGAATTTGGCCTAGCAATTCTAACTACTAGCCTAGCAGTATTAACTCTTGGTCTAGCGGTATGAACTGTTTGGCCAAACCTTTTGTTTGTTAATGCTGTTTTCTTATGAAAGGGCCTAATAACAGTTTGTTGTGCTGATTTAGAAAAACATGATGTTGTTTTAGCACCAAAAACTGTTGATTTGGGGTAAGCAGTACTAACAGGCCTAACAGTATTAAATGGTCTAAGGCCAGTTCTCATTAACACTGCTCTGGGAGCCATGTTTCTTTGAGCATTAGGGTGATCCCTTTTAATAAAACAATTGTTATTCACCCTTGAATTCACATTCCCATATACGACCCTTTCCCTTTGGTGGTAATTGCAGTTAGCCTGAACATGATAAAAACTTCCATAAGTGTAACAGGCTTTATTATACATGACAGAATCACTTCCTAGCTGTTTGGACTTCATATTATTCCAATTTCTCTGGTTTCCTCTAGGACATTGTGACCTACTTTGAGACCTATACATCTCTGCATATCTAACTTGTTTCCTAACTGGTTTTTCAACTTCTATTTTAGCCACATTCAGAACAACAGTTTTCTTTTCTTCTTTAACTTCTGACACATTTTCCTCAACCAATGAGGTGTCACTAGCACTCTCAAAAGATTCCTTAACCTCTTCAGGCTTATCTATACTAGTACTCTCACTGGCCTTAGGTCCATATTCAAACTTAGGCTCTTGAGATTCCTCCATACCAGTATGTGACAAATCAATACCAGGGGGTGGAAATAAACCTGTATGTGGAGGTGCAACAACCTTATATCCTATCCCTGTCTTAAATTTATCAATAATCTGACACTGAACAATCCTATCTATGCTTTTAGATGCCCCTGCAAATCTCTCTATATTCACTTCAATGCTGTCTTTATCTAGCTTAATCTTTTCTAATTCACCTTTAAGCTCATTAATTTCTAAGTCTTTAAACATAATGTCTCTTTCCAAGACAGCAATATCCTCAGTGAACACAATTTCATTCTTTTTGTAGAAAACAAGTTGTTCTTCTACAACAGCTAAACATCTTTTACAATTTGCAAGATTAAATTCAGATTGGTTGAGCTCTATTCTTAAGTCATCATAATGCTTTTTAAGAGATTCATAGCTTTTTAAAGCTACACAAGATTTTGAACAAGCATTATCAGTATATACCTCAGAATCCGAGAAAGCCATCAGTGCTATGTTGGTAGGAGCTTCCTCTTCAGCCATGAAGCTCCAGTCAAATCCAAGTCCATCTATTGCCACTATAGCTTTTGAAGAAGTCTCTTCCTCACTAACAGCCTTCCTGGTGCTTTCTTCATTCCTGGAACCTCTGCTATCTTGATTCCTACCCCTGTTGTCCTAGTTCCTTGGCCCTCTGCACTCTCTAGCAAAGTGTCCCAACTTATGACAGTTGTAACACTCCACTTTAGACTTGTCATAACCAGCAGTATCACTATCATTGATAGTGATCTTCTTTCCTGTCTTTTGGAAAAATCTCTTGGCCCTCATACTCAGCAAAGCCAATTGCCACTTCAAATCCATCTCCTCCAAGTCATCTTCATGAATTTGAACTAGGTCCTCATGGACAAGCTGAGACCCATTAGGTTGATTGGCCAGAAAAGCATAAATAGTAGCATCACTTAAGGCAGCAGTACTATCTTTTGGGCTAGCAGTACTAACTTTAGGGTTAGCAGTACTAACTCCAAAAGCAGTATTAACCTCCTCAGTACTGTTTGTTCTTGGAGATGACACAAAAGCCATATTCTTAGAGCTTGAACTTGATCCTGCAGGCCTTTTCACCTCTTGTTCTACAATCTTGAAGTTGTTGTAGAGGTCATCAAAACTCATAGTGTCTAGATCAGGCTTGTTTCTCCAGACTACTACATGAGTGTTCCATTCAGCAGGTAGACTTCTCAAGAATTTTAAATTTAGATCTTCTTGAGAAATCTCTACTCCCAAAACAGCCAGTTGGCTCACAATCTTCTGAAGCTTATTGAAGATTAAATCAAGAGACTCAGTGCTTGAGGCACTAAAATTTTCATACATTTGTTTAAGAAGAGTCTTCTGTGTCTCCTTAGTTGCTTCATTCCCTCCAAACCTTGTTGTTATAGCCTCAAACAAGGTCTTTGCATCCTTGTACTTGCTAAAAGTCAATAGTTGCTCATTGGGGAGAGCAATCAGCAACATACTTCTTGCCTTGACATCGTTCTTCTTCTGAAGCTTCTCTTCTGCAGTAACAGGACCTGATACAGTTGGGGCACCACCTTCACTTTTTGATGGTTTGATTGTAGGTTTGAACGAGTTGCCATTCTCTATGATGTCCCATAGAGCATAATCCTGCACCTGAAAGTATTGCTCAATTCTGAGCCTCCACATCTCATAGTCACCCTGCTTTAGAATAGGCAGTTTAACAGTGGTAGTTGTCTGAGTAGTTTCGAGATCCATTGCTTCAGTGAAAATAGAGAATTCTTCTGGTATGTTTCTTCTAGATCAAAGTTTCAGAACCTAAGCTCTGATACCACTTATTGATCCCAAACACTTGAGCTTGTATTAGAAACTTTGAATGATATCAAAGAGTATGCGGAATCTACTCTTCAATAATTGGAAGAATTGTAATATAACAGTTAACAATGAAACAGTAGACTGTGTTATATTAACAAGAATAATTCACCAAACACTTTAATATTATTAGCTCAATAATACGAGTACTCTTGCTTAGTACTAGGGTTTACAACCTTGAAGCTTTACAAAAACGTATTCTAGAGATTTATATAAGATATTAACCTAGGACTTCCTTTTATAGGCACAAGGAGTCCTTTACAAGATAACTATCAATTTACAATATTCTTATCTTTCTAAACATATAAGATATACCCTAAATATCTTCTATACATATCACATTACTCATCTTCATCTCTTTCAGTACCTTCTTCATCAGCAGTACTAACTTTCTACCAGCAGTACTAATATTATAACTAGTAGTACTAACTTAGTTAGTACTGTTAGTTATATTCTTCAGCAGTTCCAACTGTTTAGCTTGGCAGTAAAAAGTGTTTGATCATTTAATTCCCAACACTGGTTGAATATAGGTGATCAGTCTATATTCATCCGAGGTTCAATGAATTTTGAAATATCCGGCCTAGTTATACTAGTAATATGTCCCTTACATCCAAAATCGTTCTGAAAAGCTACAACAATTGTCAAAACTCGAAATCGAATAATGAGATTATGCAAGAAAATAACGTAACTCTGTAACAGGTACAGTGTGTACATAAGCATATGGAAATGCTTATAGTGAACAACCACCATAGGTGGACACAAATCATTTCATCTAATATATCGTTACTTATTTCATCGATTCTATCTTACGCGAGGCATCAGCTTGGCAGGCAGGTACATGACGGTCATAGGGTTAAGTTTTCGCAAAAGTGTTTATAGACTAGGTTTTAAAAATATACCCAGTTCTCTAAAACCTATGCTCTGATACCAATCTGTAACAACCCTTAAATTCGGTACCAGCGGAAGCATACATGTCATTGAGGTGCTACTCAATTGGTATCACAACACAAGTACAAAGAATGGTTTTTACCTCAACCATTTAGAATAAAATTTATTATCAAAAGCATTGAATTTACATTATCCAAAAATAGTGCGGAAATAAGGACAATAAAATAAATAAAGCGGTCCCAATATTTATCAGAGTCATCTATGAGCATGCCCTTTGCCAAGCGCCTCCAGAAGTGAGTTATCGCCTTAAAGCTGAGAACACATGCTAAAAGTGTCAACACGAGGTTGGTGAGTTCATAGGTTTAATCACAAAACAAAAGCATTTGGACCATAGCAGTTTATTTAATTATTACGCAGGCTAAGACATGAACTCTAACTTATCGAGGTTCATAAACAACCTTGCATCTAATAACTCCCTAAACACATATGCAATCCATCATGTTATACGTCTTGGAAAGTTGGTGGGCTACAAATCCGGATATAAATCCTGGAAAGTTGGACAATCCAAAGTTCGGGTGTAAAACTCGGCAAGTTAGGCAACCAAAGTCCAGACGGGGTAATCAACCTCAATAGATCTATCTACAACATTCGCGCTTCCCGCAGGAACTAATGACCTAATAGTGGGCAATTAACGGGATGCTAAACCTTAGCCTGCTCACGTAACAGTTTCATAAACCAGTAACACAATTCAAATAACCAAACTAATTTTTTTTAGTCAAACAATCAAATCTTGAATAAAACATTTCACGTATCCAAAAAAACAATCATTGAGTTTAGTTAAAAATGGGCATGTATTCTCCCCCAAAACAGTTAAAATACCGGTAAAAAGTAGGGGCCATGAACTCACCTTAGCCACAGCAATGCAACTATCACAACTGACATCTAGCTAATCACAACGGTATCCATGAGATAGGAAAAACGGTACGGAGTCGGCGCAACCTAATACGTATATAATTATCTCAAAATACGTCTTGAAATAATAAAGTCAGTAAAAGACAACGTGTCGTAGTTTTCGTGGATTATTCATCTCATTACTTATAAAAGTTTAGTATCAATGTTTCGTGTGGTGGTAAGAAAACATAGACTCAAGAACACGCACACCAAAAGAAATAAACATCGACACAGTCGAGAAAATACTGATGAGAACTCAAACTAACAAAGACAAACCCAAAAATTTACGACAAGTAGCTATACTAATACAAATAGGTCAATCGGTAGTTTCGGTATTTTCCCTATAATCCCTAACAGTTTAGAAAAGCCAATTTGCATTTATAATAAAAGTCAATTTAAAATAAAGGCATTAGTTTGGAATGTTGTATAAATTTCAACGTGACGCGTCCGTTTATACGCATTCCCAAGTCATCGTGACTTAAATAAATCAATTTCCTCAAAACCATTTAATAGCAAATTATTAAAAGTATTCGTTGGTTATTAGACATTATTTCCTTATTGTGTATTCGTCGCGAATCAAATATATTAAATTCGTCTTGAGTCTAATATATTGTATTCGTTTCAAGTCCAATAATTCCATATTGTCCAACGTCCAAAGTACAATAGATGTCAATATATGTCCGATAATTTAGTTTGTTACAAGTCTAATATGTCCAAAGTATTTAATCCGATATAAGTTCCATATGCCAATTAATAATCCATACCAAAAATCCAAATCACAATCCCCGTATAATCCGAAACGTACCAAATGAACCCATGTCAAAACAAACTAAACACGTTAGTCAAATAAATATTAACCGGGTAACCATATTACAAAAACCAAAACACACTTACCCTTACTAACCAAAACTAACGACCCTTATTATTATTATGATGGGCTTTGGCCCAAACTTAGACCAAACGCCTCCTAGTTTACTTCTTGGGCCCGTTGAGGCCCATTACCAAAACACACATCACAAACTCTAACTGTAGACGCAACCTTTTTTTTCCTTTTTTTACCAATACTCACAACATCACACAATAAGCTTGGTTTATAAATTTAATTATAGGATGGAACTGAGCATAACATAAGCTGTAAAAATAAGCTCAAACCAACGAGACTTATGCAGCCTACGTGGGTTCTGTTAACACATGCGCACCCTAGTGACCACTTCGTTAAACCAAGAGAACAATGCAAACGAGTACCCTAAGAGTTTTAACATTACCAAGACCGACAAAATAACAATTTTAAATCTATGTCGAGACCAAAAGGGTTTCTCAATCCGAGACCATAACCATGCCAAATAAACAACAACGCCCCATGTGGCTAAAATTTAACAACAACTAAACACACCCTTACTGATAACGAATGCCACAACTTGGGTGGTTTTCTTGTTGAACGAGAAGCAACCACAAACCCAAATAGCTCACAAGTGAATCCTAAAATTAAATCTATGACCCAAGTGGGTCAATCCGACACATGACTACAAACAAACTGACCCACGATTTTTGTTAAATCACCACACGAAATTTGTTTAAAACGTTTTTAAATCCTTTTTCATAGTCACAAAATTAATATAAATCGATTTATATCCGTTTTACCACCACGAAAACTATAACTGTAAAGATCAAAAACACATATTCAGGTGGTCGGGGAAGCTCAAAATAAAGGTTAAACATAGTAAGATTAACTTAAAGAATGGGGAAGGTGTGTGTGTATTCTAGAGAGAGAAAGAAGAGAAACACACACACACCTTATTACAATGAGACATTCCAACCTTCCTTGTTGAGACAAGGAAGGTATTTATACTAATAATACAAGCCTTACTTAGCACTATTGTCTAAACTAGCCCTTGTACATAGAAAGAGATGCAATTCCCGACAATGACATAACTTTAAGGCTAACAATCTCTCCCCAAAGTGATCTCATACGGGAATTGCTTACAACGTTCCCTACAAGTAAAATTGAATATATAACATAAGCGCAGCAGCTCAGAGAATGGTCTTCAAACTTCATTACATCGTTCAGCTTGCAAAATCTTCTCAGCTGTCATTTCTTTACTTGCAGAAGAACAATGTGAGCAAATCTAATTAGGGATTAATTATGACTTTTTCACTCTCCCCTAATTAGTGCTCTCCCCCAAACTGACAACCTTTCTTATGAGTGCCCTGAATCTGAAGAAGTCTTTTGATAATTAAATGCATTCCGTCTTTAGTCTTCTAACACGCAGCGAAAAATGTAGAACAGACTGTAGACTCGACCTTCTTCAAGATTGTCCATTCGGGGGAATAGTGTATCAACATCTTCATCTCACCAAATGCATCCCAGTTATATTACATATGAAAAATCAACCCGTAACGTACACATGAAATGATAATCACCAAAGTAACAAGTTGAACCACTGATCATCTCTGCGGACTTCTCTCCGGTAGTAATAAAATTAAACCCGATCACGTGAACTTGTTGTGTGTCCTCGATGTACACATTTCTCTCCCCTGCTGGTTACAATTTATCGGAATCAGCATAATGATGTGTACGTGGAGTATTAACTGGAAGCACTTTATCATTAAACATATAGCTCGTGAGAAGATGTCGATAGACCCAATCTACTAATAATACCATTTGAAATGTCTAACTCTTTATCAACCCCCTGTATCAAAAACAACGGCTGTTTGTAGTGACTACTGATGGAGAAAACCCACTATGACGAACTTGAGACTGAAGTAAAATAACCCAAACTTGTGACTTAAACTTGCACTATTGTCGGACTAAGAACCAATGCTGAGCACTACAATGTAACTCCTTAAAGCATAGGTCGTTTCATATACCCATCCAACCATCCTTAACTGTATATGAACTCATCTTGAATTATTCACAGCTTTTTGTGACACTTGAGCACTACAACGTAACTCCTTTAAAGTGATAGCTATACTCTGTGAGCACAACAACGTAACTCCTTACATCAGGTATAACTAGATAAATCAAGTCTTAATCCTTACCCATGAGTGCCCAAACAAGGATCTCGAAGAATCATGCATCCAACCAACCCCGATATCTTCAAGATACTAAGTACACGTACCCGTGATATTCCACTTCAACTTCAAATAAGTAATAATGAATCATCCTTGTAGTCACAGTTGATAACATTCAAAATTTAGCCATTGTCATTTGATTGTGAATCTTGATCAGGATCTTTTAGGCTATACGTGGTGATTTTGAAGGTGTAGACCGATAATATCATTTGTAATTTTGGTGTGAAATATGACATAAAATGAAATTCTAAGGATACTACAAAATTTTGAGTTTTAAAAAATTTTATGCCAAATTTCACCGAAAAAATTCGAATTTTGGGCCAAAATTTTGACCATTGTACCAGAATTTGAATTTAGCGTAAAAATTGAACGTTTAGTCGCTCATCAAAATTAAATTTTACTCAAATTTTCCCACCAAAACCTTTTTTTTTTTTTTTTTTTTTTTTTTAGAATTGCGATAAGAGTCCTTGGTCAGAATTGCGATAGAGTTGACTGAAGAATTGCGATAGAGTTGACTAGGAGAATTGCGATAGGATTGACTAGTTGACTTCAACAATTGCGATAGAACAATTGCGATAAGGGTCCAGACCAGAATTGCGATAACTTTCCTTGACCAGAATTGCGATAAGACGCTCAGAATTGCGATAACATCACAATTTCTATAGATTCCAGAATTTCGATAACAGCTCACAATTTCTATAGAAATTCGCAATTCCTATAAACCATTTTCTATCGAAATTCTTACACATAAGAATTCCTATAAACCTTTTTCTATCGAAATTCTTATACAAGAAATTCGATATTTTGCACGTCGATGAAGATTCAAACGCAAATCACAAGTAAACTTTAACGCCTTTTTCACACTCAGATCACTTCAAAACTCTTATAACCTTATAAAGTTCCAACCTTTTATCGCCAATATACTATAAAAACTATTTTTCGACACAAAGATTGAACTTTTAACGTGTCAACCAAAAACTCGAAGATTTTAGCACATGAACAATACCGGATCTTCAACAAAACACCACAAATCACACTTTTTTACCTCAAAACACCACGATTCGCCCCTGTTTAGCTCTTGATACCAATTGTAAAGATCAAAAAGACATATTCAGGAGGTCGGGGAAGCTCAAAATAAAGATCTAAACTGGCCCTTGTACATAGAAAGAGATGCAATTCCCGACTATGACATAACTTTAAGGCTAACAATAACAAAATAGTTTTATACATATATACTCGGTTTAAAACAAAAATAATAAACGGAAATAATGGTTTTGTCGTGTTCATCATACCACTAATGAGTGAGGGAAGAGAGTGAGACGGAGGAGGAGATCGATTCGCCCCTGTTTAGCTCTTGATACCAATTGTAAAGATCAAAAAGACATATTCAGGAGGTCGGGGAAGCTCAAAATAAAGATCTAAACTGGCCCTTGTACATAGAAAGAGATGCAATTCCCGACTATGACATAACTTTAAGGCTAACAATAACAAAATAGTTTTATACATATATACTCGGTTTAAAACAAAAATAATAAACGGAAATAATGGTTTTGTCGTGTTCATCATACCACTAATGAGTGAGGGAAGAGAGTGAGACGGAGGAGGAGATGATGGTGATGACGGCGGCTTGGTGACTCACGATCCAAAGTCAGATCCCACACGAACCTTACACACAAACTCGTGCAAACGAAATAAACCACGGCCTTCTCTAGATGGTGGCGGCACTAGTGTTGTACGACAGCGTGGCTGAAAGTTGGCCGGATTGTGATGGCGGCTGCTGGAAATGAGAAAGAGGAAAGTAGGAATCTAGGGTTTGTGATTTATAAGGTTTCTTATATAGTTTAACCTAGGGACCAAAAATGTAAAATTACAAGGGACAGGGGGCGGTGGTGTAATTTACTCTCAGGGACCATTGTTGTAATTTTTGCTATCTTTTAGAATTTAGTGAATCGGGGCTCGTTTAGGCTAGTAAACGGTCTACTCGTGATACGGGAATTACGCCATCGCGCTCAGAATAATATTTCCAATGAAATCGACTATACATACGCCTATTTTCTCGAAATTAATAAACTAATCAAATCTAATTGTCGGTTGTGTCATTACGCGTTGTGTGCAAAGTCCACGTTTCGCGAGGTAACTCCACGTTTCCAAGTCGAATGAGCTTAGGAATGTTCGTAAACATAAAACAGGGATTAACCCGTATAAAAATACGTATGGAAAATTACGAGGTGTTACAGGTGATTACTTGTATCAAAACTAAGACATATACATTTTTTATTAGTTTTATTAATATTAGTATGTGGCGGTTCTGTTTTTTCGATTTGGGTTTTTATATAAAACCAAAAACCGAACCAAAACTTTCAGTTTTTTTAAAAACCAAAACTGCACCATAGGTTTTAAATTGGTTCGGTTCTTTTGGGGCGGTTTATTTGGTTTTTTGGGTTTGGTTTGATTTTTTGGTTTTGTTTCTCTAGCCTAGTTACACCAATCATACTCATTTGTCACTGTTACCCTTCAAAATCCTACCAACTATATTTTTTTGTCGGAAAATGATGGAGAGACCTAAATATATGCTTAATTTCATGCCTAAACTTATGTGGCATGATCCTGTTGGTTTGTGAAAAAGTGGATCCCTTGGCTGCAGCCTACAGGATGATGCCACACAGGTTTAGGCATAAGTTTAGGCACATTTTTTAGGCCTCTCAATCACCTCTCTTTTTTGTCAGCTCCATCTCCGGTAACAAATATATTTATTTTAGCCTTTTAGGTGTTTTGACTATTCACAATTTTTAAAAAGCCCAATAATATGAACATCAGTGTATCGATCCAATAAGATTATGAGAGACCATTTTTATATTGGACTATTTTTGCTCAACATACTTATTGACAAGATCCATTTACATGGACTTGCTTAATTCAATCACAAAGCCCATCCAGACTTTATAGTGAAGTTCCTTTTCCAGTTCCAGTATAGATAGGGGTAGGGGTATTCATCGGTTCGGTTCTCGGTTAATTGGTTTATTCGGTTCGGGTTGTTCGGTTAAAAATTTTTTTTGAGTCATAACCGAAAACCGAACCGAACCGAAAATATTTGTGACCGAACCGAACCGAGAACCGAACCGAAGTTCGGTTCGGTTATGGGTCAAAACCGAAAACCGAAATTTTGTACTTGAATATTGAACAACATTTATATTTGCTCTAATATTGAACCATAACAGTCTTGCATACACATATTGATATGTATGTCAAATGATTAAACCTAGAGAATAGAAGATACATCATCCAGATACATAAACTTTCCTAAAAAATAACTAATCATAGCACATGACCCCATGACGGTATGCCAAAATATATGCAAAACGACATACCTAGACAAGTTTTAACATCTATTGAACACAAAATACCCTAACATCATAGGACCTAGGGTTAGTCAAGTTATATATTTTTAATTAATACATAAAAAATATTAAATATTAATTATAATTCGGTTTTCGGTTCGGTTCGGTTGTCAATATGCTAAACCCATAACCGAACCATAAACCGATTAAAATGTTCGGTTCGGTTTTTACCAATTCGGTTCGGTTAAGAATTCGGTTCGGTTTATTTTCGGTTCGGTTCGGTTTCGGTTTTCGGTTACTGCGGATATTACCCGATCCATGAACACCCCTATCTAGGGGTGTTCATGGATCGGGTAATATCCGCAGTAACCGAAAACCGAAACCGAACCGAAAATATTTGTGACCGAACCGAACCGAGAACCGAACCGAAGTTCGGTTCGGTTATGGGTCAAAACCGAAAACCGAAATTTTGTACTTGAATATTGAACAACATTTATATTTGCTCTAATATTGAACCATAACAGTCTTGCATACACATATTGATATGTATGTCAAATGATTAAACCTAGAGAATAGAACATACATCATCCAGATACATAAACTTTCCTAAGAAATAACTAATCATAGCACATGACCCCATGACGGTATGCCAAAATATATGCAAAACGACATACCTAGACAAGTTTTAATATCTATTGAACACAAAATACCCTAACATCATAGGACCTAGGGTTAGTCAAGTTATATTTTTTTAATTAATATATAAAAAATATTAAATATTAATTATAATTCGGTTTTCGGTTCGGTTCGGTTGTCAATATGCTAAACTCATAACCGAACCATAAACCGATTAAAATGTTCGGTTCGGTTTTTACCAATTCGGTTCGGTTATTTTCGGTTCGGTTCGGTTTCGGTTTTCGGTTACTGCGGATATTACCCGATCCAATAGGGGTGTTCATGGATCGGGTAATATCCGCAGTAACCGAAAACCGAAACCGAACCGAACCGAAAATAACCGAACCGAATTCTTAACCGAACCGAATTGGTAAAAACCGAACCGAACCGAACATTTTAATCGGTTTATGGTTCGGTTATGAGTTTAGCATATTGACAACCGAACCGAACCGAAAACCGAATTATAATTAATATTTAATATTTTTTATATATTAATTAAAAAAATATAACTTAACTAACCCTAGGTCCTATGATGTTAGGGTATTTTGTGTTCAATAGATGTTAAAACTTGTCTAGGTATGTCGTTTTGCATATATTTTGGCATACCGTCATGGGGGCATGTGCTATGATTAGTTATTTCTTAGGAAAGTTTATGTATCTGGATGATGTATGTTCTATTTTCTAGGTTTAATCATTTGACAATTGACATACATATCAATATGTGTATGCAAGACTGTTATGGTTCAATATTAGAGCAAATATAAATGTTGTTCAATATTCAAGTACAAAATTTCGGTTTTCGGTTTTGACCCATAACCGAACCGAACTTCGGTTCGGTTCTCGGTTCGGTTCGGTCACAAATATTTTCGGTTCGGTTCGGTTTTCGGTTATGACTCAAAAATTTTTTTTAACCGAACAACCCGAACCGAATAAACCAATTAACCGAACCGATGAACACCCCTTCAAGTATAGACGCGTTTCGATTTCATTAGTAAAAATATTATTCTTTTCTCATTCTGATTGTCACTGCATAAAAAAATTGTGACTAAATTTCTAAAAGATCAAAAGAAGCTAAAGAAAATAATATAAACTACGGAGTAAATTGCAGAAATCGTCCTTGTGGTTTGAAAAAATTGCATGTATCGTCCCTGGTCTTCCATAATTGCAGGCGGCCTCCCTGTGGGCAAACTATTGGTTCATTTTAGTCCCTGACACTAACGATGGTTAGTCCTTCCCCGTTAGTTGATACAACTTTAAGGGCAATTTTGTCTTTTCCTCTTGTGGTCCTTTTTTACTATTCTTTTACTCCCACTACCACCACCCTCTACCACCACACAACCATCACCACCACCCTCCACCACCACCACACTCTACCACCACACAAAATAAAAGATTCTGATGACAAATCCAGATTCCGGTGACACCATTTACAAACCCAGATTCCATATTTTTAAACACCCAGATTCCATATTTTTAAACAACATGACTATAACTAGAATCACAACCACTTTTCAATTCCATAGACTCGATAACAACAGAATCGAATCTGGGTTTAAAAACCTGGAAATTACAACCACCACGACCACTTGCTAGAAGAAAACAACATGACTATAACCAGAACCAGAACCACTTTCAATTAGCGAGGTTTTGACCTCAGATCTACATCTTCATCGGTCCAAATAAAACAGAAAAGAAGATCAAGAAGACTCAACATCCAAACCAATAACTTAAACACATCAACAACCAATGTATCCTAACCCATCTCCTCTTATCTACTGTCATATATCCCACCATCACGTCATCAACAACATATTAACAACTCATCTCCACAACACCACCAAATACACTCGAAAAAAACCCTCTAGATCTCAGTTTATCTCCTTTTTATAATCAATGATTCGTTCTTAGAACAACACCTAAAGAGATTTACCATCATAGATCTTAGTGAAGCTTAGCTTCTTTTAATTTTCGAACTTTTAAAGAAAGAACAAGAACCTGTTTCATTCTTCCTTTAATTCGGTCAAACAAACACAAAAACGAAATAAAAGGCCCCTACCCGAGAACCGTGAGTACATCGTGATTAATGGTGGTGCCAGGGACCACAAGAGGATGGTGGTGGAGAAGAAGATGGTTGTGGTGGTAGTTTTAGATCCGTCCGTTTGTGTGGATGATGATAATAAGTTAAGGAATATGAATTTTTTTTGAACTATAGTTGAGGAAGATGATGATTATGGGTGGATGGATAATAGATGTGTACTTGTATTAGTTTTCTCTCTCACACATGAACACACAATGAAATCTGATGGCCATGTAGTGATGTACTCACGTTCTTGTTTTTGTTTTTTCTTTTTTTAAATTAATGCATCTCTTGTGCATACGAATGACTTTACCTGTACTGATTAATTATTATTGTGAAAAGGATAGTCAAAAGGGACCACAAGAGGAAAAGACAAAATTGCTCTTAAAGTTGTATCAACTAACAGGGAAGGACTAACCATCGTTAGTGCCACGGACTAAAATGAACCAATAGTTTGCCCACAGGGAGGCCGCCTGCAATTATAGAAAACCAGGGACGATACATGCAATTTTTTCAAATCACAAGGACGATTTCTGCAATTTACTCTAAACTACGACTAC